>CM063497.1:82840432-82842932 GCA_032207245.1 Pardosa pseudoannulata | reverse complement strand
GGATAAAACAACTAAGTATACTCCTACAAGTATCCAGTTTAAAATAGAAAGCAGAAATTATTTAAATGGATAAGATGTTCATAACCTTAAATATTATTGAATCTTCAGTGAGATTGTACTTGGCGAGATGTAAAATTTGATATGGGAATCAGCAATATCCTTTTTAAAATAGGATATTAAGTTCTGCATGGTCATTCAAACGAGTTCACTGAAAGTAAGAAAAAAAAAAAGACTGATAGAAAAATGTATTTTTAACATGCTCAGAACAAAGATTTAGACAAGTGTCTGGCAAAACAAATCTTCCAAAACTGTGTAAAGGCGATTAAATGATTCAGGCTTAAAGGTCAAAAGACCAGGGAAGAATAAAAATTAACGGAAGAAATTTAGAAAATGAGGCTTAAGTAGGCGTGAAAATTTAAAAAATGGTAAGTTAATGTTTGGGGCCAAGACTTTTGTTTTTCTGTATTTTAACACGCTACTTCGAAGCTGAAAACATGACGACATGCGTGAAAGATATTACCAGCCGACTACCCTTTTAGAAGTACCCTTTGGCGTTGATTATATAAACAATTTCCTCTTCTGTACTTTCAATTCAGCTTCTTTACAGTGTTTAACTCCACTCGAGGGCGTGTTTTTCTCCTATTAGGTTACGTTAAAGAGATCCAAATATTTTTAATTATAACTCAATTAATTATTAATCAACATTTTTAAACCTGACATATATATATATATATATATATATATATATATATATACGTATACATATATATATATACATACATATATATATACATACATATATATATATATACATATATATATATGTATACATATATATATACATATATATGTATACATATATATATATATATATATATATATATATATATATATATGTATGTATATATATATATATATATATATATATATATATATATATATATATATATATATATATATATATATATATATATATATATATATATATATATATATATATATATATATATATATATATATATATATATATATATATATATATATATATACATAAACACACTAAGAAGATGAACATCCTTACTTGTATATTTTCTTTTTCTAGCTCAGCAAACGACAATTTTACCTTTTAAAATCCTATTTTTTTTTAAATAATGTAGTCCATAATATTCCATATCATAGGGGAAAGTCCAAGTTTACAAGTTTGGAAAATAAGAAACTAGTAGTTAAGATAGTAGTAGAATAATATTACACTTTTCCTAAAATGCAATGAATTAACCTAATTTGTAGTGTTTGAAAAATAGGAAGGATAAAGCAACTAAGTATACCCCAACAAGTATACAGTTTAAAATAGAAAGCAGAAATTATTTAAATGGATATGATGTTGATAACCTTAAATATTATTGAATCTTCAGAGAGATTGTATCTGGCGAGATGTAAAATTTGACATGGGAATTAGCAATATCCTTTTTAAAATAGGATATTATGTTCTGCATGGTCACGTTGCCCATACAAACGAAATGACTGCAAGTAAAAAAAAGTATTCGTAATGTATTCGCAACATGATCGGATTTTACAATGATTTAGACAAGTGTCTGGCAAAACAAGTCTTCAAAAACAGTGTAAAAAGATAAAGGCTAAAAGGTCAGCAAACCGACAAAAATAACAATTAAAGAAAGAAATTTAGAAAATAAGACTTAATTAGGCGTGAACATTTAAAAAATGTTAAGTTAATGTTTGCGAGCAAGTGTTTTCTTTTCTCTTTTTTTAACATCCTACTTATCTGCTGAAAACATGACCGACTGCACTTTTAAAATAATAACACTTTATATTATGGCACTAAAATGCACAATTTTTCATAGAGTTATGAAAATTTTAATGATCAAGAAATGAATAAATATGAAAAAGGACATGGAAATTATAAAAGAAGAGGCTATCCGCACTATAGTGTGCAGAAAGGGCAATATGCCTTGCCATAAGGCAGGTAAGTTTAATCTGGTTTTAATTGTCAAATAATAAAGGCAAATACTCAACTTTGGTATATAAATAATAAAATAATAACAAAAAACAAACTTAAATCCAATAATTTTTAATGTTATTCAAATAGTTAAAAATGTAAAAGATACAAGTCAATTTTTCCAGCAGTGCAGCTTTTTACTTATCCCTCAATATACCTTTCAAAAGAATTCTATTTAACCAATATTTCTAAGAAAAGAGCTCTTTAAAAAAAAAATACGCCTAGTAGTAAGAAAAATGCTCAAAACGTAAACTAATTACTATGATACAGCATTTATTTTTGCACACAAATAAAGGCAAATACGTAACGTTGTTATATAAATAATAAAATAATAATAAAATTATAATAATACACAAATTTAAATCTAATATTTTTATATTATTCAAATTATTTAAAATGTAAAAGATACAAGTCAATTTTTCGAGCAGTGCAGCTTTTTATATCCCTCAATATATATTTGAAAAGAATTCTATTTAACTCATAATT
>CM063497.1:82835109-82837609 GCA_032207245.1 Pardosa pseudoannulata | reverse complement strand
GGACTTCAATTGTTCACGTCAAGTTTATACCGAAGAGAAGGTATAGAGCACGGAATGGCAGCGTAACACTCAAGCTGGCACAGAGATTTAACCGTGAGTTTCTAAAGTAATGTCAGCTTGCGCAAAAGGGGCTACTTTAATAAGCCGCTGCACTCCCGAAGGAGGCAGAATGAGAAAATTTCCAGAAAACAAGCGATTGGAGAGGAAGAAAAAAGGGCGTTGGAACCGAGGTGAGGAGTTTGGAAACGAAGTTAATGGAGAGTCGGATTCGGGATTCGAGAGAGGTGGGACAAGAATCCACCAGCACCGACTCGTCCCGCGCGCCCGAACACCCTGACGACTCACCGTACGAGGAAAGCCTCTATCTGATCTGCACCAACTGAAGACCGACTCATGACATGAGAAAACTGCCTGCTCTGTGCCTTTAATATAGTAAAGATAAAATAGTATTTACAGTCACTTAACTTAGGCCTGTTAATAATTTTACCTTGTACTAATAATAGTTCTCTATAAAGAGAATTGTAATAATTATAGTGTAAATATAAGACATAAATAATTGATGATTGTGATATATATAACCAAGGATTTATTTGTAAATGAATGTACAGAATAAATGTCTGAATTTCAATATAAATATTATATTTTTACTGTGTTTCCCCCTTGTAACCGAACACTGGTGTTTAGGTTGTAAGTACTTTACAACACTAGTATTATTAAGTATTCACAATATTATTAAATCCACCAACCAGATACAAATTCAACATGCAATCCTTGAGAGGGAATAAGAGACCAAAAAATAGCTGAGTGAGGAGGGATTTGTTATAGTTCAGTTCTTCTTCTTTGCTTTGCTTACTTCCCAATATCCATATTCATCTTTGCAGCGAAGTATGAAAAATGCATACTTCCAAAAAAAATAAAAGCTTTGAAATTTCAGCATTTGTATTCTTCATTTTTTGTGTTTAGTTCTTTTTTAAGACTCGGTTGTTATTCACCGGAAAAGGCTAAATAAAAATCCCAAGAGAACTTTCAGTCAGGTGCATTATTTATATTTGACATTTCATGTCTCACTCTATTGTCATCTGATATTGAATAGAATTATTTGAGTTCTTTTTTCAGGTACTAGTGGAAAATAAGTAGGATTTTATTCAAATGCTAGTATTTACTACTAGAAGAAGTTATTTTTAGATCTCTTGGGTATTTTAAAATTGAATCACATTGCATTTTGTATTAGAGAAAAGGTATTTATTCAGAGTGCAAAGTTAAGCTTTAATTTCAATAATTCATATATATATATACATATATCAAACATATATATATGTATGTATATATGTATGTATGTATGTATGTATGTATGTATGCATGTATGTATGTATGCATGTATGTAAATATAATAAAAATATATATAATAAAATATATATATATTATATATATATATATATATATATATATATATATATTTGTGTATATATATATAATATATTATATATATATATATGTATATATATATGTAAATATATATATGTATATATATAAATATAAATGTATATATATGTATATATATATATTAATATATAAAATATATATATATATATATATATATATTATATATGCAAAAAAAATAATAAAAATTTGTGTGTAACAACAACAAACATCCCAAAGTTGAGTAAAAGTGTTTTATTTTCAACTAATTCGAAAAAAGTTGTAAATACTTTAATAAAAGTTTTTTAATTTCTTAAAGAAGAGAAAATTAGAATTTATACATTAATATATAAATATTTTATATATATATATGTATTATATTTATATATATATATATATATACATATATATATAATATAATATATATATAATATTAAATATATATGTATGTATATATATATATATATACATATATATATACATGCACTTCTGACCATCGTGGAAAAGTACCTCTACACAATTTGTACCGAGATACTTTAACGGTGATCTGCATGCATGCACAGCTGTAATTTTCCTATTAATTTAGGACTCCAATTGTTCATCAGTTTAGGGTCCCCTGAAAGAATATAGATCACGAAAAACAGCTTAACATATTATATAACAGATATATACATAAAAAATATATATATATATATATATATATATATATAATTTTAAATATATAAAATATATATATATAATGTGTATATATAAATATATGTATATTTTATAAATGTAAAAATATTATAAAAAATATATATATATGTAAATATATATATATTATATAAAATATATATAAATATATATATATATATATTATAAAAATATATATAAATATATATATATATATATATTTATATATAATATAAATATTGTGTGAAATATATATAATATATATATATATATAAAATATAATATATATATATATACAAAAATATATCTAAAAATATATAAATATAATACATAAATATTTTATATATATAAGTTTATATATATATTGTTATATATATATATATATATATATATATATATATATAACATG
>CM063497.1:82802609-82815109 GCA_032207245.1 Pardosa pseudoannulata | reverse complement strand
TTTCCGAAACGAGAAGTGACGTCCCAAATGATTTTAGTATCCCATGACGTCCGTCTATATGAGCAGCGTTTGTTGAACGGTGATTATAATGACGTCTGCATTTGCGTGACCTTATTAAATCGACATCCAGTCTGTTACGCGGGCGGAAATGGGTATTCTTCTGTACCAACGTGGTGTGAGTGTTTCTTTTATCCCATATCAGTTTGTCGAACACAATCATTTCGGACATTGTGTTTGGATATACTAAGATTTTTTGTAGCAGCCGCAGTTTCGAGGATTTGATATAGGGGCACTTCTACTTTAAGCAAATTTAAATAGAACATTTTATTTATTTTTTCCTTATCATATATTTATTTTAATTATTATCATAAAGACATGAGATTTTCAGGGGTAATACAATTTTTAAAAGTCGAAAATATGTAACTTGAAAACTACCAGTTTTACAAACGTAATTTTTTAACAGAGTTAGAACTAATTATTGTCTTTACACATGTATCTTATTCATTTATTTAAATTAAAAAATATTTTTTAAATCCCCTATATAAAAATAGCCTAAGTTGTCTGTCCGACTGTCCTCGAATTTATGAAGCGGTTGGACCTGGAATGGATAGATTCATCCATATTAGATTCTTCATTAGTTAAGAGTTAGCAAAGTTCGAAATCCACCCCTTTCCCCTTTTCTAGCATTTAATGTCATTATTTCAAGCCCTATTTTTCTCAGTTAAGAGCAGGCGATTAAATTTATCACATAATAAATAGGTAAAAAAATGCATTTTTTTTCTAGCATTATGACGTCATTCCTTTAATCATCTCATTTAATCATTCCTTATTTTAAATTATTTAAGCATCGTCTGCATTGTTTTTCTCCGCTTCATCATTGAACTTAGACAGAGGCGTACGCAGAATTCTTTCAAGAGCGGTGGGGGTTCATAATTTTCTCAAGCTACTAAAAGAAATTCGAGTATGTAATAAAGCACTGTTATTTCCCTAAATTAGATAGCTAGACAATTTTGACATTTTAGACAGCATTGTTTAGTTAAATTTTGATTTCATTTTTTAAGAACATAATTTTTTTATACTATGAGGTAAAATGTTTAATTTTATTAAAAAGTAGTAATGAATCAAGCCAGAAAAACTACTCATAATGTAAGATCTACCTAAATAATAACCGTATAAATGTGAATATTCTATAGAAAACCAACGAATTTGACCAAAAAATAAGAAAAATTAACTTACCAACTAATAGGGAATTAAACCAGTACACAAACATGCTTAAAATTTATTGATTTATATAGTACGCAAGAGGGAGTAAGCAGGGGGGGGTTAATCCCCTAACTCCCCCCCCCCTTGCTTACGCCCCTGAACTTAGATATTACGTAAATAATTTTCTTGTATATTTCGCTTAAATAGTAGATTAGGTACATATGTGATAATTTTAAATTTAATCAGCTATTATTTTTTGTTGCAATGTAATTTTGTCACTACAAATTCTATCTATCTCCTTGGTGTAGTGGAAATGATAGTTTCATTCCTTTATTTCCATCAATTACTGTGACAAAATAAATTGGGGAGATCTTAAGGACAATTTCGACGTAGCTAAGAAAATTTTGAATTATCTTCCTATATGAATTCCACGTGATTCTAAACTGTATTCACAGTATCGGGAGACTTTAGAGGAGTGAGGGGAAGTCACCAATGAAGCTATGGCGACTGATTACTTCTCCCTCTTGACTCCATAGAAAATGAAGGAATAAATCTACGCTGAGTACGAGATCTTAACAGCAGGTTTATTTAAACCGCAAAAACATAAAAAATAACGGCTGTACAAAGTTACAGAAGGTTTAAATCAGTAGCGGGCTTTCAAGGTGGGAAGCTCGTACTTTTGCTCGTACTGTGAATGAACTGCCGGAGAGTCGAAAGTGCTCGCCCTCGGAGGGAAAAACTGCTGGAACCTGCAAACGTTTCGGTATTTAAAGCGCATAAGGCTGCGGAAAGAGGGCGTGGCCACACGCAGAAACTTACATTTCTGGTACCAGCCACGGTGATGTCACAGGAGTATGAAGATAAACAAGTTATTGAGCGTGACTTAGATAATTCTCATCCAAAAAACAAAGCATTTTTTATTTGCCTTATAGGGTACTTTACAATTCTGGAAAACTAAAAATTTTTATGATCCCGTCGTACGACGGGCTATATGCTAGTTTTAAATAAGAGGCACTTTGTTGTTAACAATAATGATATCAAGCATAAAGTGCATGTTTAATAAAAATATAATTAAGTTTAAGGCAATCTTATTGAATTAAAACATACTACAATATATGTAAATACATTATAACTTAAATTTGTATATATTTAAGATACATATATATTTTTAAAAAATATTTCAGAAAAGTGATTTTTTCCCTAAATATGAATAATTTAGACATATAATATGACAGAAAATAAAACATATTTTGGAAAATATACAAGAAACTTTAGGTTTAATCGGCTGAAAATTATCTTATATACAACTTGTAAAAATATCATGAAAAAATTTTAGAAAGATTTTCAGATAGCATGCGAGTTACATAAAAAAGTATAAATTGAGAAAAGTAAAGTTAAAATTTTGTAACTTTAAATTTGTTTACAGTAAACAGCTAACACTTTTCTATTCAAAACTCCTTTGAATATTAGAATTTTTTACGCTGATTGTTTTAAAATATTTAGGACTGAACTCCTATTCACATATATATTTTTTGAAAAATCGAATATTTTGTCGATTTAACAGTCATATGATTCCCTTAACTCATTTAAGTTACCTTCATTCTAAAATATTAGAACTTTTTTATGTAAAGTAAAATAGCAGAGCATGTTTTAAAATTTTTAACTTTTTCTGACACAATAAGCGTAGAATTACTATAACACAAAGTTAAATTCATCGATAATTTTTGCTTTTTTGTAAATAATATTTATTAGGTAAAATTCGAACCGCAGTATCTCAGTCGGCAACTGCAACGATCTCGTAACTGATAAGATGCGGGTTCGGATCTCGAGCTGCCCTTAGATCTGCGGTGTTCGTTAAAGGTGACTGGGGCACATAAAATAGGTTGGTGGTCACAATGTCCTCCAAGTTTTCATACTATACCTCTGAGTGTGGCAGGCCAAGTCTTTGAGTCTTCTGCTTGGTCCCTGCTTCAAAATTACGAGGACCTACTTCATAAAAGTCGTTATTTCACCTTAACGATGCTCATTAAGATGAAACACTTGCCTGTTTGCGATCTACAGTTGTTAGTACTTATGCAAAGTGGATAAATGACGGTGAAACCAGCAGTAGACGACATGGTGTTTTAAGACCACACTTTATCAAAGAAAAAAGGCTTCGGAGACTGTCTCGCATGTTGAAACAAACCCGGAACCAGACAGTGGTTCAGCTGACAACCCAATACAATGCAGGGCCAAGTAGAATA
This sequence comes from Pardosa pseudoannulata, assembly GCA_032207245.1. Taxonomy (NCBI): domain Eukaryota; kingdom Metazoa; phylum Arthropoda; class Arachnida; order Araneae; family Lycosidae; genus Pardosa; species Pardosa pseudoannulata. The sequence continues at coordinate 82,811,663 of CM063497.1, read as the reverse complement.
GTATCGGAGCAAACTGTTCAGCGGACACTTTTGGATATGAGGCTACGCAGCAGACGTCCCACTCGTGTGCCTTTGCAGACCAAGTGTCATCGCCAACTGCGCCTACGCTGGGCCTAGGAACATCGCGACTGGTCCCTGGATCAGATAATGTAATGGCCGCCGACTCACCGGATCATATTTCGATAGAACATATTTGGGATGTCATTGGACAGCATCTCAGAGTTCAAAGACTACCCATTCGCAATATTTCGGATTTACGTAACCGTTGTTTAAATATCTGGTACAATCTGTCTCCGGACAAATACCAAGGACTTGTGGCATCCATGCCAAGGCGGGTTGAAGCTGTGTTGCGAGCCAAAGATGGACCAACTCGTTATTGACAGGTGGTCATTAATGTTTTGGCCCTTGACTGCATATATGTATATGCTTATATACATGTGTATATAAACATATATAAACATATACATAAACATATAAACATATACACACATATATATGTATGTGTATATGTTTAACATATATATGGATGTGTGTGTGTGCGTATGCCAACAAATGGAGGAATCTGCCTTCAGCCTAGACGAGCAGCACTGAGTAAACACATACACACACACACACACACACACACACACACATATATATATATATATATATATATATATATATATATTATATATACAGAGAGGGAATATTGATATACATATATATATATATATGTATATATATATATATATATATATATATATATGATTGTATATGAACATATGCATATATATACATGTATTATATATATATATATGTATACATATATAGGTATAAATATATATATATATATATATATATACATGTATGTATATATGACACTTTCCGAGTGATCAGGGCATGGGTGACACATATTGGTTCGTGTATGAAAAATTCTTTATTGTAATCCTTCTGTCCATGGTTACGCCATTTAGATATCCTTGGTTCACATTTTTGGACGTTAAGCGGGAATGATGTTACCAGCCAATTCCCCATCACAAGTGCCGTTTGGCGTTGCACATCTAAACAAATTCCTCTAATCTACTTCCGAGTCAGTTTCATTACACGGTATAGTTTCTCTGAAGAGCATGTTTTTCGAATATTACGTTATCGTTAAAGAGTTCCAAATATTTTTAATTATAACTAGCTTAATTCTTAACCCTCATTTTAAATCTGACATATATATATATATATATATATATATATATATATATATATATATATATATATATATATATATATAATTCGTTATTGACAGGTGGTCATTAATGTTTTGGCTCTTGTGTTTATATACACATGCATATATGTATATGCTTATATACATGTGTATATAAACATATACACACATATATATATGTGTGTGTGCGTATATGTATATAGATATTTATATCTATCTATCTACATGTATAAATATGTATGGATATATATATATATATATATATATATATATATATATATATACATATATATATACATATATATATATATATATATATTATATATATATGTTTACTACATTGCTACATATGAAAAAAGCACGAAATTATCAGTTCAATATCTTTTAGAAAAATACGCATTGTTTTTTGATATTTTAGTAAACCCATTGAAAATCTCAAAAGATAGGCGCATTTTCCTACTTTGGATATACACTTATAGGATTCTATTCGAACATAAATACAGAGATTATATCACCTTACGGAGGCCCCAAATAGTACTTTATACTGATAACACTCTAACGCTGGAATTTATTTATTCACTCATAAACCCATATCGCTCCCCTTTTGATCTAATATTCATGATCCTTACTTGTATTTATTTCTGAAAGAAATCTTCTTGTATGATCATTTTCGTACTGCATATAAGATATACTACCGAAAACTTGATTTTTGGTGGCAATATCTGAAATTTTAAGCGTCCTTCCTTTCTGAAATTTTAAGCGTCATCTCCGTTTTATCTTACCGTATTTTTTAAAATGTCCTTTTCCAAGAAACTAACAAGGGATGTTAAAAAATGTATTCTATTTTTATATTCAAAACTATTTCTGAAAATTCTTTTCATAGCAAAAAAAAAAAATAATTTTCATTAAATTTGCTAACATTTTGCCTTTATTAATCATTAATAATTTGAAGTTGGAATACACACTATGTGTAAATTACACACAAAATATTAAATGATATAAACAGGGGTTGAAGGTACGGTGAAGGCATTCAAAAGAAAAGGTTAAATTCTTGTAATCTAAATAGGGCTCTTGAATTGTTTCCAATGGAGTTTCTTCTCAATTTTATATTATTTTATTTTAAAAATGTTTATTTTCCAAAAGAACTAGAGAGAGATGTTGAAAAATATTTTTCTCCTATAATATTCAAATATTTTGTTAAACATTCTCTCTTCAACAAAAAAGCAAAAAAATTAATTAACAAAATTAAATAAACATCAGTAATTGGAAGTTAGTACACACATACGGTCTATATCCCCTATCTCTATTTTTGTTACACATACAAATACACGCGTTGATATATACAGAAGCTGAAAGAATATCTATATCTATAAGAAGGAATTTGTGTCTGTCTGTACTCGATAGACTCAAAAACCATACATCCAATCGCCAGGAAAATTTCGGAAATTATTAGGTATATCCCTATTAAGGTTTTTAAAAATTTTTAAAGTTCGAAATCCATTTCTTCCCCTTTTTTGAGCGCTTCATGTCATTATTCTAAGTGTTGTCATACTGCATACCTGGAAGGTGTTTTCCCTTTGGTTAAGAACTCACTCCCGGTAAAGATTAATTAGTGACATCAAACCTCCACACCAGTTGAGATAATTCTTCTAATCCACTTCATCGGGCGGCATGTTAAACTGCCGATAGCACGTGGCTGTTATGTAGATTAGCAAGTGAAGACTGTATTTAAGCCGCCGGCAAATGCAAGCCTGAATGCTCTTTCGTGGCCGCCCTGTAAGGGATGTCCGTTCTGTAAACCTTTTGTTTGTAGGTAGCAAGTTGCTACCAAGTAGTGTACAGTTTTTAATGTTTCTTTTATAGTAATGTTATTTTAATAAACGAGTCAGCTTCTGGCATTTCCAGTGTTTTTCTACGAGAGACCTTCACATCTACTGCATACCTGCTATTGATATGGCGTAGTATTCTTACACTAAGCATTATTTTCCCCGGTTAAACGCAAACGATTAACTTTTTAATTTATCGCCTCATACCTGAGTGAAAGACATCATTCCTTTAATCCCATGTAATTGTTTTAAGCGCAGTTTTCCTCAGTTAAAAGCAGGGGATTAAAAATTTCAATTTATCACATAATAAATAGGTGAAAATGATACTTTTTTATCATTATGACGTCATTCCTTTAAATATCTCATTTATTCATTTCTTATTTTATATTATTTAAACATCGTCTGCGTAGTATCCATTAGATTTGACATATAAAGTGAATATAAAGTGAATATAAAGTGAATTGAAAGAAAGTGAAATATAAAGTGAAATTTAAAGTGAAATATAAAGTGAAATTTAAAGTGAAATATAAAGTGAATTGAAATATAAAGTGATCAACTTTCATTTCTACGTGATGCAAATTACAGAATTTTTATATAAGAACTAATTTTAAATTTAATTCTTGGTTAATTTTTACATTACAATGAATTGTTTATCAACAATATTCTAAAAAGTAAAAATTTCAGTGATTTTCAAATTCAAATTAAAACCTATCATTTCATATAGTTATCTTTATATTCATATGATTGTCAATATGAAAGTGTGTTTCTGTTTCAGACAAAACCATGTGGTTTGTCCTTAATTTTGGACAATATTAATTAATACTAACAAAATTAGCCCTGTACCTGTCAAAACCTCTGCTTCACCGTAGCGAAGCACGGGCACATTTGCTAGTAACATATAAAGAAACATATTAACATGTATATTATGGGCAATGAAAACATTTAACATTCAAAACAATTAGTAGACTTACCGGATTTAAAAAAAATTAGGTCTTGAGAGGTTTCAAATGGCGTTTCATACCAATCTTTCGTTAAAATAGTGGAATATTATAAAATAGTGAATAGTGTAACAATGAAGGAATTGGATAGTGAATTTTCCATTAAAGTAAGGAACAAAAAGATAAATAATAATGATATTTAAAAACCATGGATCCCAGGATGATGCAAGATATAATGATCATACTCACAAAACTACCTCTATGCTATGAAAAATGGGAGAGAAGCTCCCCATATTATATATATGTATATATATATGTATATATATGTATATATATGTATATATATGTATATATATGTACATAGGCGTAACTTGGCAGTTTCAACTGGGGGGGCAAAAGTTTTCAATCATGAATATTAGTTAATCCTAAAACGTAATGTATTAATCCTTTTTTTAACTAGGGTCTGGTGAGGAAAATGGGTATTTTTTATAATTTACTTAAGAGACATATCATAACTTTTAACAATTATATTTTTTTTTCTAATATAATTTTAGACATTTGTTGGCAACATTTATTTTCCTTAAGAAGTTTTATATTTTGCTTCTGTCAACATAGGTTGCCTTGTTTGCAAGTCAGGAATAAATTCTTCTTTACTAAGGTCTTAAAAACTTTCAAAAAAGCAATATTTTTTTTTCGTCAATATTTTTTCAGTAATCAACTGCAAGGGTTTCTGAACAGTTTTTCAAGAACAGGCAAGAAATATTTTAAATATTTTATGTTTAATGGTTATTTTGTATGATAGTTGAAAATGGGTACTGGTTAGTATTTACAATTTATTATAAATTTCTTAATTTTTAAATGTAATGATTTAAACCAGCCCTCCAGTTTTAGTGTAAATAATATTACATAGTATTTTTTAAAAATTTATTTGCTGTGGTATAGAGTAAATTAATGCAATAATAGTGAAATTGAGCTACTAAGCCTAAAATACATGTGTTTACATGGCTGTTTTGTACATCTGCAACTGGAAATTTTCTTCCACCTTTCACTGTGTACAAAATCTAAATTTATATGAAACTTGGACCAAGGGTGGACCACCTGATGCATTATCTGACTGCACAGAGTCAGGGTGGATGCATGGTACAATGTTTGCATCTTGGATGTGACAATTGTTCTAACAAGTGGAGCATCTGGAAAAACCCATTCTTTTGATATTCGATATTCACTTGACATATGAGACAGTATAACAAGCGATAGACAATAGAATCGCCATACACTGACTCCCATCAAATCAAGCCATGCCCTACAACCTTTGGATGTCGAAGTATTTGCCTCCACAACGTGTGCCTGGAGAAAAATCTTGAAGATGTGGTACACGGAGATCTGTCTTCAAAATGTGTCCAAAGCGACATTCCCTAATCTGCTGAAAGAGTTATCTGACACTATGAAGGAAAAAGGGTGTTAAACACGAAACAGTGTTAACTGAAAAAGATGGAGCAATAACTGTAAACAGTGTTGCATAGACTTCAACAACAGCTACCGTGGAAGCTCTTTCTTCTCCATATAAGAATTTAAAAAAGTACCATCCTTACAACAGTTTCACCACTGCAGTTGTAAGGGGAAAAAAAAACCTAACGAAAAAACGGGTACAAACTAAGGCCGGAGAAGTGATGACTGTTTCTGATGTAGCAGAATGTAGCTCAACTTAATAACCTTGGACATTTACAGTTTTTCATTATAAATTGTAATTATATGACATACAAATGGGTTTGTAGCTAAAAAAATGTAATTAAATTTTGCATAATTAATAGCATTTTTAATCAATATCCATTTTATCCCACCTCTAGGGTAAAATGGTTATAAAAAATTAAGTAAAAATTATAAATTTGAAATTTAAGAAAATGTATAAAACTAGTTAAACAATAATGGTATGAACCCATTGCATGAATACATGCAAAAAAAATTGCTTGTTTATAGTTTTTTTTTTAAGTGACAAAGAGCGGAAGGAGAAATCACGCTTTTTCTACCCATTTTACCCCACCAGACCCTATTATTTTTATCACTGTTTTTTAGTTATAATGGCAAAATCTTAAGAAACCTGTAAAATCGATGCAAAACACAAAACATGATGGTTCCTTTCGCTTATTCTTCCGAAAATTGTTCTCTCACCAAGCTTGCAAATATATCTGTCGCGATCGAAGGGAGGTCAGATTAAGCGGTAAATGCCTCATAAATCAACTAAGTAAAAATAAAATTCAGCTAATTAAAATTAAATTCAGCTGGTTTTTTTCCAATTAAAACACAAATTGATTTTATCAAATGATATAAACATAAATTATTTTCTTGAATGCATAATTCTACCTATCTATCTCAAATAATTTGTCTTCTTTACCTTCTTGATCATTCTCCTCTTCAATCAAACACATTATTTAAGACAACAAATCAAAATTTAAGTTTTGTTTTGCTTTTCAAATGAGTTTAAATATCAGTATGTCCATCAATGAAACACTAATATTAAGATTTCAGTATATTCTGCAGTTCTTACATATTATAAAACTAATAATTAGGATTATTCGAAATTATGACGTGGATTGAACTTTAGAATTTCGGCGCACATTTGGGATTTGGCTTGGTTTAATTTTAGAGCGCAACGGTCTACTGTTTTGCTCACGTGCGCAACTAAGACCGGGACCTACTGCTTAAAGCCGATTCCGAGTGGTTACGAACATCCATGTCATCAGCGGAATTCGAACTCACGAACTCCGGTACCGAAAAGCAGCGCTCTCCATTTGGCCATCATTCGTCTGCATGTTTGGGAACACTTTGGGATTTATCGTAGCTGATCTAACAAAGCTCATTCGAATGATAGTAAAGTTCGCCCTAAACTCTCACATAAGAGCCCCTCCCCCATTGTCGAAATAATTGCCCCTATTTGAGAGACAGGATAAATTTATTATTTTGAGGCACCTTTGAGTACAATTTAAGCCACTTCTGGTGTTGATCAAACGACAAAAATGATTGTTAAAATTGGATCTAATGATGCTCTTTCGAATGACACTAAAATTGTCCCAAAATTCCAACATGTGGGAGGGGTTGAAATTTTTTGATTTGGGGACACCTTTGGGGGTAATTTGGAGGCATTTTTGGTGTTGATTAAACCACAAAAATGGTTTATCGAAACTGATCTAATGACATTGATTCAAAAGATATTCGTTCATGTTTATAAGATCATTTTAAAAAATCCATAAAGTTATCCCCCACTCTTTACGTTTTTTAAAGTTTTTTTTAAATTTATTAATCGATGAAATATGTTGATCAAACCTGATCAACAGTGATCAAACGAATGACATACTTTGAAATGTTAGTTTTCCTCATGAGGGGAGCTAACTTTATCAGGAATTATTTTCAGTCACATTTAAACTTTGAATTGACATTAAAACCAAACCTATTAAAATTACATTTAAAAAATTTCTTTAATCAGGTGTTTTAAAAAAATTAATATTTTGAAATGTTTTGGTAATTTTTAAATTGTTCCTTGTGCATTAATTTTGTTTTTCTTCTAATATTACCTTTTTTAATACTGAAAAATATTTTTAATCACCTCGGAGGTATTATTTAGCAAATAAACTGAATAGTTAATTTGAGGGAAATATTTTTTAATTGCACGTTGAATTTTCATAAAAAAATTGGCTTATATCTAAATTTAAATTTAACAGGTTATAACTCTAATAAATTTAAAATGTAAAGTGGACAACCCAAATTTTTTTAAACAAAATAGGAGTATTGCTAAACATTTAAAAAAAATCTATAACAACTTAGGTCGCTAGGACGAGCAGCATTTTAAATATTAAAAAATATTTATAAAAAAATCGATTTTTATACACATCGGATTTTAAATTTAAAAAATCTGTGATTAATTTACTAATACTTAAATTTATACGTATACAAAATTTCATAACTCAGAGTTGATACTAAAATAAAAATTTTCGTAATATCCACCATAATGATACAATTTTAATGAAATCTGCTTAGGATAATATAAAAATATATAAGAGAATTATCAATAAAAAATAGGTATACAAAAATGTTATATATACCATGAAAATGCTTTTAGTTAAATTAAATTAAAATGCTAAAACTATAAAAGTTTTAACTGCATTTTAGTATTTTGAAGATTAAACTGCACATGACATTTTGCACTAAAATTTTATTTTTTATAAATAAAAAACAAAACTTAATTATAAATGTATATTTTGAAAATTTTTTGTTAACCAAATATTATAATATTATCATTCAGAAACTACTGTCTGTTTCAGTATGCTCAAACTTTTTTCACTAAACAAAATCATTTCTATCATCAACTTTCAAATTTTTATATACCTATTTAAATATGTCTCCTTAATATTAATCCAACGATAAGAATTTTGTTAATCGAAATTTTTAATAAATATTATCGAAAAACTACAGACTATTTCAATATATAGATATTTCTTTCTTTCACTGATGAAAATCGTTTTTAGTACAAAAACTACACAAGTTGATGATTAATTATGCGATTAAATAAAATACAGATTAAATAATACAAAGAATGGAATCTTAATCAAAGAAAATACGTCACTTTTTGGCATGAAAATTTAAGAAACCCATAAATTTTTAAAGGTTTTTTTTATTGGACCTAGTTTAAAATTAAAGATTTCAAGAGCCCAATTTTTAAGAATCTCGCTATTTGAAGTAGTTTTTAAAAACATTTGATGAACGTTCAAATCCTCTTTTTGTTCTCCTAAAAGATATAATACTTATATTCGCATATAGATACACAATCATTAAAGCTAAACATGAAAACTAAAAAATATATATATTAAAAAATACTAACCAATTTGCTTGATGTTTGCCATTTTAGCGCTTTAATCCAACATATCTAATCATATCACACGTTGAAAATCTTACATTTGAAAATCTGAAACTGTTGAAGGCTGCCAATATCTATTTTTAAAGCGCAACTACTCTATCACCTAAACGAATGATGGGTTAGTTGGACCTAGTCCTCTTGTTAAGTATGCTACTTAAAATTTTATTGTATAAATCTTGCGACCAA
>CM063497.1:82792609-82795109 GCA_032207245.1 Pardosa pseudoannulata | reverse complement strand
AAAATAATAATAATAAACAAACTTAAATCTAATATTTTTTTTAATATTTTTCAAATTATTTAAAATGTAAAAGATACAAGTCAATTTTTCCAGCAGTGCAGCTTTTTATATCCCTCAATATATATTTGAAAAGAATTCTATTTAACTCATAATTCTGTGAAGAGAGCTCTTTTTAAAAAAACACATCTAGTAGTAAGAAAAATGTTTAAAACGTAAACTAATTACTATGACACCGCAATTAGTTTTACGCACAAATAAAGGCAAATATGTAACGTTGGTATATAAATAATAAAATAGTAATAATAAATAAACTTAAATCTAATAAATTTTGATATTATTTAATACTTTTTTATCCCTCTATATACCTTTCAAAAGAATTCTATTTAACCAATATTTCTGTGAAAAGAGCTCTTTTTTTAAAAAAATACGTCTAGTAGTAAGAAAAATGCATAAAGGTAAACTAATTACTATGATACAGCATTTGGTTTTGCACACAATTAAAGGAAAATACGAACGTTGTATATAAATAATAAAACAATAATAATAATAAAGTAATAATAATAAACAAAGTTAAATCTAATAAGTTTTAATATTATTCAAAGTAGTAAAAATGTAAAAGATACAAATCAAATTTCCCAGCAGTGCAGCTTTCTTTTATCTCTCAATATACCTTTCAAAAGAACTCTATTTAACCTATATTTCAGTGAAGAGAACTCTTTTTTTTTTAAATATATATCTAGTAGTACGAAAATGCATAAAACTTCAACTAATTACTATCATACAGCATTCAATTTTCCTCACAAATAAAGGTAAATACGTAATGTTGGTATATAAATAATAAAATAATAATAATAAACAAACTAAAATCTAAAATTTTTTAATATTATTGAATTTATTAAAAATGTAAACGATAAAAGTCAATTTTTCCAACATTGCAGTTATTTTTATCCCTCAATATACCTTTCAAAAGAATTCTATTTAACCCATATTTCAGTGAAGAGAACTGCTTTTTTCAAAAATCCGTCTGGTAGTAAAAAAAAGGCATAAAACGTAAACTAATTACTATAATCCAGCATTTAGTTTTGCACACAAATAAAGGCAAATACGTAACGTTGGTATATAAATAATAAAATAATATGAATAATAAACAAACTTAAATCTAATAAATTTTAATATTATTTAAATTATTAAAAATGTAAAAGATACAAGTCAATTTTTCCAGCAGTGCAACTTTTTTTATCTCTCTATATACCTTTCAAAAGAATTCTCTTTAACCGATATTTCTGTGAAGAGAGTTCTTTTTGAAAAAAAATACATCTAGTAGTAAAAAAATGCATAAAACATAAACTAATTACTATGATACAGCATTTAGTTTTGCACACAAATAAAGGTAAATACGTAAGGTTGGTATATAAATAATAAAATAATAATAATAAACAAACTTAAATCTAATATTTTTAATATTATTCAAATTATTAAAAATGTAAAAGATACAATTCAATTTTTCCAGCAGTGCAGCATTTTTTTATCCTTCAATATACCTTTCAAAAGAATTCTATTTAACCGATATTTCTACGAAAAGAGATCTTTTTTTTCAAAAATACCTCTAGTAGTAAATTTAGTTCTGCACACGAATAAAGCAGATACGTGTTTTGCACACAAGTAAAGGCAAATACGTAACGTTGGTATGTAAATAATAAAATAATAATAATAAAGAATAATAATAAACAGATTTAAATCTAATATATTTTCATATTATTCAAATTATTTAAAATGTAAAAGATACAAATCAATCTTTCCAGCAGTGCAGCTTTTTTATCCCTTAATATAACTTTCAAAAGAATTCTATTTGAAACATATTTCAATGAAGACGGCTCTGTTTTTCAAAAATACGTCAATTATTAAAAAAATGCATAAAACTAATTACTATGATACATCATTTAATTTTGCACACAAATAAAGGCAAATACGTAACGTCAGAATATAAATAATAAAGTAATAATAATAGAATGATAATAATAAACAAACTTAAATTTAATAATTTTTAATATTATTCAAATAATTTAAAAATGTTAAAGATACAAGTCAATTTTTCCAGCGATGCAGCTTTTTTTTATCCCTCAATATATATTTCAAAAGAATTCTAATTAACCCATATTTCAGTGAAGAGAGCTCTTTTTTAAAAAAAAAAATACGTAATAAAAAATTGCATAAAACGTAAACTAATTACTATGATACTGCATTTAGTTTTGCAAACAAATAAAGGCAAATATGTAATGTTGGTACATAAATAATAATAGTAATAAAAAAATGATAATAATAAACAAACTTAAATCTAATATTTTTAATATTATTCAAATCATAAAAATGTAAAAGACACAAGTCAATTTTTCCAGCAGTGCAGCTTTTTTTTTATCCCACAATATACCTTACAAAAGAATTCTATTTTACCCATATTTCTGTGAAGAGAGCTATTTTTAAAAAAAATACGTCTACTAGT
>CM063497.1:82780109-82787609 GCA_032207245.1 Pardosa pseudoannulata | reverse complement strand
GGAGATGCACATTTCAGATTAAGAGATAAATCTCATGCACTGCAGCAAATTTTGTTTTCTTCTTTTGCAAAATTATTTTTTGAAATGATTGCTTACGTAATATTTGTATTTCAGTATTAAAATTATTTCTATCCTACCCTTTTCATATTTTTACCTGTAAACGTATACTGCATGATTTTTTTGCTTTTATAGCTGCATTGTTTCATATATGTTTAGAACCAGACGACGTTTATAAAAATATTTTTTTATTATTGATGATAGAGTTTTTGATACATTTACGACTTTAACATCCATCCTAAATGGTTTTCAGTATAACCAGTGTTTCTCAACCTTTTAGTATTCACGGCCCAATTTTCAATCATAATTTTCATCGCGCCCCCCTCCCCACCGCGTACAATAAAATGTATACAATAATAATGTATTTTGAGCATTATGGCGCTAAACCTGCACTACAACCTTAATTTTAAACTTTGCAAATTACCAAGAATACGGAAATTTATTGACATTTTGCAACACTGATACTCAGCATTGAAAAAACAATAATCCTATGCCTTTTTATTGCTCTTGCGTCCCGCCATGTCGGGCATTCTCACGGTTTCGCGAGAAGTTTCGATTTGTCTGGAATTTGTCTGGTCAGCTTAAAAGTTAAGTTAGGAGCGTGCGCAGATGTGAACAAATGTTTTCTCATAGGGAGAAGGAGAAAGTTCTATGACGCCAATTTCAATTCCAGACAATCTCATTCGAGTCGATCCTTCTTATCGCTATTGAATCTATTCTTAATGTGTATGTTATATATATTTTCGTGTAATTGCAATTCACGGTATTAAATATTCACGGCAGCAGACTTATGCAGAATCATGGATAAATTTTTAAGCGGGCGTAAGCGAGCATTAGACGATAGACAAGCATCAACAAGTACACAGACGAGCGTGGTTCCGAAAATAAAATCAAGAAAATATTCTCAAGAATACTTAAATTTTGGGTTCACTAGTACTGAAGTAAATGAAGAAGAAAGGCCCCTGTGTATCATTTGCTCAAAAATGTTGGCGGCAGACAGCATGAAACCTAATAAACTTAAACGACATTTGGAAACGCTTCATAGTGAGTACGTAAACAAACCCAGAGAATTCTTCGAATTAAAATTAAAATCATATGAAAAGCAAAAATCATTGTTTAAAAAAACTTTGTCTGTGAATGAAAAAGCTTTAATTGCCTCTTACAAACTTTCATATAAAATAGCCAGATGTAAAAAGCCTCACACCATTGGTGAAGAGCTTATTTTGCCAGCCGCAATTGAGATTGTAGAAATTATGTTTGGAGATAATTTTGCAAAACAATTGCAGTCTATACCTGTTTCAAATGATACTGTTGCCCGTCGAATTGCTGATATAGCTGAAGATGTAGAGTGTCAGCTTTTGTCGAAGTTGCGTGACAAATTGTTTTCAATACAACTCGATGAGGCAACAGATAGTAATAAAGATGCTCATTTCATTGCCTATGTTAGATTTTGTGATGATTTGTCAGTAGTAGAAGAATTACTTTTCTGCAAACCAATAGAACTCAAAGCAACAGCACTCGCATTATTTGCTATCTTAAATGATTTTATGAACGAGGCAAACATAGAATGGAAAAATTGCGTCGGAATATGCACCGATGGTGCTCGTTCTATGTCCGGAAGATTCCAAAGTATTCAAGCACTTGTGAAACAAAAATCGCCACAGTGCGTCTGGACACATTGCATGATCCACAGAGAAGCTTTGGCTTCCAAAGAAATGAGTCCTGGTTTGAATATTGTGTTAACTACGGTTGTAACCGTAGTAAATTATATAAAAATGAGACCCCTGAAATCAAGAATCTTTTCCGCACTTTGTAAAGACATGGGTGCAGTACATTCAGCGTTACTATTTTATTGCGAGGCAAGATGGTTATCACGAGGGAAATTTTTGCAACGTGTTTATGAATTAAAAGAAGAAATCGCCGTTTTCCTAGAAGAGGAAAACAGACCGGAAGCTGAGAATTTTCGCGATAGTTTATTTGTGATGAAATTGAGCTACATGGTCGACATATTCGAGAAATTAAATAACTTGAATCTTCATCTGCAAGGAGCAAATACACATATATTGGATACGAGTGATAAAGTTAATGCTTTTTGTAGGAAATTGGAATTGTGGAGCAGAAATTTAAAGCAAGAAAACTTAACAATGTTTGCAAATTTGAATGATTGTATTAAAACTTACAAGGCTGAAGAACAACATGTAAAAGTTTTTTTTTGCAACCATTGAAAATCATTTAGCAATGCTAGCAAAGAATTTTAAAAAGTACTTTCTTGCTGACGACAAACTGATATCAAGTTACAAGTGGGTGAGGGATCCATTTCAAAATACTCCCGAAGGACTCTCAATTGAAGAGGAAGAAACCTTCATAGACTTCACGGCAAGCGGCGAAACCAAAAGACAATTTAGTAATAAATCACTCTTTGAATTTTGGGCAGGAGTGGATGATGAGTTTTCTGCACTAAAAACAAGGGCATTTCGCATTCTACTACCATTTTCAACATCTTACCTTTGTGAAACTGGATTTTCTGCGGTGGCTTCTTTGAAGACAAAATATAGATCTCAGCTAAATATAGAAAAAGAACTGAGAGTGTCTATTTCTAATATTAAACCCTCCTTCGAAAAACTTTGCTCTGAAAGACAGGCCCAAGGAAGTCACTAATAATTATTAAATTTGTTTTTAATTTAGTAAGTTGTTTTAATTTAATAAGTTAATTATTAAATATGTCGAAATGTATTTTGTTTTGTATGTGTGTGTGTTCTTTCCTTTCAGTCACTTAATCAATTTTTTTTAAATAACATTTTCTCTTGGATATGCTCGCGCACCCCTAGGGGGGCGCGCCCAACAGGTTGAGAATCACTGGTATAAGAATTATAGATTTAGAATTTTAAATAGGAATAATATCTGTCTATCTATTATTTATTATCTATAAAACTAACTATACTACTATTATCTTTATTATCTATCTAAATATATATATATTATATTAAATATATATATTTAAATATATATATTTATATATATATATATATATAAAAATATTATATATATTTATAATATATATATATATTTGTGTGTTTTTTTTTATATTTATATAATATATATATATATATAATATATATATATTATCAAATATATTATATATATATATATATATTAAAATATATATTATATAAATGTGTGTGTGTGTTAGGTTTAAATTAAAAAATTACAGGACTTATAATTAAAAATTGTTAGAACTCATTAGGAACAACGTAATAGGTGAAATACACACCATCGAGCAGAAATATACAGAGTAAAAGAGCTGATGCAGAAAAAGACATACGAATTTTGATTACATAGCCACACCAAAAAAGACAGGTCTGAGAGGGAACTCGGGCTAACATCCTCCAAGCTTGTTGTTCCAAGATGAGAACGAAGGATTTCTAAATGGCTTAGACATAAAAAGAAGAATTACAATAAAGAAGTTTTATATATGAAATCAAATGTGTCTTCCATGCCTTAACCACTCGTCTGTGTTCGAACTTTTTTGTTAATAAGTTCTAATTGTTTTTAATTATAACTCACTTAGTCCTTAACCCTCATTTTTTAAAATACTAATATATATATATATATATTATATATATATATATATATATATATATATATATATATATTTATATAAATTTATAATATATATTATATATATAATATATATATAATATATTTATATATATATATATATATATATATATATATATATTATTTTATATATATATATATTTATATATATATATGAATATATATATATGTATATATATATATAATATATACATATTAAATATATATTTATATATATATTATATTATATATATATAAATATATATATATATATATATATATATATACATATAAATATATTTTATATTATATATTATATATACATAAAATAAATATATTTATATTTATATATATATTATATATTATATATTATATAAATAAAAAATATATATATATATTATATATAAATATATATTAGATTTATGTCATATATATATGTATTTTATAAATATAATGTATATATATATATTGTATAATAAATATTTATATAACATATATATTATATTATATTATATATATATATATATATATATATATATATATATATATATATATATATATATATATATATATATATTGATAAAAAGATACAGAGGTAATGTAATTTCCAAAAGAAAATATCTTTGCAATTAATAAGAAACGAAAATCTCAAAGAAGTACATTTATTAATCATAACTACATTAAATGCGCAATTATTATTAATCATAACATACCATAAAGGTAAAAAAAAGAAAACTATAGTTTGCGTGAATTACGGCAAAAAAAATTCTACACAACTTGCGATATTATTCACTGTAAAAATCCAATTATCGGAAGACTAACACTAGCTGTATGCGAGTCGTCAAATATGCAAATGGATTTCGAAAACATACAAAGACAGAAATAATGTACGAAAAGAGGGAGATGCACGTTTCAGATTAGATAAATCTCAGGCACTGCAGCAAAATTTTTTTTTCCTCTTTTGCAAAAATATTTATTGAAATGGTTGCTTGCGCAATATTTGTATTTTATTAATAAAATTATTTTTATTCTACCCTTTTAAAATTTTTACGTGTTAACGTGTACTGCATGCTTTTTTGTCTTTTAGAGCTGCATTTTTTCATACATGTTTATAACCAGACAAGGTTTATAAAAATAAGTTTTTTTGTTATCTTTTATCACTTTTTTTTCTTTTTAACAGAGAGGTGTGTTTGATATATGTACAACTTTAACATCAGTTATAACTATATTTCGTAAATTCAGTGGAACCCAGTCTAGAAGTATGAAAATTTAAGAAGTTATTCTGCTTAAGAAATAATATTTGTCTATCTATCTTTGTATGTATGTTCAGATATATACCGTAACGCGTAAACAGATTTACACCGTTACGATACAGATATGTACCGTAACGCGGTGCTCCGCAACCGGTGTGCCGCGACACACTCGTCTGCCATGGCCCAGACAGATGTACCGCATTCAAATACTTTTTACAAATTTTCGTCATCTTTTTTATACAGAATGACAGTTTTGTTTCATAATAATGTCTATTTTTCGACGTTTTTATATATTTCACTTGGTGTGTGTGTGTGTATGTGTGTTAGCAAATGTTTTTAAAAGCCCTTTTTTTAAGACTTGGAACTCAATAACATACAATATAGTTTTTAATTATAGTTTAAAAATAGACCATGTAAGTTTCAATTAGTTTTAATTAAAAAATGATAGCTTTATAAAGATTTGTTTTCTAGTTTTTTTTAAAATCAACCAATCAAAATTGTTTTTAAACTATTTTTTAAAAAAAATAATTTTTTTCAAAATTATGATTATTAATAAAGAAATGTATTAAAAAACAAAAAAAACACAAATTTAAAATTTATAAAAACTTGATTTTATAATAAATTTTTCTATATACTTTATAATAATTATTATAACTAAATATTATTCAATTCATAACAGTAAAACTGCATTTGTTGTTGTGTAAACACCAAGGCTCACCAAATAAACACAGGCGCCTGGAACCTGGTATTCCACACGGCCTGTGATTTAAAGTACATTGCCATTTTCTAAAATTGGCGAAATATCTTGGCGATACTTTCTACGATTGATTTCTTATTCATTGATTGAGATTAGATTCTTATCTATTTTTTTCTCTCTATTTGTCCGTTATTTATTTCTTTATTTCGAAGAATTGGGGACGTTCAAAGAATGGAAACTGAAAGTTCTAATTGTAAATGTTGCAGCTCTGTGTTTTATTAGAAAAGTATTTAACAAAGCATGTAAAATTTCTCATTTGTAAATTAATAAATTAACTTTAACAAATGATATTCAGATTAAATATTTTTTTTTTTTTCATATAGGCTAAATAACTCTAAAGCAAGTTTTACGTTATTAAATTTAAAAGAAATACATTCGAAAACACTAACTTGATATTAAGCATGTTAAATATACGTAGACTTTTCAAAGAAATTTTTCTATGTTTCACATAAAAATTAATTATCCTATTAAAGCATAAAATATTTATGTAATAGAAAAAATTAATTTAATTGTTTTTTGTTTATTATATTTATAAATTATATATTTATATATAAATATTATATATATATATATATAATATATATATATATATTATAATATAAAACATATAATAATATATTATATATATTTTAAATATATATATAAAATATATGTTTTATATATGTTTATATATATACGTTTATATTATATATATGTATATATAAATATATATGTATTTATAAGTATATTATCTTATTGGTATATATATATTATATATTATATATATATTATTTTTTGTTTTGATTATATATATTATAATAAAAAAATATTGCATTTAAAATATCTCTTAATATTTTATTTTATTCTTTTAAATATATAAAATACAAAGGACTATTCTACAAAATTTAAACTTTCTATTTAGATGCAAATTTTTTTCTTACTTGATATTTTCTATTTCATAAAAATATACTCTTTTTAATATCTGTTACTTTAACAAATGATATTTCGAGATTAAACCATTTTGTTTTCTTCGGATAGGCTATAATAACTCTAATGCAAGTTTTACGCATATATTAAATTTAAAAGAAACTCATTCGCAAAAAAGACTAACATATCAAGTGTGTTATATATGTAGAAGCATTTCAAATAAGTGTTCTATGTTTCACTTAAAAATTCAATTATCCTAAGTCCTCAGCATAAAATATTTATGCTCACGTAATAGAAAAATATTCAATACAAAACAGACAAAGAATAGATAATTTTGAATGGAAATAAAAATTTTCATTCGGCTTGATAATAAATTCCTCAGAAACAAAATTTCCTGTTTATAATTTAGATTTGTGTCAATTTGTATGAAAATTTATAAAGTATCTTTCTTTAGACATCTTTCTTAAATTTATCTAAATTTGTTTTTTTATTTACACACATATATGTATATGCATAATATATAAATTTAACGCAAAAAAATTATTTATATAAGGATGTCAATAAAAAAATGTATTTTATAATTAATGTGTCTTATACTTAAATGACAATGTTATATTTACACAGTATACTGTGTGTTTTGTATATTTATATATATATATAAATATATTTATATATTTTTATAATATATATATATATATTTTATAAAAAAAATATATATATATACATAATTTTATAAAGAAATATAGAATTTTCATAATTTTATTCACATTAAAATATAAAATGTCTTTAGTTTATTTTCCTAATTTTAAAAAAATTAGTTCATAAACATTTTTCGGAATAAATTTTTAATATTTAATATTTTATGTTACACATATTATAGAATTTAATTAAATCTTTTAAATTAATCTAAATTTTATTTTTTTACAAAAA
>CM063497.1:82762609-82772609 GCA_032207245.1 Pardosa pseudoannulata | reverse complement strand
ATATATATATATATATATATATATATATATATATATATATATATTTATATATATATATATATATATATATATATATATATATATATATATATATATATATATATGTATATATATATATTATATATATATATATATATATATATATATATATATATATATATATATATATATAAATGCATATAAATATATACTTTTATATGTATAGATATATGTATATGTATAAATATATTTATATATATGGATATATATATTTATATGTGGATTTATATATATATATATATATATATATATATACATATATATATATATATATATACATATATTTATATATATATATATATACATAAGTTTCGGGTATTAGTTTCTCACTTAGACACAATACTTTGTTTAGCCTAAAATGAACCACATAATAATCATTTAAATACTTAAATATTTATTATGCTCATAAGGAATAAAGTAAGTAAACAATAATTTTAAATTCAATATTAATACAAAAGCTAAACAAACACTACAAAGGTACAAAAGTTCCAAAATCATTCTAGAGATTACAAATATTTCTCTGAAAAATTCAATTATAGACGGAAAAAATTGATGGAATAGTAAAGTATTGAACTAGGTATAAAAAGATATGAATATTGGATGAAATGAAAGGAAATTTTCTTCTGATTCATTAAGAGGTTGGCAGCAGAAAACATAAAACAAAATTTGTCTCTCCATTTGATGGTTTTATGTATACTTCTCTGCAAAAGCGAAACCTATTACAAAAGTGTCATCTCCTTAGAATGCTTCGTTTGAAATGTTGTACTACATTTTAAATTTTAGTTTTTTATTCAGTCGATCCTGTTTTTATCAAACATCTATTTTTTTAACTAAATACTTCAAACCAATAATAATTTATGAATTTCATTGTAAAAGAAAGAAATGATTTCTCTACATGAAGAACTATACTTTGGGATCTAATTTTTTCTATTCTTCATCTGAAAATATTTCTAGACATTTCAAATTCATTACACACACACACACACACATATATATATATATATATATATATATATATATATATATATATATATATATATATATATATATATATATATATATATATATATATATATATATATATATATATATATAGATATATGTATATGTATATATACAAATATAAGGATAACTATATATATGTATATATATATAATATATATAAATTTTAGTTTTATATAAAGTTGATCTTGCTTTTACCAAACATTTATTTTCGAAATGTAAGTTTGAACCTATAATATTTTGTGACTGTATATACATACATACTGTATATACATACATACAAATTTGTATATACATACATACAAATTTGTATATGTATACATACAAAAATCTTTATTTTTCATTAATATCTTACTCAGGAGTAATATTTCGCTTCTCTCAAAATAAGCCAAACAATAACCTTATCAGATATTGTTTCATATTCCTATCAAGCCACTAGTAAACAACTTTTTTTAAAAAAATCGACAAATGTTAGTCAAATCCAAATAACTTCTAGACCAGTTTCAGACGAATTCCCGAGAATGCAAATATTTTACTTAAAAATTCAATTATCGACAACATAAAATGTTCACACGAAATGACGGAACATTCCATTAAGTTAGAAAAAGACGCTCTAGAACTATATGAATATTGGATGAATTCGATGAAGATGTTCTTCCGGGACTGATTTAGAAGTTTTCAGCTATCTCAGATAAACAAGATGGTGGGAAATGCTGTCGCTACCTAAGTAAATACTATAGGGTTTGTTGAGGTAAATTTTTTTTTATTATTTACTTAAAATGCATATTCTTGCTTTTAACAATTATATTTTAACTTTGTAATATATTTTTATAAAATATATGTGATATATTTTTATGTGATATATTTTTAATGTAATATGTTACAAAACAGTATATTTATAATATTAAATGTAATATATTTTTATTTAATTATATATTTGCACCTGTGAACATAAATTGTCCTGATTACATTCACAAATAAATTCTTCTTTACTACGGTCTTAAATATTTTCAAAAAAGTAATATTTTATTTCTTTTATCGTCAATATTTTTTTAATAATCAACTGCGAGAGTTTCTGAACAACAATTTTTCAAAAACCAGCAAGAAATATTTTTAATATTTTATGTTTTATGATTATTTTTGTATGATGGAGGAAAATAGTTATCGGTTAGGCTTCACAATTTATTATAAATTTCTAAATTTTTAGGTGTAATGATTTAAAATAGCCCTTCAATTGTAGTGTAAATAATGTTGCATAGTATTTTTTAAAATTTATTTGCTGTGATATAGAGTAAATTAATACAATAATAATAAAATTGAGCTTGTGAGCCTAAAAATACATGTGTTTACATGGCTGTTTTGTACTTTTGCGAGTGGAAATTTTCTTCCACCTTTCACCTGTGTACAGAAGTCCAAATTCATATGAAATTTGGACCAAGGGTGTACCACCTGGTGCATTATATGGCTGCACAGAGTCAGGGTGGATGCATGATATAATGTTTGAATCTTCGATTGGATATTTTCTCAAACAAGTGGAACACCTGGAAAAACCCATTCTTTTGATATTCTATTATCCCTTGATATATAAGACAGTAAAACAAGGGAGGTACAAAAGAATCACCATTCACTGCTTCTCATCCATGCTCTTTGGATCACTCAAGCCATGCCCTTTGGATGTCGAAATAATTGCTGTATGAAATGTACCTGGAGAAAAATCCTGAAGATGTGGTACTCGGAGAATCGTCTTCAAAAAGTGTCCAAAGAGACATTCCCTAACCTTCTGAAACAGCTATTTGATACTATGGTAGAAAAAGCTGTTAAACCAAAACTAGAGTTAAATGAAAAAGATAGAGAAATAACAGTAAACAGTTCAGCACAGACTTCACCAACAGCTACTAGAAACTCTTGGAAGCTTACTGGAAGCTCTTTTTACGCAAACTTCCATTTCAAACACTTCGAATTTTTTCCATTTCTTCTCCATAAATTTAAATAAGGTCACCCTTATAACATTTTTATCAGCGAAATTGTAAGGGAAAAGAGCCTTAGAAAATGCCAGACGAAAAAGAAAGCAGGTACAAACTAAGGCCGGAGAAGTGATTACTGTTTCTGAGATAGCAAACGTAGCTCAACTTAATAAACGTCACCATTACAGTTTTTCAATATAAATTATAATTATATCACATGTAAATGTGTTTGTAGCTAAAAAAATAAGTTTTAATTAAATTTTGCATAATTAACAGTCTTTTAATTCTGCAAAATCAATTTTTTAATCAATACCCATTTTACCCCCTCTACTACTCATTTTACCCCACCTCTGGGGTAGAATGGGTATCAAAAAAGAAGTAAAAATTATAAATTTGCAATTGAAGAAAATGTATTAAACTGTTTTAACAATAATGATAATGAACCCCTTTCATGAATAAAAGCAAAAAATTGCTTTGTTTATATATTTTTTTTGAGTGAAAAAGAGTACTAAATGAGAAATCATGCTTATTCTATCCTTTTTACCCCATCAAACCCTATTTTAAATATAAGTGGTATATAATTATACGGATGTAAGAATACATTAATATAATTAATTTATATATATTTTTAAGCAAAATACATTTTTTATATTTCACATACATATTTATATACTTGCATACACACATTTGTTTAATTCATATCTTATAAAGAAGTGATATTTTACTTATCTCATAAAAGCTTTAAATAATAACCTTATCGGAAAAGAGAGTAAACATCTTTCATATTCCTATGCGAAACAAATTAGTAGACAGACTTTTAAAAGAATTCGCCGAATAAGGCAAATTCTTATAACATATAGACAAGTTTCGGAGAATGCAAATATTTTATTTAAAAATCCAGTTATCAAAAAAGTAAAATGTTCACACGAAATGTTGGAATATTCTTCTAGGTTTAAAAAAAGACGCCCGAAAAGTATGGGACTATTGGATGAAGGGACGAAAATAGTCTCCTGAGACTGATTTCGAAGTTTTGAGCCATTTCAGCTGTACAAGATAGTAAAAAATGCAGTCTCTGTCTATGTAATTTTTCCACTAAACGTTAAAAAGTATACTTTAAATTTATATGGATGTAATAATATTTGAATATAATTTATTTATATATTTTTAGGCACAATACTTTTTATATTATACAAATATAATTATAAATATATATTGCAATCGCACTTATTTATTTTTCATTATATCTTATTCAGAGGCAATATTTTACTTATTTCAAAATAAGCTAAACAATAACCTAATCAAAACGTAATGTAAGCATATTCCATATTCCAATCCGAAACATATTAATGGACGGACTTTTAAAAAATTTCGAAAATTTTAAAACAAGTCTTTATAACATCTAAACCAGTTTTAGACACATTCCAGAAAATGCAAATATTTTATTTAAAAATCTAGTTACCGGCAACGTAAAATCCTGACACGAAATGTTGGAATATTTCACTAGGTTGAAAAAGACGCTCGAGAAAGATATGAATATTGATAAAAGCAAAGAATGCCGCTTGGACTAATTTAGAAGTTTTGAGCCATGGCAGCCGTACAAGGTGATAGAAAATGCAAATTAAAAAACTCTGCCTATATAAAATTATTTTTCTACTAAACATTAATTAGTATAGTTTAAATTTAAGTCGTGTAAATTAAAATGAATCTACTGATATATTCATATAATTAATTTATATATATTTTCGGTAGAATAATGTTACATATTTTATTTATATATTAATATATGTATACTTTTGTACACAAATATTTTATTTCTTATTAATAACTTATTTAGAAGTAATATTTAAACTCATTTTAGAATGCCTCAATTAATAAGCTTACAAGAAAGCATTGTAAACATATTTCGTATACCAATGCAAAATATGGGAGACAGACTTACAAATAGAAATATTAAACATTATTATTATTTTTTTTATTGTTATCAGAGAAAACACATATTTTATTTAAAATTTCTGTTATCGATAACGTAAAATATTCCCACGAAATGTAGGAATATTTAACTAGGTTAAAAAAAAAAAGATCCTCGAGAAAGATATGAATATCGATGAAAGCAAAAAGGAATGTTCTGTAGGACTCATTTAGTTGTTTTAATCTATGGCAAAAGAACTATTGTCTCTGCCCAAGTAACTTTTTGACTAAACTTTAAGCAGTATACTTTAAATTCGATTTGCATATAATTATGTGATATTTTAATACAATTAAATTATATATTAATTAGACACAATAATTTTTTTTCTATTTTAAACACACACACACACACACACACACATATATATATATATATATAAATATATATATATACATATACATACATATATATGTGCTCCTATATATGCCATATATGATATATATATACATATATATGCCACTATCTTGTGCAGCTGCACAAGATAGTGGAAAATGTAGTCTCTGACTATGTAAGTTTTCCACTAAGCGTTAAAAAGTATACTTTCAATTTAAGTTTATATTAACTTATATGGGTGTAATGATATATAAATAATTAATTTATATATTTTTAGGCATAATAGTTTTTTTATATTTTATTATAAACTTATTTATTTTTCATTATATCTCATTCAGAGGCAATATTTCGCTTATTTCAAAATAAGCCAAATAATAACCTTATCAAAAAGCAATGTAAGCATATTCTAAATTCCAATGCGGAAGTGTGTCCACATTAATGGACACACTTTCAAAAAATTTTGAAAAATCTAAGACAAATCTTTATAAAATTTGGACCAGTTTTAAACGCATTGCATAAAATGCAAATATTATATTTAGAAATCCAGTTATCGAAATCGTAAAACATTCACACGAAAAGTTGTAATATTCATTTAGGTTTAAAAAAAGACGCTCGAGAAAGATATGAATATTGGATGAAAGGGAAGAAAATAGTCTCTTGAGACTGATTTAGAAGTTTTGAGCCATTGTAGCTGCACAAGATAGTGAAAAATGCGGTCTCTGTCTATGTAATTTTTCTAAACTTTAAAAAGTATACTTTAAATTTAAGTTGTATTAATTTATATGGATGTAATGATATTTGAATATAATTTATTTATATATTTTTAGGCACAATAATTTTTTGTATTTTACAAATATAATTATAAATATATATTGCATTCACACTTATTTATTTTTCATTATATCTCATTCAGAGGCAATATTTCGCTTATTTCAAAATAAGCCAAATAATAACCTTATCAAAAAGCAATGTAAGCATATTCCATATTCCAATGCGAAACATATTAATGAACAGACTTTCAAAAGATTTCGAAAAATCATTTCATGACATTTTATTATAATGAATTTACATATATTATACACAATAACGTTTATATTTTTAACCACACACACACACACACACACACACCACACACACACATATATATATATATATTATATAAATATATATATTACAGTGATATGTAAATCAAAAGTTCGCTGACTTCAATATAAGCAAAACAAAAAAGCTTTAAATAATAACTTTATCAGAAAGGAGTGTAAACATCTTTCATATTTCTATGCGAAACAAATTAGTAGACAGACTTTTAAAATAATTCGACGAATGGGGCAAATTCATATAACATATAGACAAGTTTCAAAGAATGCAAATATTTTATTTAAAAATCCAGTTACTGACAACGTAAAATGTTTACACGAAATGTTGGAATATTTAGCTAGGTTGAAAAAGACGCTCGAGAAAGATATGAATATTGATAAAAGCAAAGAAGACTATCACTTGGGACTCATTTAGAAGTTTTAACCTATGGCAACATAAGATTATAGAAAATTTAAAAATAAACTGTTTCTCTGGCTAAGTAAGTTTTCCCCTAAACTTTAAGTATTATACTTTAGATTTAAGTTGTATGTAATTATGTGGATGTAATGATATATTAATATAATTAATTTATATGTATATAATTATATGACACAAAATACTTTTATATTTTACACACACACACACACACACACATATATATATATATATATATATATATATATATATATATATATATATATATATATATATATATATATATATAATATATATATATATATATATATATATATATATATATATATATATATATATATATATATACTTACATACAAAAATATTTATTTTTCACTAATATGTAAATCAGAAGTAATATTTCGCTGACCTCAAAATACGACAATTGTGATGCGGCAATTTAGATCAGTAATATAATTGATTCATTCATACAAGAAGTAAAATACTGCTGATCTAAATCTTACCTCATCACATCTATGTAAAATGACAGAGGTCCATAAAATTATATTCTAAGGATATTTTTAGCTTCAATTACATTCTGTAATAGTTTTTGGTGATTCTATAACTAATATGAAGTTTTCTCTCTCATTTAGGCAAATTTCCTTTCCACCCTCTAATTCCTAGTAACCTGTTGGCGAGCGTCAATTCACCAAGCTATATCGTGTATAAGTCAACATTATTTACTTAACCATGTATATAACTAACGACACAAATGTGATAGTGTTACATCGAGATCAAAAAACTTAAAACTAGTTTGCTACATTTATGTCCCAACTGTGATGAGGTGATTTAGATCAGTAATATAATTTACTCAATCATACAAGAAGTGAAATGCTCACTATCTAAACTGACCACATCACATCTTTGTAAAAGACAGAGGACTATAAAATTATATTCTACAGGTATTGTTGTCTTGTACGGTAGTCTCGGGCGGGGTTCTGATCCCAGTCCCAGATTAAAATCCCGTCTCCGTACTTGACACTAAATAAGAATGTACCTTTGTGGAGTTATTGAGTCCCTAAGGGACAGTGCCCAATTATAAGGAATAAGGTTTTCCACCTTGGCGGTCTCAAGGCGAGGTTAAGCAGACCAATTAGATTTTTACAACTATCCTGATTGGATGATAAGAAAAGGGGACTAAGATGAAATTAATATAATAATTTTTAATTATATTTTATAATATTAATAATATAAAATATAATTAAAAATTAATAAAATAAATTAAAAAATAATATGTAATAAGTCGAGGAGACAAGTCCGACGGGAAGTGCTCGAAAGTGGAGTCGAATCAAGAAGAGCAGAGAGGTCAGAAGTTGGAGAAGACAACTGTGACAGTGAGACTTGGGGAGTCCAAGGAGAATAGCCTTGAGTTCGACAGAGACTCTGGAAACGTTCAGAACATCTAGCGACTACCAGCAATGTTTCTGTATCAAATATTACGGCCGCACCCCAAACACTCAGAAGGAAGCCCCTGACCAGACCGACGGAAGATTCATACATACCCAATCCTGATCAGCCTTCAACCAGCAGTGTTCCGAACACACCATATTAACTCACAAAGGTACCCCCTTTTGCATACATTTTGAAATTGAGATTAGGTCCTCTCTCTTATAATTACATATTTACTTAAGAGATGAAAAATTATTGTCAGAACTAAATTAGAGTGGCACCTAATTTGAAGGTGTTGATAAAGTAAATTTTATGAAGATAGAATCAGATTGTGTGTACATATATGTAATATATCATTATAATAAATTTACTTTTTTT
This sequence comes from Pardosa pseudoannulata, assembly GCA_032207245.1. Classification (NCBI taxonomy): domain Eukaryota; kingdom Metazoa; phylum Arthropoda; class Arachnida; order Araneae; family Lycosidae; genus Pardosa; species Pardosa pseudoannulata. The sequence goes on along the minus strand of CM063497.1, from coordinate 82,763,984 downwards.
ATTTTAAGCTGGTTTCAGATACTTTTAATTTAGCTTTTAGTTTATGTTCATATTTTATATCTGTAGTTACTCAGAACCTGTGGTTGAATTTAGTACTAAAATATTTTTACACAACGCAACCAAAATAAATACCACTATACTTTTGATCACAGATTAATACCAAAATATAAAAGAGAACTACACGACAACAATCAATAACCTTATCAGAACACAATGTAAACATATTCCATATTCTTATACCAAACATATTAATAGAGACATTTATAATATATTGACGATTCTAAAAGCCTTTCAAAAATATTGACAAATATAAAACAAATCTTTATGATATTTAGACCAGTTTCAGATGTATTCCAGATAATTCAAAAATATTTTTTAATCCAATTATCGATAAATTAAAATGTTAAACACTAAATGTTAAAATATTTTACTAGGTTGAAAAAATATGCTCGAGAAAAATATGAATATTTATGAAACCAAAGAAGAATGCCGCCTGGGACTAATTTAGAAGTTTTCAGTCATGACAGCAGCAGAAGGTGATAGAAACTGAAAAAAGAACTCTGTCTCTGCATAAGTTATTTTTACACTAAACGATAAGTAGTATAGTTTAATTTTAAGTGTATCTAAAAAAGATTTGTAATGGTATATTAATATAATTAATTTATATATATTTTAGGCATAATAATTTTCCATATTTATATATGTATACTTATAAACACAAATAATTATGTCTTAATTATATCTTAAGTAGAATTAATAATTTGAATATTTTAAAATGCACCAATGCACCTTATAAGAAAGCATTGTAAAGTCATTTCACAAACCTACGGGAAAAATAGGGAGACTTATAAAAAAAATTGACTTATGTAAAAGAAACCCTTTTAACTTCTAAATCAGTTTCGGATGCATGCTTGAAAGTGCAAATATTTTAATTAAAAAATCCAGTTATCGATAACGTAAAAAGTATCACACAAAATGTTAGAATATTTAACTAGGTTGAAAAAAACTTCTAGAGAAGGATATGAATATTCATGAAAGCAAAGAAGGATGTTGCCTGCGACTGATTTACAAGTTTTAACATATAGGAGCCGCACAAAATGGTGGAAATAGAAAAATAACTTTATCCATAAGTAACTTTTTCGTTAAAAATTAAGTAATTTACTTAAAATTTCAGTTGTATATAATTATATGTATTTAATGATAGTTTAATATAATGAATTAATATATATTAGACACAATAAATTTTATATTTTACACAAACACGCACACACAGGCATATAAACACGTGCATACAAAAATATTTATTTTACACTAATATGTAAATCAGAAGTAATATTCGGCCTAATATAACAATAACCTTATCAGAAAGCAATGT
>CM063497.1:82730109-82757609 GCA_032207245.1 Pardosa pseudoannulata | reverse complement strand
TATGTACATATACTTAGATACATAAATATAAATTTTACACTAAAATATACCTATGAAGTAATATTTCGTTTATTTTCAAATGCTCCAAATAGTAATCTTATAAAGCATAGTAAGAATATTTCATATTTCTACGAGAAACATATTATCAGACTGACTTTTAAAAAAAATTTGACGTATATAAGGAAAACCTGTATAACTTCTAGATTAGTTTCAAAAGCATTCCAGAGAATGCAAATATCTTATTTACAAATCCAGTTATCGATAACGTAAAATGTTTGCACGAAATCTTAGAATATTTAACTGGACTGAAAAACATTCTCGAGAATGATATGAATATTGATGAAAGGAAAGAAAAAGGTTTCCTGTGTCTGATATAGAAGTTTTGACCCATAGCATTTATAGAAGATTATGGAAAACGGAAAAAAACAAACTATATATCTGCCTAAGTAACTTTTAAATTAAAAATTAAGTAATTTAAATTTAAGTTAAATATAATTTTACCGATTAAATGATATTTTAATATAAAGAATTTATGTATATTAGATACAATAAATTTTATATTTTACACACACACACACAACACACACACACACACACGCACACACACACACACACACATATATATATATATATATATATATATATATATATATATATATATATATATATATATATATATATATATATATATATATATATATATATATATATATATATATATATATATATATATATATATATATATATATATATATATATATATATATATATATATATATATACTTAAATACAAAAATATTTCTTTTAGATTAATATGTAAATTAGAAGTAATATTTGGCTGACATCAATATAAGCTGAAATATAACCTTATGAGAAAACAATGTAAACATAATTCATACTCCTAGCAAAACATATTAATGAAAAGATATTCAAAAATTTTGTACAAATCTCACGAAAATCTTTATAATATCCAGACTAGTTTCATACGCATTCCAGAGAATGGAAATATTTTATTTAAATATCCAGTTACCTACAGCGTAAATTGTTCACACAAAATGCTGGAATACTTAACTAGGATGAAAAAAGACGCTCGAGAAAGATATGAATATGGATGAAAGTAAAGAAGAATGCCGCCTGGGACTAATTTAGAAATTTTCAGTCATGACAGCCGCACAAGATGATAGAAAATAAAAAAACAAACTCAGTATCAGCCTAAATTATTTTTCCGATAAACTTTAAGTAGTATAGTTTAAATTTAAATTGTGTAGATTAAAATGTATGTAATGGTATAGAAATATAATTAATTTAATTACATTTCAGGCATAATAATTTTTCATATTTTATTTATGTATTAATATATGTAATATTATACACACAAAAAATTATGTTTTATTAATATCTTATTTAAAAATAATATTTCGCTTATTTTAAAATGCACCAGTTAATAACCTTGTAAAAAATAATTATAAACACATTTAATAAATCTACGCGAAACAGAGATCAAGGATTTATAAAAATATTTAGAAAATGCAAGAAAAACCTATTTAGCTTCTAGATTAGTTTCAGACGCATTCCAAAGAATGCAAATATTTTATTTAAAAATCCAGTTACCGATAACGTAAAATATTCACACGAAATGTTGGAATATTTAACTAGGTTGAAAAAAGATGCTCGAGAAGGGTATGAATATTGATGAAAGCAAAGAAGAATGTTGCCTATGACTGATTTAGAGTTTTAACCTATGGCCGACTCAAAAGACGACGAGAACTGAAAAAATAAATATTCCGTAACTTTTACATAAATATTAAATAGTATGCTTTAAGTCTATAATTATAAGGATATAATGCTAATTTAATATAATTCATTTAAAAATATATATATCAGGCACATCAATTTTTCATATCTTGCATGCACATATATATATATATATATATATATTTAAATTACTAATAGATATTATCTGAGTAACTTTTACATAAACATTAAACAGTATACTTGAAATTTAAGTTGTCTATAATTAAATGGATCTAATGCTATTTTAATATAATTAATTTATACATATATATCAGTCACAACGATTTTTCATATCTTGCATATTTATATATATATGCGTACAAAAATATTTAAACCTCTAATACCTATTCCCTAAGTAACTTTTACATAAACATTAAACAATATACTTTAAGTTTAAGATGTCTATAATTAAATGACCTAATGCTATTTTAATATAATTAATTTATACATATAGCTCAACAATTTTTCATATATATTTCATATATATATATATATTATATATATATATATATATATATATATATATATATATATATATATATATATATATATATATATATATAAATATATATATATATATATATATATATATATATATACATATATATTACATATATACATATATATATTATATATACATATATATACATATATACATATTTTATACATATATACATATATATTTATATATAAATACATATATATAATATACATATATATATACATATATATATATATACATATACATATATATATATATATATATATATATATAAAATATACATATATATATATATATATATAATATATATATATATATATATATAATATATATATATATATATATATATATATATATATATATATATATATAATATATATATATATATATATATAATATATATATATAATATATATATAATATATATATTACAAATGTCTAACTGAGAAGTAATATTTCGCTTATTTTAAAATACTCCAAAGAATAATCTTATAAAGGATTATAAAAATATTTCATATTTCTATGCGAAACATATTATCAGACTGACTTTTAAAAAAAATTGACAAATATAAGAAAAACCGTATAACTTCTAGAGTATTTTCAGAAGCATTCCAGAGAATGCAAATATCTTATTTACAAATCCAGTTATCGACAACGTAAAATGTTTACATGAAATGTTAGAATATTTAATTCGTTTGATAAAAGATGCTAGAGAAAAGTATGAAAGATAATAATCTGGAAGTGATTTAGAAGTTTTGAGATAGTGAAAGGCAAAAAATAAAAATGAATAAAAAATAAATAAAACTAAATATGTTTTTGACTAAGTAAATATTTTTTAAACCTCAAACAGTATACTTTATATTTAAGTTATGTACATTTATCTACATGTTATGATTTTTAATTTATTTTACACTTCATTTACATTATGTTGGCTCTGTAACAAACGTAACTTTATTTACGTCATTTGGTGAAATTCTCTTTATATCGTCTATGCTTAGTAAACTAATGGCAAGCATGAAATCTCTAAACTATATTGTGTATAGGTTAGCAATAATTACTTAACCTGGTATAGTAGTAATCGTGCAAAAAAAACTAGCATATAGCCCGTCATATGCCTAGATCAGTAAAATGTTTAATTTTCCAGTGTTAATTTCCCCATGAGGCATGTCAAAATTCGTTTGTTTTTGCAACAAAGAATAATCGATGATTAAATTTAAAATTATCACATATGTACCTAATTTATTATGTAAGCCAAATATAAAAGAAAATTATTTACGTAATATCTAAGTTAAGTGATAAAACGTACGAAAATAATGCAGACGATATTTAAATAATTTAAAATAAGAAATGATTAATTGAAATGGTTAAAATAGTGACGTCTTAATGCTAAAAAAATATTATTTTTACCTATTTAATATGTGATAAATTGATAAGTTTAATCGCTTGCTCTTAACCGGGGAAAATAGGGCATGAAATAAATGGCATTAAACGTTCGGAAAAGAGGGATGGGGTAGACTTCTAATGTTTTAAAGACGACAGTATTTTTTGCTGTTATATGAAGTATATTTATAACAATTTATTTTAGAATCGGAACTATAGTTTAGGAGAAGATAAACTTTAATCGCTTTGAATTTTGCTAACCTTACTCATCAAGAATCCAATATGTATCGTTCTATCCATTCCAGGTCCAACTGCTTCATAAATTCGAGGACAGAGGGACAGATGACTTAGGCTATTATATATAGGGGATTTATTTTAAGCTCCAATTATATTCTGTAATAATTTTTGGTGATTCTATAACTAATATAAAGTTTTCTCTCTCAATTGGAAAATTTCCTTTCCACCCTCTAATTTCTAGTAACCTGTTGGCGAGCGTCAATTCGCCAAGCTATATCCTGTATAAATCAACATTAGTTACTTAACCGTTTATATAACTGTTGAAATATATAATCTCACTCATACTTGACGACTTTGCCAATTATTGTTGTATATAAGTAATAGCTTTCTTTGACGTACGAGGTTTTCTTTAGTTGAACCTTTTGTGTTTTGATTGGCTGTGTTTAATTAGTTTTTGTCTGTAATTTGATTGGCTTGACGCAGGATCTTAAAACTATAAAAGCCCAATGTACCTCGTATTCCTTGATTATTTTGGTGTTTTCAGTAAAAGGTGTTTGCGATCTGCGGCTTTTCATTATGCTTCAACAATAACTAACCGCACAAATGTGATAGTATTACATCGTGATCAAAACAGTTAGCTACATTTATGTCCCAACAAACAATTTTATTTTTAATTTTTTTGCTGGCCTTGACAGCAGAACAGACAAGATTTTCGTACAACTAAAATTTGACGCTTAACAATCAAAACGCCATGACTATACTCAGAGTGCAAACATAATTATTCCCAATCTGTCCTTAATTGCTCTTAACATTTATATTTTGATTAGGAAACTATCAGGGCTACAAATTGCAGTCATAGTTATATACAGTCTGTCCTTAACTGTTGTTAACATTTGCCTTTTGGGTAGCAAACCGTCATAACTACACTCAAAATGTAGTCATAGTTATTTAGAGTCTTCCTTAACTGTCCTACAATCTATATTTGGTTGTTAACTGACCAGTAATTCAAAATATTTCCAATTTATTAAATAAAAACGAAAATAGAACACATCTCATACATTTAAAAATTCTTAAAAAATAACTAAATTATTTTCTCCAATAATAATTTCTCATCATGTGGTATAAATAGCCAAAATCCAACCAGTATTTTGTTGATCTAGGAATAACTACTAGGGATCTAGGATCTAGGAATAACTTTACTATTGATTATTTCAATTTCTTAATGTGGTACTCCTGAGTGAAGCAGTCGGATATCTAAGGGCCATATTTCATTGACCATCTACTAGTTCAAGTACCTAAAAGTGTTGTGAAATAAGATAATTTCTTATAGGAATCGACTGCTCTCTCTCCTACACAACGCTGTTTTACTACACTTTTATGGAAGATCATGCTATAAAGATTCCTGCCATAATTTAAAGTTTCGGTATGTTAAGAGAGTTTTTAATAAGATTTTTGTAAACGAGTGAAATTTAAAAGGCTAAAAGACTGTTCGTTGGATTGCTTTTTACCTTTTGTGATAATGAAAAATTGTTCCATGAAAACAAATATTTTACAAATTATTTTTCAAATGACTTTAAAAACGGGTGTGGTGTGTTAATGGATTAAACCTTTAAAGGTCCCCAAATTAAATTCATAGGAATTTAATGTAATTTGTTTATAAATGTGATCTATGAACCTTGTAAATGTAAAATATAAGTTTTCTTTACATTCCTTAGAAGGGTTTGCCTTAGAGGATACCTAAGGAAGGTTTCAGGAGTAGTTTAACTGACTAACCCCTCCCGTTGTAGAGCTTGAACATTATGCCTTTTTTAAAACTTTAACTATATTGGAATAACAATAAATGATAATCCTTAAACTGGTATAATAAATAAATAGCTTAACAGCTTATAAGCGTTGTATCTATAAATACATTTATTTGGGGTCATAAAAAGATAAATTAAATTACTGACTTCTCAAGTGCAGAAAGTTTAAATGCATATATTTCAAAAGGAAAAAAAGATAAACGTAGAACTATCATCTGTTATAAATTTAAAACATCAAAAACATAATATGTATGTATATATATATATATATATATATATATATATATATATATATATATATATATATATATATATATATATATATATATATATATATATATATATATATACATACATATAATCAAAAATCATCCATGTCACCAAAAAGTTTTTTTTTAATTGCAGAAGCTCTTGATTCTACATCATTCGCTTCCATACATCAACAGATGTATGAGATTGGAGCCGTAAATAATTATAAAAAGATAAATTAAAGTACTCCAAAAAGTACAGTTAAAAAAAAAGATGTTTAATAGGTGGTTTAGCTACGAAACCACTGTCCGCTAAAGAGTTATAAGGTGGGATTTTGTAAAAGATGAAAATGTGTTATATAAGTTACAAGTTTTTGTATACTATACTATAAAGTTATGGCTTTATGGTTTTGGAAAGTAATTCCAGAAAATACACTTTTATATGTTGTAACGATCTGTCGTTACATTAAATTTCCAGATACAGACTTATCTACGACCGTGAGAAAAACCGGTATAACGTAGAAAAATAGCAAACGTGCCTTTTGTGAGCACTTGAACTGAGCTCTTCATTACCTAGTGAAAAGACGTTTCGAGCAGATTGGGATGCTGAATGGAGGATTGTTGACATCAAGGACCACCTCCATCATTCTGTCAGAGAAATTCATTAGGATGCTGGCGAAGTGTTTCCAGTGTTAGTTTCAATGGCATCCCGAAGAAAGAGTTTCACACGACAGAAATCCTCTATATTGTAATGGAACCAGCAATACTTCCTATTTTGTTCATCGATTAATGATCGATTAATGATGATTAAAACATCGATTAATGATCGGCGAGATTGCTCCCGATTACTTCAAACTTTTCTTGGGACCGGGCTGCTTGCACCTGTCAAGCCAGAGTCTACAAGCGGTTTCCTCACCACGTCATCAACCAGCTGTCCGATCAGCTGAGATGGACATTTTGCGGTCAGACGACGATATAAAAGACGAGAGTTTGTGTACCAGAGGGAATTTTTTGATCGATCGAGTCTCCTGTGAACTCCTGTGATCTCTTGTGAGTGACTGAGAGGTCCTCCCCCCCCTTTTTTTCTCTTAGGAAGCTGATTCCTGCAACGATCCTCATTTCATTTGTAGATATTCATCATTTCATCTGTATTTATCATAACTTCAACATTGTGTTTCTAAATAAATACCATCAGTCTGTAAGTAGGCCTCCGCTATCCCTTTTCGGGCTCACTTAGAGCCCCAGTATGCTACAATGTCAAGAATTCTTTAATATGAGGCATCTTAAGTATCTTTAATAGGTCTCATACTTTAAAAAAACTTACTAGTCAAGTATAGATCTAGAAATGAGTGTTTTTGACTCATCAAATTAAGCATATAAATACAGTACCTTATATATTGTAACATACAAAATAAAATTGAAACTTTATATTAGTTGTTCCTAAAGTGTAGAAGATCGTTCATAGGATAACCTTCTATCTTCAGTGATAAGAAAAAATCGTTCTAAGAAAACAAATATTTTTTAAATTATTGGTCAAATATATTCAAAAATACATTCTATGTCTTAGGTTTGGTTTATAGCACTACGCTCTACGATTTTGCAACACGAGAGCTAATGAAACCGAGACCTCGGTAGTTAAAGTACCCAATGCCTACTTTTAAAAAAATGTATCTGAAACTACAATTTTCTCTTATTACCTTACATACTTTTACAATTTCAACAAAATTTTATTCAAAAAATAATTTTGTATTAAGCATGAAAGGCCAAGTTTTTGTCAATAAAAATGAAAGAATTTCCCCTTCTTTTCAACGGGAATGCTTGAACTGACTTATCTCTGCTGTAATGCACATAAAATGGAATTTTACCCGGCCGCATTTTTTTATGACAGGGGTACCAGATTTTATACTTCTTTTAAGGTAAAAGAGGGACATTTCTATAAGCGATAGGAAATAAAGAACTTCCTTATCGAGTAAGCCTTCCTAGGAAAGTGCAATGAGGCAAGATCTTTTAGAACATCCTGCACACACACTTTTTAAATAGGGATTTGACAGGTAAGAAGACTGCGAATAATCCTAAGCACATCTGATCACGTGATAAAAAATACCCATGTTTAAAAAAAACGTGCTTACTAAAGAAGTACAAACAGAAACTGAAGTAAGTCTATAGCGTGTCTGGAGGGAAAAATCAGAATTACCGCGCAAACCCCAACTTAATTTATGAACAGAAATTATTAAATTAATATTAAAATATGTAAATAAGGATTTTAATATTATATATATATATGACACACACGAATGGTTAGAGCATGGAACACACATTTGATATTCTATATAAAGACTTGTAATCCTTCTGTCCATAGCTATGCCATTTAGATATCCTTTGTTCTCATATTTTGCCACGACAAGCGTGGAGGATGTTATCAGCCCGAGTTCCCACTCAGAACTGTCTTTTTTGGCATTGCTACCTAAGCAAACTCCTATGTCTACTTCCACATCAGCTTCTTTACTCTGTATAGTTCCGCTCGAGAGTGTGTCTTTCTCCTATTACGTTATTGTTATTGAGTTCCAACTATTTTTAATTATAACTCGCTTAATTCTTAACCCCCAGATATAAACCTGACATATATATATATATATATATATATATATATATATATATATATATTATATATATATATATATAAATATATATATATATATATACATATTCACACACACGTATACATATATCTAAACACCCAGTTTGAACACAACTGATACAAAAATTAACGAAGAGTGTTAAGTAATAGTGTGTTTAAAAGGAATAGTCAATAGTCATTATCTTTTTTTTCAATTAAACAGCTCCATTAACAAGCAGGCAATAGTGAAGATTTTGATGTCAATTGAGATCTGGATAGATATTCGAGAATAATGCCCATGTCTGGATAAAAGACAAAATAATTTTGTATTAAGCATGAAAGGCCAAGTTTTTGTCAATAAAAATGAAAGAATTTCCCCTTCTTTTCAACGGGAATGCTTGAACTGACTTATCTCTGCTGTAATGCACATAAAATGGAATTTTACCCGGCCGCATTTTTTTATGACAGGGGTACCAGATTTTATACTTCTTTTAAGGTAAAAGAGGGACATTTCTATAAGCGATAGGAAATAAAGAACTTCCTTATCGAGTAAGCCTTTCTAGAAAAGTGCAGTGAGAGTACCACAGTAGCTAGTGAATCTGAATAAGTGACTGCACATGTACGTGAAATGGAATATTTTATTGTGTGTATTTTTACTTAGATGTACAAAATAAAGGACATATTGTAATCAAAAACATTTTGATTACAGTATGTATTGTATCTAACGCAAATTTCAGTATGACATATAGTAAAGCTGTGAGACTCAAATCGATATATCGCCTAATTGTTTTCAGTTCCACAGCGTTAACACGCTGTATTTTCGTTTTATAAGGAACATATTGCAGTTAAGATTGTATTTAGGGCTAATAAAATGCCCAACTCTTTTTTTATTACAATATGTACTCTATATAACGAAATATTTAAGTATAACGTATGTTATCCTGTGGGACTCCAAAGCAATTATTAATAAACTCAAAAATGTTGAACTTTTCTGTTTAGGACTATATAGAAAGGTTTACTGGTTTCTAATTTTAAATTCATAGAATTCGTGCTCCATCAGAGAAAAATTATGCAAAAAAAAAAATTAAAATTAAATAACACTAAATATGTTTTTGACTAAGTAAATATTTTTTTAAACCTCAAACAGTATATTTTATATTCAAGTTATTACATTTATCTACATGTTATGATTTTTAATTTATTTTATACTTCATTTACATTATGTTGGCTCTGTAACAAACGTAACGTTATTTACGTCATTTGGTGAAATTCCCTTGTATCGTCTATGTTTAGTAAACTAATGGCAAGCATGAAATCGCCAACCTATATTGTGTATATGTTAGCAATAATTACTTAGCCTTGTATTGTATTAATAGTGTAAAAAACTAGCATATAACCCCTCATATGCCGAGATCAGTAAAATTCTTAATTTTCTAGAATTGTAAAGTACTCTATGAATCAGGTAATAAATTCGTTTGTTTTTGCAACAAAGAATAATCGATGATTAAATTTGAAATTATCACATATGTACCTAATTTATTATTTAAGCCAAGTATAAAAGAAAATTATTTACGTAATATCTAAGTGATAAAAGATACGAAAATAATGCAGACGATATTTAAATAATTTAAGATAAGAAATGAATAAATGGTTAAATGAATGACGTCATAATGCTAAATAAAATGTTATTTATACTTATTTAATATGTGATAAATTGGTACGTTTAATAGCCTGTTCTTAACCGGGGAAAATATGGTATGAAAAAATGGCATTAAACGATCGAAAATGGAGGAAGAGGTGGATTCCTAACGCTTTAAAGACGACAGTATTTTTTGCAGCGATATGAAGCATATTTATACTAATTTATTTTAGAATCTGCTAGATAGTTTAGGAGACGATAAACTTTACTCGCTTTGAATTTTGCTAACCCTAAATTATCAAGAATCCAATATGAATGCATCTATCCATTCCAGGTCCAATTGCTTTATTTATTCGAGGATAGACGGACAGATAACATAGGCTATTATTATATAGGGGATTTATTTTAATCTCCAATTATATTCTGTAATAATTTTTGGTGATTTTATCACTAATATAAAGTTTTCTCTCTCATTTGAGCAAATTTCCTTTCCACCCTCTAATTTCTAGTAACCTGTTGGCAAGCCTCAATTCGCCAAGCTATATCGTGTATAAGCCAGCATTAGTTACTTATACACCATTTATATAACTAACCACACAAATGTGATAGTGTTACATCGTGTTCAAAACCATTAAAACTAGTTAGCTACATTTATGTCCCAACAAACAATTTTATTTTTAATTTTTTTCCTGGTCTTGACGGCAGAGCAGACAAGATTGTCGTACAACTAAAATTTGACTCCTAACAATTCTCAAACCGCCATGACTATACTCAGAGTGCAATCATAGTGATTCACAATCTGTCCTTGATTGCTCTTAACATTTATATTTTGAGTAGGAAACTGCCAGGGCTACATATTGCAGTCATAGTTATATACAGTCTGTCCTTAACTTCTGTTAACATTTGTCTTTTGGATAGCAAACCGTCATGACTACACTCAAAGTGCAGTCATAGTTATTTACGTTCTGTCCTTAACTGGCCTACAGTCTATATTTGTTTGTTAACTGACCAGCAATTCACAATCTATCCAATTTGTTAAATAAGAATAAATATAGGACACATCTCTTACACTTATATTTAAAAATTCCTAATAAAATAACTAAATTATTTTTCTCAATATTATTTTCTCCTCATGAGACATAAAGAGTCAAAATCCAATCATTTTTTCGTTTATCTAGGAACAAAATCTTTTAGTTATTACCCTTTCTTTAGTTGAGAACTTAGCAAAACAGTCGGACTTGTCAGAGTCACATTTCAATGATCATGTATTAATTTAAGTACCTGAATGTGTTCTGAAATACGATAATTTCTTATGGGAATCAACTGTTCTTACTCTCTCTTTTAGACAACACTGTTTTTCTACACTTTCTTGAGAGGTCTGAAGATTACTGTCTTAGTTTAAGGTTTAGGTAAGTAAATAAGAGTTTTGTAAACGACTTAAACTTAAAAGTCTAGAAGATTGTTCGTAATATTGCCTTTTACCTTTAGTCGTAATGAAAATTGTTCCATGAAAAGCAAATATTTTACAAATTATTTGTCAAATGACTTTAAAAACGGATGTTGTGTGTTGATGGATTAAGGACATACATGATTTTATAAAAGGTGAATTTCGTTAAATAAGTGCAAAAGTTTTTGTATACTATACTATAAAGTTATTGCCAATTCCACAAAACATACTGTCATCATATATCAAGAATTCTTTAGATAAATGAGACCTTTTAAGTATCTTTAAAGAGGTCTCATACATTAAAAAAACTTACTATTCAAGTATAGATCTAGAAATGAGTGTTTTGAGTCATCAAATTATGCATATAATTATAGTACTTTATATTTTGTAACATACAAAATAAAATGGTAACTTTATTATACTTGTTCCTAAATTGTAGAAGATTATTCATAGGATTACCTTCTATCTTCAGTGATAAAGGAAAAATCGTTCTAAGAAAACATAAATATTTTTAAAATTATTGGTCAAATATCTTGAAAAACACATTCTATGTCTTAGGTTTGGTTTGTAGCACAGGGACCTTGGTAGTTAAAGTAGCCAATGCCTACTTCTTAAAAAATGTATCTGAAACTACAATTTTCTCTTATTACCTTACATACTTTTACAATTTCAACAAAATTTTACAAAAAAAAATTTTTTGTATTAAGCATTAAGTTTTTGTCAGTAAAAATGGAAGAATTTCCCCTTTCTTTTTAACGAGAATGCTTGAACTAATCCTTGCTGTAATGCACATAAAATGGAATTTTACCCGGCCGCATTTTTTTATGACAGGGGTACCAGATTTTATACTTCTTTTAAGGTAAAAGAGGGACATTTCTATAAGCGATAGGAAATAAAGAACTTCTTTTTCGAGGAACGCCTTTCTAGGAAAATGCAGTGAACATTCCATAGTAGCTAGTGAATCTGAATAAGTGACTGCACATGTACGTGAAATGGAATATTTTATTGTGTGTATTTTTACTTAGATGTACAAAATAAAGGACATATTGTAATCAAAAACATTTTGATTACAGTATGTATTGTATCTAACGCAAATTTCAGTATGACATATAGTAAAGCTGTGAGACTCAAATCGATATATCGCCTAATTGTTTTCAGTTCCACAGCGTTAACACGCTGTATTTTCGTTTTATAGGGAACATATTGCAGTTAAGATTGTATTTAGGGCTAATATAATGCCCAACCATTTTTTTTTATTACAATATTATTCTATAAAAAAACAGTTCCGTATAACGTATGTTATGCTGTGGGACTCAAAAGCAATTATTCCTAAACTTTAAAATGTTGAACTTTTCTGTTTAGGATTATTATATCACTTATCTGCTCGATTCCGTTTTTAGTGTAGTCCATACTTTATAAAACGAAAATATCACTATAATGGCAATTACACCAATCATTCTATAACAAAGAATACAATTTTATACAATATGTCTTCATATGCTCTTTGTCTTGCATTGAAGTCATTAGAGTCACAACTCAACATATGGTTAACCCTTAATATCGCTAAGTCCACTACACCGGACATGTATATTTATAACTACAATATAACATAATTGTCAGTGTTCGACACAACGGAGATTAATTATCTCAAAAATGGAAAATGATATAATTTTTTTGTTTATTTTACAGAGATCTTAATGTCTATTCAGACATGAGAAAATAACAGAAATTGAAATTAAAAAATTTTGAAAAAACGTCTTGTTAAATTAAGGGTTAATAAGAACATAATATATCACACTAAAAACGTGTAATGCATACGTAATGTTTTTTTTAATACGATAATTTTTTCACTTTATGCAGATTTTGTATAAATAAAAAAAGGTTCTGATTATTAAACTAGAAATATATTAGACGATCCGACAGTCGTTGTTCTGTTTTAAAGCTGCAAATCCAAAAATTGTAAAATGTTTTTAAATAAATTATAAATTGGATCGTTTGAAGGAAAAGAATATTGAAAAATATTTTAAACCACCACGTGTACAGTCCTCACAAACGTAATTACATAAAATTAAAAATCTAACAACAGCAATACGTTGATTTGAACATGGGACTTCTCGCACTGAATCCCGTTACGCCGACCACTGCACCACAGATATGTTGTCAGTGAAGGGTTTCGAAAGGCATTATAATAATCTTAGTAAGCGTGCAATTCTGGATTTTCAGTAAGAATATATTTTTTATTGGATGAAGTTGTGAATCTTAACAATTCTCGTATCAACTCGGTTACATACACAAAATTTTATGTAAATTAGTCCAGCCGTTTAAAAGGAGTTCTATTAAGAACATACGGACAGAAGAATTTTATATAGAAAGATTTACTGGTTTCTTATTTTAAATTCATATAATTGGTACTTCATCAGAGAAAAATTATATATATATATATATATATATATATATATATATATATATATATATATATATATATATATATATATATATATATATATATATATATATATATACTATAATATACATATATATATTTATATATATATATATATATATACATATATATATACATATATATATACATATATACATATATTATACATATATATATATACATATATACATATATAAATATATATATATATTACATATATATATACATATTTATAAACATATGTATATACATATATATACGTATATAAATAATATATATGCATATATTATACATATATATATATATATTTATATATACATATATATACATATATATATATATATATATATATATATATATATATATATTTATACATATTTATACATACATATATATACATATATATACATATATATATATATATACATATATATATATATATATACATATATATATACATATATATATACATATATATATATATACATATATAAATAAATAAATAAAATATATATATATTATATATATATATATTATATATATATATATATATATATATATATATATATATATATATATATATATATATATATATACAGTGGTCCTTGAAGTTATAAAATTTCCAGACCGCTGTTTTATATACAATAAAAGTCTCATTCTTAAATGTTTTTAACGACTTTATATGTAAATGCTTAGTTGCTCCCTATTTAGCTGTTTTTCCCTGCTCTGCTGCAGCTATGCAAAAATAAAAAATTGAAAAGAAAAAATTAAATCTTGATTAAATGATAAATTGATTAAATGGAGAGGTTTTTATTTCAAGGCTTCATTTAATATTCAGTGATTAATTAAATTTTGCATTAATGTACAAATAATATTCTTTGCTGATTTTTAGAATTGATTTTATTTGAAAAAGTCATTACGTCAAGCAAAAAATAGTTCTTTAATACATTTTCTACATTTATGACACTATGACATTTATTAGACGTTCGTTATACAGGCATATATAACATTTAATTAATATTGTTTGATTACATAACATTAATTTAGAAAGCTAATTAAAATTACGCGTGATCCCTCACCATGGGGTGAAATTTGTAATAGAAGTGAGTTTTTGTCAGCAGTCGATGCTGAGCTCTCGTCTTGTAAAGATGTATAATTTTTAGTATCAAATAAAGTTAAAGTTCCACCACGGATTTAGCGGTTGTTCTAATAGAGAGACTGCAATTTGGTGAGATATTCTGATAACCCCTGGCAATTCAAAATAGAGGCTATTATCATTACTATATTTTTTTCTCTTAGGAATCTGATTCCTGCACCAATCATCATTTTCATTTGTAGATATTCATCGCTTCATCTGTATTTATCATAACTTCAACATTGTGTTTCTAAATAAATACCATCAGTCTGTAAGTAGGCCTCCGCTATCCCTTTTCGGGCTCACTTAGAGCCCCAGTATGCTACAATGTCAAGAATTCTTTAATATGAGGCATCTTAAGTATCTTTAATAGGTCTCATACTTTAAAAAAACTTACTAGTCAAGTATAGATCTAGAAATGAGTGTTTTTGACTCATCAAATTAAGCATATAAATACAGTACCTTATATATTGTAACATACAAAATAAAATTGAAACTTTATATTAGTTGTTCCTAAAGTGTAGAAGATCGTTCATAGGATAACCTTCTATCTTCAGTGATAAGAAAAAATCGTTCTAAGAAAACAAATATTTTTTAAATTATTGGTCAAATATATTCAAAAATACATTCTATGTCTTAGGTTTGGTTTATAGCACTACGCTCTACGATTTTGCAACACGAGAGCTAATGAAACCGAGACCTCGGTAGTTAAAGTACCCAATGCCTACTTTTAAAAAAATGTATCTGAAACTACAATTTTCTCTTATTACCTTACATACTTTTACAATTTCAACAAAATTTTATTCAAAAAATAATTTTGTATTAAGCATGAAAGGCCAAGTTTTTGTCAATAAAAATGAAAGAATTTCCCCTTCTTTTCAACGGGAATGCTTGAACTGACTTATCTCTGCTGTAATGCACATAAAATGGAATTTTACCCGGCCGCATTTTTTTATGACAGGGGTACCAGATTTTATACTTCTTTTAAGGTAAAAGAGGGACATTTCTATAAGCGATAGGAAATAAAGAACTTCCTTATCGAGTAAGCCTTTCTAGAAAAGTGCAATGAGGCAAGAACTTTTTGAACATCATGCCTACACACTTTTTAAATAGGGATTTCAAAAGTAAAAATACTACGAATAATCCCTAAGCACATTTGATCACGTGGTAAAAAATACCCATGTTTAAAAAAAAACGTGCTTACTAAAGAAGTACAGACAGAAGCTGAAGTAAGTCTATAGCTTGTTTGGGGGGGGGGAAATCAGAATTACTGCGCAAACCGCAACTTAATTTATGAACAGAAATTATTAAATTAATATTAAAATATGTAAATAAGCATTTTAATATTACACATATATATGACACACACGAATGGTTAGAGCATGGAACACACATTTGATATTCTATATAAAGACTTGTAATCCTTCTGTCCATAGCTATGCCATTTAGATATCCTTTGTTCTCATATTTTGCCACGACAAGCGTGGAGGATGTTGTCAGCCGGAGTTCCCACTCAGAACTGTTTTTTTTTTTTGGCATTGCTACCTAAGCAAATACCGCTTGTTTACTTCCGCATCGGCTTCTTTACTCTGTGTAGTTCCGCTCGAGGGTTTGTCTTTCTCCTATTACGTTACTGTTATTGAGTTTCAACTATTTTTAATTATAACTCGCTTAATTCTTAACCCCCAGATATAAACCTGACATATATATATTATATATATATATATATATATATATATATATACATATTCACACACACGTATACATATATCTAAACACCCAGTTTGAACACAACTGATACAAAAAATTAACGAAGAGTGTTAAGTAATAGTGTGTTTAAAAGGAATAGTCAATAGTCATTATCTTTTTTTTCAATTAAACAGCTCCATTAACAAGCAGGCAATAGTGAAGATTTTGATGTCAATTGAGATCTGGATAGATATTCGAGAATAATGCCCATGTCTGGATAAAAGACAAAATAAATGTGTATTAAGCATGAAAGACCAAGATTTTCTCAATAAAAATGAAAGAATATCTCCTTCTTTTCAACGAGAATGCTTGAACTAACTTATCTCTGCTGTAATGATCATAAAATGGAATTTTACCCAACCGCATTTTTGCATGACAGGGTACCAGATTTTATACTTCTTTTAAGGTAAAAAAAGGGACTTTTCTATTAAATAAACCTTACCGAAACTTTTAGAAACTACTAAACCACTTATGAAACTTTAAATCTCTTTTAGACACTTACACTTACTTTCTTACTTTTTGAAAATACTTCTTCTTTCAGAAACTTTTACTTACAACTAACCTTAAAAAATTACGTTGAAAACACAATAAAAAGATCTTAAAAACTACTTTTCTATATCAATAGGAAAATAAAGAAATTCCTTTTTGAGTAAGCCTTTCTAGAAAAGTGCAGTGAGAGTACCACAGTAGCTAGTGAATCTGAATAAGTGACTGCACATGTACGTGAAATGGAATATTTTATTGTGTGTATTTTTACTTAGATGTACAAAATAAAGGACATATTGTAATCAAAAACATTTTGATTACAGTATGTATTGTATCTAACGCAAATTTCAGTATGACATATAGTAAAGCTGTGAGACTCAAATCGATATATCGCCTAATTGTTTTCAGTTCCACAGCGTTAACACGCTGTATTTTCGTTTTATAAGGAACATATTGCAGTTAAGATTGTATTTAGGGCTAATAAAATGCCCAACTCTTTTTTTATTACAATATGTACTCTATATAAAGAAATATTTCAGTATAACGTATGATATGCTGTGGGACACCAAAGCAATTATTCCTAAATTCTAAAATGTTGAACTTTTTGTTTAGGAATATATAGAAAGGTTTACTGGTTTCTAATTTTAAATACACGAAGCTACCTCCTGTAATTTGAAATGAGATTTTACAAAAAAAGGCATTAGAGGTAAAAATATAATTAAACATTGTTTGGCTGTACTTTTGGAGAAGTCAGCAAACTCATTTCATTCATTCCCTGTTTGAGCTTTTATCAGAAAGATTGAGACCTTACTAAAATTTTAAAAGTTCTAATGACGATTTTTTTAAATTTCTTGTACTTGAATATTTATTTTTTGAAAGTTGAGAGTTAAAACTCTATTAAAAATGAGGTAGATTTCAACATCTAGATAGAACGCTTAAAGTAAATTTAATACCTTCTGAAATGCAAGCATTTCAGCCTGAAAACCTGCCGGTAAGCCTGCCAGAGTAATTATAAAAGCTAAAAGGATTTTTAAAAAAGACCAGTAAATTGCAAATTGAATGAAAACTACGAAGGCTGCACCTACAGTTTTTTTCAGATTTAGAACCGTCAATGAGAATACTGACCTGAGAGTGCTGACGTAGCTGGTAAAGAATTATAATCAAATCACGGTATGCTGTGTAAAATCAAAACAAATTTGTTATTTTCAAGAAAGAAATCAACTGGTTTTAAAAATAATCATCAACTATATGAGAGTGCAGCTATGTTTGACATAAGGTTTGCGAAACTGATTTGCTCGCCGCACTCGCAGGTTGTGGGTTGCATGCCCAAGTATTTTTTCGCGACTCCAGGAAGCGTGTGGTGTGAAAACGATTGCACTTAAACTTCACCAAGTTTTGGAGAGTTGTGATTGGTCTCCAGGAGGTGATTCGGGACCATTCTTAGAGTCCCGGTTCTTCTGGATAGATCCGGGAATTGACACATTGTTCACAGGACAATAGAACAACGAACGCATCAGCACAGGATAATGGAAAAAGTCTAGGGTTGCTGGAGTAGTTCAGAAGGAAGTAAAAGAGTGGACTTTGGCAATTTTTTTTCTTTCAGGTGTAGCACGTGGAGTGCTTCTTTTACTTTTTAATTTTTTATATATTTTTTAGCATATTTTCTTGTCTTTTGTTCTATATTTGAATATTGTAATATAGTTCAGTGGCATTTTACTATAATTAAAGATGATATACAACAAATTCGGGTTATTAATGGCTTTGAAATAACACTAGCAATGTACGGCACCACAGCAAACTAGAACATTTATCCATCGATTAGAACATTTTAATGAGATAGGGATGGTAGGAATGTTGGAAAGGGTAAAAAAGAGCCAAAAAGGGAATGTTATATATATATATATATATATATATATATATATATATATATATATATATATATATATATATATACATATATACTGCTATTCAAATTCGCGTAAAATTATATAGAGAGAACCACAGTAACCCATACCTGCTTGGCGACTTCCGTCCATGTGTTGGCGACCTAGACCTGTGTCCATGCTTCTTGGAACCAGAAGACGAGTCGGTATCCTTGCTCTCAGTGGATGTCCTAGTTACCAGCTCGTGCCGCTTGCTTCCATGACGATGGTGGTGGTTGCTGCCCCTGTTTAGTTGCTGGCACGAGCGGTTGAGATCCTGCGGAGACAGGCACAGGAAGTTCTTAGACTGCTCGAATCCGACGCCCGGCTCGTCCAGCGGCTGGTCTGGTTTGCTGGGACTCCTGTTCTGATTGGCCCTTTTGCGGTCCAGAGACATGTCTCTGTGTTTCTCACTAGTGCCACCAGGTTGGCATTGCTCAACAGTGGATGCGGTGCGTATCAGTTGGAATACCTCTGTGATACCGAGAGAAAATGAAAACTGCGTTTGGAGGAAGAGTTTGTTCTCTCGGACACGTAATAGTGGTCTTTAAGCACCATGATTGTTTCGAAAGCACCTCGAAATATTCTGGTAATATCCTTTCAAAATTAAGGATACCTACTTCTATCCTACGATTTCTTATTTGGATCTCTGTATGATAGTAACTGCAAATGGTTTATTAAATCAGAGAATATCACTCTTTGTCTTCAATTCATTAATTACTAAATCTAATTTTCGAGAGCAATAAATGCGTCACATTTTAATTAATGTTAGATTTTGTTTTTTTAAGATACTTATGTACCATATCATGCAAACAATGTTACTTTCTGGTTCTTTAATAAGCCTAACTCTTAACCATTTCTTACACCAAAGAAAATCAACTTATTCTTTAAATATTATTAACAGTCTATCATTTCATACACCATAGAACATTACTTTTTAGTTCTTAAACACAAATAATGCTATTGTTTGCTGCTTATCCGTTTTATACACAAACCAGTATCACTCACGTTAAATACGACAAATAAAACTAAATCAAAATTTGGCTGAACTTTTAAGTCACCTGACTGTGTCGTACAAGTTTTCCACTTCTTTGAAATTATTCTCAAACCTTATTCAAAAATAAAAAAAAAAACACTTGGAAGTTAAATCACTCCGCTATCAAATCCATTCAACAGTTTCTGCAGCAAAACGTCGATTTCAAGCTTGTGTGAAATTATATAAAACACTTGCCCTTCAGTAAGATTGATTTTCATTTTCACTTCCGTTTAAATATAATCCGAAAGTGCACAAATAGTAAAAAAAGAAGCTTTTTCCCCCGTTCAGAACATAGGGTCTTTATGCAGCGCGGAAGAAAAATTGCTAAAAATAAGTCTTTTAAAGATGATTGCAAATGAAAAAAATTTGGCACCAGCTAGAATTTGACATCCTTGACATGTAAAAATGTTTGCTTTATATTAGAGTCTTTTTAAACGAAAATTTCTTATTTTCACTGAAATCTTTAAAAAACATCCTTTTGCTTTCACTTAAAGTTTTTTTTTTAATTTCGTGAAAATTATTCTAGAATTTATAAAAGATGTGATATTGAAAGTTTAAATTTTCATGCAATGTCAATTATGAATCAGATTAACCAAAATAACAAATCATAAAATAAATTAATATCTTTATATATCACCTTTAAAAACTTTAATTATTTTAATCTAAATATACTTTTATAATATAAGACTACATTAATTTACTCTCATTAAATAAAAAAATTTATGTCATTTTATAGAAAAAATCATTAACGATCTATACAATTTCATTTAAAGAATAGAATAGAATCTAATGATTTATACTGCACGATATAAAGTAAAAAAATAATTTTTATTTATACCATTCACTCTAAATATAATTCACGAATGATTTTTATTGCATTTAATAGAGAAAATTTATAATTTATTTTAAAGAAAAATCTTTAATGATTTATAGTTCTTATCCAAAGAAAAAATTAATTAATTATTATAATTAAATATAAAAAAAACTTCAAGATTTTAATTTAGGACTTGACTCAAATATAAATTGTTAATGATTTTTATAATTTGATCTAATGTAATCACTGAATATTTCATAATATTAAAAAGAAAAACATTCATACAATTCAATCTAAAATTCACATTGATGGTTTACATAATCCTAACGAAAAAACACTTAAAAGTTATTTGTATTTTTATACTAAAAAAAACAAATATATGTATATATGATTCACCCTGTGAAACAGATGATTATTCTACCATATAAAGAAAAATCATCCATTATTTACATAAGTAGATGTAAAAGAAAATCATAACTGATACATACATTTCAATTAAAAATATAATACTGCATTAGATAATTTGATATAAAGAAAATTAACCAAGTTTTTAAATAATTAGATCAAGAAACAGTTTAGTCTACGTGATTTTTTTAACTTAGACAAATAACTTTATAGCTCTTTTACAGAAAATTCATGTTTAAAGTTAATACTTACTACCAACAAAAGTAATTTATTTTCTAGTAAATCTAATTACTCTAATTAACTCCTAAATTATTTGTCAGAAAACCATTTAAATATATATATTTATAAAGCATACAATCTTACACAAAAGCTATTTTAGAATTTGGTTTTCATTAAGTGTTTCAAATGCATTGCAAAACACTCTCTATACTTTATAACATAGCACTGAAAGTTTGTTAAAATTATGATTGAATAATTTCCTAAAATTGTGATAATTACAGCAATTTTAAATATAGATACAAATGAAATTAATTATATTTTCAGATGTTTTAACACACAAAGTTCAAAGGAAACATTCAATTAAATATTATTTCCTAATTGAATTTGTTCACTACATAATACTTAGCAATCTCTCCCTACAAGATTTAAAAATTTTGATATTTAAAAAAATGAGATAAAAAATTGATAAATAAACCAATTGTAATAATTAATAAGTTTAATAAATAAAAGTAATAGGTTAATATATATGTTTCCTAATTATTAAGGCCCCGATTTTTGATTATTTGTTTTTAACAATAACAGTTAATTCATTAAGGAAATTTACAATATTGTTAAAAGGTTTTAAAATGTATTAATATTAATCAATATTATAATAAATAATTTATCATAGAAATTTATTAATTAGTAAGAAATTAAAAATTATTTAATGCATTTTTACATTCTATTCATATTTTAGAAAACCAATATTATGTTTATATAAATATTTTCATACATAGCATCTATTTATTTGTATTATATTTTATTGCCTTAAGTATGTGCATTAATATAAAATTTAAAATTTTATTTAGTATTTAAAATAAACATTTTATTCATGTAAATATGTATTCTTTTGTTATTAACCATTATATTTTTATTAATGTTATCGCATATGAATTAGATATTGTTTCTAATTACCTGTTCCTAAATTTTACAGTTTTACTGCATCGTCATACTTCATAGTTTTATTTGGTAAAATTCAGTGTAACCATTAATTTTCTACAAAATATACTCTGAAAATTTCCAAACTTTCATACTTGTTTATACAGGTTAAAATTTTGATTCATAATACACATTTATATTAATGTTTAAGTTTCTACACAGTATAAAGTATTTCAAGTTTTTATAAGAGGTGATTATTAAATGTTCTTTATATTTTTTTATTTTTGTTATAATTTGTTTTATGAATTTATAAAAAAAAGTTTTTATATTTATATAGATACTACTTTCCTGTCTTGAGAAACTTCGAAATCGCAGCAATTTCAGTTACTGCAGTAGAAAGTAATTTTATTTTAACATAAAGCAATCTGGAAACGTGAAATATTTTCCCGCACTATTATTGTACTTAATTTTTTTCCTCTGTTTAAAATTCACTTTACACACAGACGCACGTAAGCCGACAGGTGAAAACAACTTTAAAGGATAGCATACCACGAAGAGTTTCAAAACCACGTGTTGGACACTTTTACACTCTCACACACAATAGGAACACTTCCCGTTTTTATCGTCTGCACAAAGAATCACAAAACTTCCCGCACAACACCGAGACATAAAAAGGAGAATCCACCGGATATGAAAACACCGAACATCATACACAAATTACGAACAAATAAAATACCATTTTTTTTTAATTGTTAGGAGAAAGGGGGATATTATTTCAAACAGAACATAGCTGAATGAAATCGTTTGGTCCAATATAACCAGCGTGAAAGAGGCCTGCACGATCAGAAATTGCGTGGGTTCGGCCTGCGCGCGTCATCCCGCGCAACTTGCGCGGGCATTCGCCGTGCTTCAGTCCCAGGGATACCCACCTGTGAGTAGGGACCGTAGACATATTGAAAAACGCTTGAACACAGATCTCGATTACAGATTTAGTTCTTGGCGACAAAAAAGAAGTTTGCCAAAGGCAAATTATGCTACGGTTGATATTCGTGTTTTGACCATTAGATTGTTATTATAAGCTGAGATTAAAAATATATTTAACTTCCATCCTCAATAGCAAAATTAAATTGCGGGTTTATATTGCTTTTTTATTATAATGAATTAAAATTTAGTAAATTTTTTAACGATTAAAAATTAATTTAAACTTGTATTTTTGTACTGAACGTCTGGTATCAAATCAGGTATTTCCTATTCTCAGATAAAAATAGATAGATTTATTCATTTTGGTTTGCAGCACATCGGTATGCTTTGTTACACTACGGTTTAATGAGAGCGGTATCTTCTGTTTATAGCCAGTACGCTACCTACTGCATAAAATATACTAACCAGTTAGCATTTCCAGTACCTACTGCTTAAAGCTATTATGCGACTTACTGCTAAAAATTGTACTCATTGGTTAGCATAGAGAGTCTTATTGATTGAAGAAACCATACTACTTTCGTTTAAAATTGTACTAACCGGTTAACATTCCAGTACCTACTGCTTAAAGCTATTATGCAACTTACTGCTAAAAAATGTACTCAGTGGTTAGCATGAACAGTCTTACCGCTTACAGAATCTGTATTACTTTCGCTTAAAATTGTACTTACCGGTTGGCATTGCCAGTACCTACTGCGTAAAGCTATTATGCAACTTACTGCTAAAAAATGTACTCATTGGTTAGCATGAAAGTCTTACCGCTTAAAGAATCTGTACTACTTTCGCTTAAAATTGTACTAACCGGTTAGCATTGCCGGTACTTACTGCTTAAAGCCGCTTGCTATATACTGCTTAAAAATCACTAACCAGTCAGCATTGCTGGTACCTACTGCACTATATACTGCTTAAATTTGTGATAACTGGTTAGAATTATGGGTATCTACTGCTAAAGCCGCTACTCTACTGGCTGCTTAACACATTGTGTGCTGGTACATTTCGCAGCGCAATTGTACCGGAAGCGGGCGTTTTGCGCATAAATTTAGTTATTCAGTTAAATCTCAATAGATCGAAAATTATTTAATTTTTTAACCAACTTTTCATATTTTATATAGAAATATATAAACAAATATATAAATAGAAATATATAAATAACAACCATAAGGTATATGTAAACAAAAAATATATATTTTAGTGGATAAATTTATAATAGTATCGTATATATGAAAAATCAAATAGAAATAGCAGTATATAGTTTTAATTTTTTGAATTATGTTATATATAAATATTTTACATTATAAAAAATTAAAAAAGTAATCATGAAATTAATAATGTAAAAACTAGTTTTTGTTTGTCAAAATTTTTCCAGAATCTATGTAGTATCCAAAACATTCGGCTTCGTTTTTCTGTATATACCGTTATTTTTGTACCTACAAACAAACCATGTTACAATAACTCGTACTAGTGCATGTCCCGCTCTCAAGTATCAATGGTCAGAAAAAGTACTAGTACGTGTCTCGCATACAATGTGTTAAAATTGTAAGTGTGTTGTACCCTGTCCCGGCCGAAGTCATCCAGACTATAAATAATAATAGTATTTTTTTAAGCTTAATATTGTAATAACTGGTTAGCGTGCCGGTACCTACTACTTAAAACCGCTTATCTACCTACCACTTAAAATTCTAATAAATGGTTAATACTGCTGGTAAATATATATAAAACCTGATACGCTACCTAGAGCATAAAAGTGTACTAACCGGTTATCATTGTCGGTACCTACTGCTTATAGCCGCTAATCTACCTACTGCTTAAGATTGTATTAACTGGTTAATATTACCGGTAAATACATCGTAAAGTCTTTACGCTACCATTTGCTTGAAATTGTAATAACCGGTTAGTATCGCTACTACCTACTGCTTAAAGCCAAAAAACTACAAAAATTCATATAGATTCGAACCCTTGAACAGTGATATAAGAGCAGAGTATAGAAATGTCTCCGCTATCTATATTCATTCATAGACACATGGGTGGGAATTTTAAATTGTTTTCTCTTCCTGTAAATATAGTAAGTACAAAAATCTAAAGATAAGTTTAAATTCTTTTTTCAATATTATTATACACTAATAGAATGAATTTTAGTACATTTTATCAGTAGTATCTAAACTATTTCATGGTTTAATAATTGTAACTTCCGTCTACTTTGATTTAAGTGTTCTCTTTCAAAATATGAAAATTTTCAATTTTAATTTGAAATTATTAATTCATTGCAGTCACGGAATTAATACAAAGGATAATATAAAGTACAGGAATATAAAGTACAGGAATCACAACAGCCAACGATAAAACCTAGAAACAATTAATTGTTATAATCAAAGATAATAAAATTCTATTGATTTTTAACTCATTCATAACTAATTCGTGAAACTGATATCGGTCTTATAGATTGTCGAATTCTACTCACCTTTAATTGAAAACGGTGAAAGTTACAAATAGTATAAACTACTGAAGGAGAAATGATTTAAAAGGGGATGAAGTTAAACAGACTTTTAAGAATAAAAGTATTGGAGAAATTCTTAAAATCTACCACTTTTTGCCTAGAAAATATTTTTTTTATTTTGCCTAGAAAATATTTTTTTTATTATAATGAGTAGATTCTCTAACGGATTTTTAGCATATTAAGTCCTTTACAGAAGGTTTGTTCACTTACTAATGTACGCTATAAGTATCAATATTTGTTGTTGGTGCTAAATATTGGTTTGACTTGTGTAAATTATTGTAAGTATTACTTTTAAATGTATGTTTACAGGAGTATTTTGCTCTTTATCTCAAATTTTTATCTTTAGTACATTTATTATATGCTAAAAAAGAGATAAACAACCCTGGATTTGAAATACCTTCCATATGTAGAACTGGTTTAATACTAGATTTACGGATGTTGATCATATACCTATTTTTACTGAAGTAGCCCATTTGACTCATACAAGAAAATTGCCAAGTTTTTTGCCAAAAAAATAGTTCCAAATTAATTTAAATAAAATGTTTATTACTAAAAAAATTCATGAAAGACATTTTTTACATATAAAATCTGTTTTTGAAACACATTTTAAGCAAACATTTCAATTACATTTAGCAGAATGGTACACAATGGTACATTAGCACAATCTGTTTCTTTTGCATGATTGATGAACTTGACAATTCTTCCGTGCGTCAGTAACATAAATTTCTGTCATTGGAAGTGTTCTCGACTTCTTCTCTATATTTACTTCTTAGCTCTTCAACCAATTGGAAAATAAAATCTTTTCGTGAAATATTTACTTGAGTCTTCCCTTTATACAGAATCCAAGCATTGTAGCTCCTAAATCTAAAATGTTGTAGAAAACTTGTAAAGGCCATCTGTGTGAATGAGAAGAGAAACAAATCACTTGCGACTTGATTGTTGCCCATGCCTGATAGGACCAATATATATCATGTTATGCTATTAACTGTTAAACCATTCTATGAGTCCAATAGTCTCACAACCGTGAAAATAGGTATACCACATTTGATAATGCGATATGAAGGGATCTGAGTGGAAGTGGAATAAAAGTGTGCACATATTTTATTACTTAACTAAAAACCAACGTATGTTTTTGAAAAGTGATATTAAATTTATATATATGAAATGTGAACGAGACCAATTCAAAATCACAACACAGTTTATTTCTGGTAATAAACATAAAATCCGTACATCAG
>CM063497.1:82722609-82725109 GCA_032207245.1 Pardosa pseudoannulata | reverse complement strand
TACTATTTCGTAAATCACAATGATTTAGGAAAAGTCGAGAAAAAATTAAGATATTTGCGAAAAAAATAGCAGAGCTGTAAGAGATAAAAGTTCGCTAGGTGTCAAAATGATCCCTTCCTTAATTCTAGTGTTAACATACACCACACAACAAAAAATAACTTTGTAAAATATTTTTATAATTGTTCACTTGCAGAATCTTGGAGTATTTATAATTCTAAATTCTTATGTGATTCTAGTGATTTTCTTACAAATTTGCTATAATTTGATTATCGGGATATATCACAGATCTAAACAATAAATTAGTTCTACAAAATTAAAAAAGCATCTATTTAAAAATATACAAGAAATTGTGTTTTAATTTCAACAGTTAAAAACAGATAACGAGCAATACTAAATTTCGCCTGCGGGTTTGTGTAAGTACATACTGTAGAGGTGTGTAATTCCAAATTAGCGAAATTTGGAATTATATATAAAGCCATGTGGACATCCTGAAAATAAAGATTCTTTCCACGAATATGATTACTACAATACTTTTGGGCAAAGCTTAAGCAACTAGACTATTGAGGTAAACAATAGTGACACATTGAAGAGAACGGCAAGTTTATTTATATATACATATATATGTGTAACGATGGGGAACAAACCAGGACCCAAATTTATACTTGAAAACCTCTTTTAAATTTGCCCCTATTATTTTTCTCTTCCCGGGCATACTAGGCTCCGAAGAGTCCGGCTAAACGACTGTCCTGGAGAAACACATCAGTCGTCGTGGCGGAACATAATCTTTATTTCATCTTCTCAAAATCGGAAAAACTCCAGAGGCATCTGAACCGGATGGTGTCAGAACGCTCTGTCTAATGCCAACATTTTGCAAGAGATGACCAAATACCCTGTGTGGTTTAGTGTTGTGGGAAAATGTTGAGGCAACAGTTAATTGCTCAGAGAGAGTAACTTTTGATTAGGAACATCTGCCAGAGTGTAGCGTTCCAGATGGGAATTGTTGCTTATCGTTAAAGGTTTTCCTGGGAGTATTATTGCTTCCTCATTAAAATGCCATCAGTCGTCGTGGCGGAACATAATCTTTATTTCATCTTCTCAAAATCGGAAAAACTCCAGAGGCATCTGAACCGGATGGTGTCAGAACGCTCTGTCTAATGCCAACCTTTTGCGAGAGACGACCAAATACCCTGTGTGGTTTAGTGTTGTGGGAAAATGTTGAGGCAACAGTTAATTGCTCAGAGAGAGTAACTTTTGATTAGGAACATCTGCCAAAATGTGGAGTTTTAGATGAGTATTATTGCTGATCGTTACAGATTTTCCTGGAAGAGTTATTGCTTCCTCATTAAAATGCAAGCTATACCCTTTTTGGCTTTGAGAATCACAGAAAGAATATCGGGGTTGTGCTGAAGGAATGTAAACATGCTCGTTCAAATTTGTTGGCTGAGAAAATATAGTTAATATAAAGAAAACTAATTAAGATTTAAAATAATGAATTGGGAAAAGAGATAATTTTGAATAGGCTTTAGGGCTTAGATATTGATATTATTACATATATTTGTATGCAAACCAGCGCAATTTAATCCACTGTTTATATGACATTGCAGCCCCTATTGTTTTTACTTATCCGGTCTATTGGACAAGGAGAAGCCTAAGAAATTAGACTATTGAAGTAAGCAATCGTGACTCATTGGAGAGAACTTCTAGTCATTAAAATTACTTAAACTTTATTTTAGAACTGTGAAAATGGCATATTTCTCAGTCGAAGGCAGAAGATATAATGATCATGAAACATTTTGATTATACAGAACTGAACACCACAATGTGACTTGGAGATGATTTCCTTCCCAGAGAGTGTTATTCAGGCCTCTCAACAGTAAAAAGGAACTTAAATCATTGGAAAGAGTGAGCTACATTATTGAAATAGCTGGATAATGGGGAAAGTATGCAGAAAATTAGCATGTGATGCAGAGCTAGATTTGGGAGACTGCTAAAAGAATTTTAAGTCGCGGACACTCCTTTAGATAAGATATTTTGCGGCTGGGAAAATAGATTAGAAGGAATAATAATGGAAAAGAGGAAAATTATTAAGAGATAGTTTAAGTATAATGAATTTAATATATTATATGTATATGTACATATATGTATGTATGTATGTATGCATGTATATATATATATATATATATGTATATATATGTATATATATATATATATATATATATATACATATGTATGTATATATATGTGTGTATGCTAGTTAATGCTAGTTAATTCTGATTTTTCCCTCCAGACAGGCTATAGACTTATTTCAACCTCTGTCTGCACTACTTTAGCCAATAGTTAGCGTGTTCTCTTTAAACATGGGTATTTTTTATCACGGGATCAATTGTGCTGACGGATTATTTGTAGTCTTTCTACCTGAGGAATCCCTACGTGAAAAGTGTATGTGCGGGATCACACGATCTGTGTGCAAGAAGGTGTAAAGGGGTTTGCCTGTTGTACG
>CM063497.1:82707609-82712609 GCA_032207245.1 Pardosa pseudoannulata | reverse complement strand
TCATTAAATTAACTTCATTAAACAAACAGTTTCCAGAAGAATACCTCTGGCAGTCTCGGAAAATTCCAATCACTGAAAGAAGTAAAAACCAATAATAAACGAATCTAAACAATTAGTAAATGTTCAGTAATAAGGGAAAGATTTTGTTCTCTTTCTCCTTGGTCCATACCAAACATTTTCTTAAACTTAAATTCCGTCGATGCTGATATATATCGTATCGTATTCCTATTTTTATTTTTCAAAGCCTTTTAACATGATTTGTGTAATAGTGTATACAGGATCTACTCACCTTATACATTTTAATATTGAAACTTGAAATTTTATGTGTAATATTATATATTAAATTTCTATTTAAAGTTTAAAACAATTTCTAGCTATAATTTTGAAAAATTTCTTTAGTTTTGTTATTTACCCGTGTTTTAAAATATTGTCCATAGATTAGGGGTTTGATTGGTTTGGAACCACTACGAATTTTTTTTTAACACTCGATCGTAAAGAGCCTTCCCTAAGGATTAGACTTTGAGATGTCTACCACGAAACAGTTCATTCCACAACAGTAAAATAAATAAATAAGAGAGAAAATAAACAGGAGTTATTCAATAAAAATTTCCGATCATTTAAAATAAATTAAATCAAATTCCTGGAAAAAGGTAGTATTATGCTAGCTGTCTATAGTACACTGGTGTGCAAAAGTTAAGCAACATGTGTTTTTTATTGCCCTAACTCTACGAGAATTCATCTGAGTGACATGAAATTCAGAAATTAGAGAGAGTATTATATGCGTAAAGGATGATAAAAGAATCGGCTCTAAAAAAGGAATGTAATGCATTCAATATGGAATAAAACAAAAACAAGCTTAAATGAAAGCATAGTATCGTGACTCATGATTGTCTACTCAAGAGGAAGAGCAACAAGCAGATGTTTCTTAATATGGGATACAGATTCTGAATATACGGAGACCGTGCGAAGTAACCACTGCAGTTAGGGGAGGACATAATTCCTATTATGGAACATCTATGTGTTGTTCTTACTCTTGGATAGACAATCATGAGTCAAGATACTATGCTTCAGGATACTATGACTGGACTAGAGAAATATTCCATTAGATGACGAAATGTGGTGTGTGGCGTAAGGCCTACGTTTTTCGATATAGAAATAAAAGTTATTAATTACGACTACCTTATGTGATTGTGATTATGAATTTATTATTGGGATCGGTGGTGAACTCCTGAATATGTTACACACACACACACATATATATGCATATATATATGTGTGTGTGTGTGTATGCCTATATATATATATATATATATACATATATATATATATATATATATATATATATATATATATATATATATATATATATACATATATATATTTATATATATATATATGTATATATGTATATAGATATATATAGAGAGAGATAGATAGATAGATAGTTAAATATCTAAAACATTTTTCTCCGATTCTGAATTTCATGTCTCTCAGATGATTTCTCATGGAGTAATGGCAAAAAAACGCACGTGTTTCTTAAGTTTTGTACACCAGTCTATTAAAAAAAAGTTAAAAAGATTTAAAAGGCTAACTAAAACTAAAATGAAGCCCTATATTTGGTGATATTAATTGGATTCCAAAAGTAAACCACTGGTAATCAGACATATTGTGGGTTTGAATCTTTCTAATATATCGCACAATACAAGAAAAAAAACTATGAAAGCCAATTTAAAATTGTGATGATTAATACACACCATACTCTAAATTCACATTAGTTTGCTAATCCCATCTAATGGAGGGAATTTATATGCAAAACTACAAAGCGATAGTATAGTTTTTAGAAGTTCTTCATGTCGTATAACCATGTTAATGTAATTTACATTGTGATAACTGTAAATAACCCCTAGGTTAAGTAATAAGTGTTTTTTAACAATGAACTGAAAAATTAGTTTTACTACTGAAACTCACTTCACTTCAAACAAATAAAACTATTATATTATTAAAGTTTGTAGTTTGTAATTGTTTTTTTTTTTAATTTGTAAAATGTTGTTTATCTTGTTAATGTTGTTACTCTCAATAATTTCTGAATTTTATGTTCCTCAGATGATTTCTCGTGGAGTTATGGCAATAAAATCTACCTGTTGCTTAAGTTTTGCACACTAGTGTACTATAAAAGGCTAGCATAGTAATAGTTTCTAGTAATTTATTTAATTTATTTTAAATAATCGGATATTTTTAGGGTATAACTCCTGTTTATTTTCTCTCTTATTTATTTTAGTGTTGTGGAATGAACTGCTTCATGGTAGACATCACAAAGCGTAATCCTTAGGGAAGGATGTTTATCATCGAGTGTTAAAAAACATTCTTATTGGTTCCAGACCAATCAAACCTCTAATCTATGGACAATATTTTAAATATCCTGTAAATAACAAAGCTAAAGAATTTTTTTCAAAATTATAGCTAGAAATTTTTAAAAACTTTAAATAGAAATTTTATATAGAATATTACACATAAAATTTCAAGTTTCCATATTTAAACGTGTATAACGTGAG
Organism: Pardosa pseudoannulata; assembly: GCA_032207245.1. Classification (NCBI taxonomy): domain Eukaryota; kingdom Metazoa; phylum Arthropoda; class Arachnida; order Araneae; family Lycosidae; genus Pardosa; species Pardosa pseudoannulata. Next base: position 82,710,057 of record CM063497.1, on the reverse strand, counting down.
TAGATCCTGTATACACTATTACACAAAGCATGTAAAAAGTCTCTTAAAAACGAAGATATTAATTCGATACGATATATATCAATACCGACGGAATTTCAATTTAAGAACATTTTTGGTATGGAGCAAAGAGAAAGAGAACAAAATCTTTCCCTTATTACTGAACATTTACTAATTGTTTAGATTCGTTTATCATTGGTTTTTACTTCTTTCAGTGATTGGAATTTTCCGAGACTGCCAGAGGGATTTTTCTGGAAACTGTTTGTTTAATGAAGTTAATTTAATGATAACAGAAGTACGTAGTTTACAGAGCAGTAAATTTAAAAGATAAGGGCACATTGGTTGCTAAGAAGGATCGATTCTCCTTAAATTTTATCCCGGATAAATTGAGGTGTTAGAAGTTTGTTGTAAAAAGAATTTTTCATAAACTTCAGTTAGGCTTTTTTTTTTCTAAAATGTTTGTTAGAAATTAGGTTACTGGAATCGAACATACTTTCCTTAAATAGTGAGTTATTTCAAGGGGATTGTTCCAATATTGCCAGAAGAATTTTGTTTAGAAATGGCTCGTTTAATAAAGTTAATTTTCTGTGAGAAGACGTATATTGTTCCCAGGGAATGTTAAAGAGCAGAGCACGTTAAGTGCTGACAAAATTCGATTCTTTTTTTGTTTTACCAAGGCTGAATCAAAGTATTATAATTTTATTAAAAGGAAAAATTTTTCAAAACTTTCATGTCAACAAAAATTTTTTTTAAATTTTGGTTCGAAAAGAATCTTACATGGAAGCAATTCAAGTTTCCATATTTAATCATGAATCATTCTAGTAGATCCAGTATACACTGTTGCATAACGCTTGTTAAAAGTCTTTAAAGAAAAATGATATTGAGTTATACTTTGGCATCTTCGGAATTTTAGTTAATGAAAATATTTCACGGGGAATGATGAAAGAAAGAAGTAAATATTTCTATTATTAATGAACAGTAACTAATTGTTAAGATTTATTCTCTGTTTCGTATTTTCTTTAAGAGATGGGATTGTTCCGCGATTGCCAGGGGAATTTTTCCAGAAAAGGTTCGATTTGTTTTATGAAGTAAATTTATTATAATCAGTAGTACAGGATGTCTAAATTTAAATTACTGCTTTAAAGTATTTACAATTAAAATTATTCTTTTGAAAGTTATGATATGTTGCTATAGAGGACATAATAATGTGATTGGAATTTGTTTGAGCGATAAAAAAGCACAAGTTAAAAATTTCACCAAAAGAAAACGTTTTTAATAAATTACATATTTAGCCTGTATTTACTCTAGTTAAAAAATTAATTAAAGATATAATCAACATGAATGTCATCATTTTTTTCTACCATTTGAAATCGTAAAATATTATGTGTAACCGTGGACCGCAGTGTATTCGGGGAAATGATGAAAGCATGTCGTAAAAAGATGTCTGTCAGATCAAGCATAGTTCTTGCTTTATCAAGACCGACTAAATGTTTCAAATTCCCCAGAGCCACAAGCTAGACAGATGTAAGATATAGATAAGAATGAAGATGTCTTCCTGTTTCTTAAAAATCACTTTAGAAAAAAGCAAGTCATCAGCCACCAAATCCTAATGTGTGCCCATCCCGAAGGCCAGATCTCTTCCTCTGGAACGTTTGTATTTAGAGACATTTAAGAAATCTGGTTTGTCTTGATAAACCATGGACTCTGCTTGATCTGATAGACATCATTCCACGACTTGTTCTCAGTATTTTGTGAGCCAGTCTGCTTTAAACTGTAGATCATTCTGTTTTACGATTTCAAATGGTAGCTGAAAATGATGGCTTTTCCCTTGCAACATTTACATTTAGAGGCCTATAAAACATCTGGAGAGTCTTGATAAACCATGAACTCTCTTAAAACCTCTTTTGGTGAAATTAAACATTTTACCAAACGAGAGCGTTTTTGAAGAATTACGTATTTAGCCTTATTTACTTTATTTAAAATAATTAATTACAAAAAGATATTATCAACATCAATGCCATCATTTTCATTTAACAATGAACTGAAAAATTAGTTTTACGACTGAAACGCACTTCACTTCAAACAAATAAAACTATTGTATTATTAAAATTTGTAATTTGTAATTGTTTTTTTAATTTGTAAAATGTTGTTTATCTAATGTCTTTTCGCTTATGTAACATTATTGATTGCAAAATATTTTAATGTTTTTGTTGATTGTGGGTATGAATATCTCATTCCAAGGTGGCTTAGGTAGTTATAAACTTTTTTGGTTGGTCGTGGGAATGAGTGTAATTTGTGATCTATAATTTACACAGTGCACTTTACGGGCCAAAGACGGTTTTGCTGCCAGTTGTTATACTTCAATGCTACATTTGACATAATTTATTCTTAAAATAAACAAATTTTTAAATAGCGTAGTTTTATACAGCAACCCAGAGTATCTTTGTATTT
>CM063497.1:82687609-82695109 GCA_032207245.1 Pardosa pseudoannulata | reverse complement strand
TTCAGCTCGGGAAAAACCGGGAAGGGGTTAATTGTCTATGTGATAAGATGCTAAACGTTTTTACTTATGCTTAGATATCTCGTGATCAAAATTCAGAATTAGTAGTAAGAATTCTCACCACTTTATATGAAGATCATATTTATGCCAAAAGATAAATTAATTCATGATGTGCTGAATGATACGGTGCCTGCTTGTAAAAGACTCGGAGTTATGGATATTGGATTTATTTTACGTTCTAAAAAGGAAGTCAGAAGTCATTATAAGAAACATTGATTTATTGTCTATTTGATATGATAAACCGTATGCTAAAAGAATTTATTCTTGTACGGAAATCTCGTTAAATAATAATTCAGAATTAGTAGTAAAAGTTCTCACCACTTTATATGAAGATCATAATAATGCAAGATAAATTAATTCATAACGTGCTGAATGAGACGGTGCCTACTTGTAAAAGACTCGGAGTTATGGATATTAGATTTATTTTATGCTCTAATAAAGAAGTCGTTATAAAAAAACACTGATTAACTGTCTATGTGATATTCTAAACTGTATGCTAAAAGAATTTACTTTTCTACAGAAATCTCGTTATCAAAATTCAAAATTAGTAGTAAGAATTCTCACCACTTTATTTAAAGATCCTATTTATGCCAAAAGATAAATTAATTCATAACGTGCTGAATGAGATGGTGCCTGCTTGTAAAAGACTCAGAGTTATGGAGATTGGATTTATTTTACGCTCTAATAAAGCAGTCAGAAGTCATTATAAGAAACATTGATTTGTTGTCTATTTCATAGGATAAACCGTATGCTAAAAGAATTTATTGTTGTACGGAAATCTCGTTAAATAATAATTCAGAATTAGTAGTAAAAGTTCTCACCACTTTATATGAAGATCATAATAATGCAAGATAAATTAATTCATAATTTGAATAATGAATGAATATTAGATTTATTTTACGCTCTAATAAAGAAGTCGTTATAAGAAACACTGATTAACTGTCTATGGGATATTATAAACCGTATGTTAAAAGAATTTTCTTTTGTACTCAATCTCGTCATCAAAATTCAGAATTAGTAGTAAGAATTCTCACCACTTTATATGAAGATCATATTTATGAAGAAAGATAAATTAATTCATAACGTGCTGAATGAAACGGTTCCTCCTTGTAAAAAACTCGGAGTTATGGATATTAGATTCACTTCACGCTCTAAAAAAGGAATTCTTTATAAGTAACACAGATTTATTGTATATGTGATATGATAAACCGTATGCTAAAATAATTTATTCCTGTACAGAAATCTCGTTAAATAATAATTCAGAATTAGTAGTGAAAGTTCTCACCACTTTATATGAAGATCATAATAATGCAAGATAAATTAATTCATAAGTTGCTGATTGAGACGGTGCCTACTTGTAAAAGACTCGAAGTTATGTATATTAAATTTATTTTACGCTCTAATAAAGAAGTCGTTATAAGAAACACTGATTAACAGTCTATGTAATATTCTAAACCGTATGCTAAAAGAATTTATTTTTGTACACAATCTCGTCATCAAAATTCAGAATTAGTAGTAAGAATTCTCACCACTTTATATGAAGATCCTATTTATGCCAAAAGATAAATTAATTCATGATGTGCTGAATCATACGGTGCCTGATTGTAAAAGACTCGGAGTTATGGATATTGGATTTATTTTACACTCTAAAAAAGAAGTCAGAAGTGATTATAAGAAACACTGTTTTATTATCTATGTGATATGGTAAACCGTATGCTAAAAGAATTTATTCTTGTACGGAAATCTCTTTAAATAATAATTCATAATTAGTAGTAAAAGTTCTCACTACCTTTTATGAAAATAATAATGCTAGATAAATTAATTCATAACGTACTTAAAGAGACTTTTCCTGCTTGTAAAGGACACAAAATTATGATTATTGGATTTATTTTAAGCTCTATAAAAGAAGTCTTTATAAGCAACACTGATTTATTGTCTATGTGATATGGTAAACTGTATGCTAAAAAACTTTATTCTTGAACGAAAATCTCGTAAAATATTATTCAGAATTAGTAGTAAAAGTTCTCACTACCTTTTATGAAAATAATAATGCTAGATAAATTAATTCATAACGTACTTAAAGAGACTTTTCCTGCTTGTAAAGGACACAAAATTATGATTATTGGATTTATTTTAAGCTCTAAAAATGTCGTCGTTATATGAAACTCTGATTAATTGTCTATGTGATATGATAAACCATATTTTAAAATTATTCATTGTTAAAAAGTATTCATTAAAAAATATTCAGAATTAGTAGTAAGTTTTATCACTTCTTGATACGATGCTCAAACTAAAGCTTCAATATATAGTAATTCATAACATGAGGAATGAGTCGGTATTTGCTTCATAAAAGACAAAAAATTACCGATATTGGACTTATTTTACGCTCTATAAAAGAAGTCGTTATATGAACCTCTAATTATTTGTCTATGTGGTATGAAATCAGTATTTTAAAAGAATTCATTGTAGTACAGAATTAGAAGTAAAACATCTTATCACTTTATGCGAAACTCCAATCAACACTAAACATACAACATTTTGTACATAGATATATATTTTATTTTTCTTTTCTTTAATTTATTTATTTAGAATTTTTTTTATTATAAACCCAGAATTATGAGCTTATTCAGATTATTATAATGCCTCTTGAAGCCCTTCACTTCCAACGTATCTGTGACTCAGTGGTCAGTGCAACGGACTTCAGCACGAGAAATCCCATTATCGAATCCTCCTACAGGCGATGCGGGAATTTTAAATTAATCTAATTACGTTTGTAATAACTGTTAGAGTGGTGGTTTTAAATATTTTTAAAATATTTTTTTGCCTTACTTTTCCATAAAAACTGTTCAGTTTATAATTTATTCCAATTTTTGAATTTTTACAATTACAATTTTTATTACAATTTATAATTTATTATAATTTATTACATTTTACAATTTTTGGATTTATAGCGTTAAAACAGGAGGACAATTTTTGTCTTGTCTTTATATATATATATATATATATATATATATATATATATATATATATATAAATATATATATATATATATATATATATATATATATATATATATATATAATATATATATATATATATATATATTTATATATATAAATATTATATATTTTATATATATATATATATATTATATATATATATATATATATATATATATTTATATATTATATATATTTTATATATATATATATATATATATATATATATTATATACATATATATACATTTATATATATATATATATAATATATATATTTATACTTATATATACATATACATATATATATATATATATATATATTTATATATTTATATATATATATATATATTTGTATTTATATATGTATATATATATATAACACATATATTATATAGCAAAATATACATATATATATATATATAATATATATATATACATATATATATATATATATATATATATATATATATATATATATATATATATATATATATATATATATATATATTGTAAGTATTTACTTATCATATATGTCGGTACTTGGCATTAAAAATTCTTATTTTCTCCAGCATTTATAAACTTCGAAATTTTTTCCTTGCACATATTCATACAAAGGGTGTTCTAAACACCCCTTATCTTTTATTCCTTTCGATCCATTGCGATTTTTTCTTTAAAGCCGAAACAAGCGAATATTTCAGCTTATCAGCGGTATTCCTTGAACTTGGAGTTTTAGAACATTACCCTTAAGTATCCCTTTTGCCAAACCAAATTTCGCTTACCTAAGCCATCGTTACCGCTTTTATCTATTTAAGAAGTAACCAGTGGCCTTAAATTCTCCGGAAAGGAGTTTTTTTATGTTTTTCCGATATATGCTCGAAAATCATAATGAAACAAATATAAACATATATCTTTTTTTCCGGCTGTACTTAGATTACTCCGAATGCAAAATATAATATTATCTTTTTTTATTACTGCTGTAAAATTTCGTGAATAATATTTTTTTATTTTCATTGTGTGTAGATATGCTTATGCTTTTTTTAATTAACGTTTTACAGTAAAATTCGTAACTGTTTTGTATTTTATAATCCAATTTACAGCATTCTCAGGAAAGTTAATCTTTTTTATTACTGTTGTAAAATTTCATGAATAATATTTTTTTATTTTCATTGTGTGTAGATATGCTTATGCTTTTTTTTATATTTACGTTTTACAGTAAAATTCGTAACTGTTTTGTATTTTATAATCCAATTTACAGCATTTTCAGGAAAGTTAATCTTTTTTTATTACTGTTGTAAAATTTCGTGAATAATATTTTTTTATTTTCATTGTGTGTAGATATGCTTATGCTATTTTTTTAAATTTACGTTTTACAGTAAAATTCGTAACTGTTTTGTATTTTATAATCCAATTTACAGCATTTTCAGGAAAGTTAATATTTTTTTATTACTGTTGTAAAATTCCGTGAATATGTTTTTTCATTTTCATTGTGTATATATATGCTTATGTTTTTTTAATTAACGTTTTACAGTAAAATTCGTAACTGTTTTGTATTTTATAATCCAATTTACAGTATTTTCAGGAAAGTTAATCTTTTTTTATTACTGTTGTAAAATTTCGTGAATAATATTTTTTTATTTTCATTGTGTGTAGATATGCTTATGCTATTTATTTAAATTTACGTTTTACAGTAAAATTCGTAACTGTTTTGTATTTTATAATCCAATTTACAGTATTTTCAGGAAAGTTAATCTTTTTTTATTACTGCTGTAAAATTTCGTGAATAATATTTTTTTTTATTTTCATGGTGTGTAGATGTGTATATGCTTTTTTTTTAATTTACGTTTTACAGTAAAATTCGTAACTGTTTTGTATTTTATAATCCAATTTACAGCATTCTAAGGAAAGTTAATCTTTTTTTATTACTCTAGTAAAATTTCATGAATAATATTTTTTTATTTTCATTGTGTGTAGATATGCTTATGCTATTTTTTTTTAATTTAAATTTCACAGTAAAATTCGTAACTGTTTTGTATTTCATAATCCAATTTACAGTATTTTCAGGAATATTAATCTTTTTTTTTTACTACTGCTGTAAAATTTCGTGAATAATATTTTTTTATTTCATTGTGTGTAGATATGCTTATGCTATTTATTTAAATTTACGTTTTACAGTAAAATTCGTAACTGTTTTGTATTTTATAATCCAATTTACAGCATTCTCAGGAAAGTTAATCTTTTTTATTACTGTTGTAAAATTTTGTGAATAATATTTTTTATTTTCATTATGTGTAGATATGCTTATGCTATTTTTTTAAATTTACATTTTACAGTAAAATTCGTAACTGTTTTGTATTTTATAATCCAATTTACAGCATTCTAAGGAAAGTTAATCTTTTTTTATTACTGTTGTAAAATTTCGTGAATAATATTTTTTTATTTTCATTGTGTGTAGATATGCTTATATCTTTTTTAATTAATGTTTTACAGTAAAATTCGTAACTGTTTTGTATTTTATAATCCAATTTACAGCATTTTCAGGAAAGTTAATCTTTTTTTATTACTGTTGTAAAATTTCGTAAATATTTTTTTTATTTTCATTGTGTGTAGATATGCTTATGCTATTTATTTAAATTTAAGTTTAACAGTAAAATTCGTAACTGTTTTGTATTTTATAATAAAATTTACAGCATTCTTATTAATCTTTTTTTACTACTGCTGTAAAATTTCGTGAATAATATATTTTTACTTTTATTGTGGGTAGATTTGTTTATACTTTTTTTTTAATTTACGTTTTACAGTAAAATTCGTAACTGTTTTGTATTTTATAATCCAATTTACGGCATTCTCATGAAAGTTAATCTTTTTTTATTACTGTTGTAAAATTTCGTGAATAATATTTTTTTATATTTTCATTGTGTGTAGATATGCTTATGCTATTTTTTTTTTTAATTTACGTTTTACAGTAAATTTCGTAACTGTTTTGTATTTTATAATCCAATTTACAGCATTTTCAGGAAAGTTAATCTTTTTTTATTACTGTTGTAAAATTTCGTGAATAATATTTTTTTTCATTGTGTGTAGATATGCATTTGCTATTTTTTAAAATTTAAGTTTAATAGTAAAATTTATAACTGTTTTGTATTTTATAATCCAATTATAAGCATTTTCAGGAAAGTTAATCTTTTTTATTACTGTTGTAAAATTTCATGAATAATATTTTTTTTCATTGTGTGTAGATATGCATTTGCTATTTTTTAAAATTTAAGTTTAATAGTAAAATTTATAACTGTTTTGTATTTTATAATCCAATTATAAGCATTTTCAGGAAAGTTTAATCTGTTTTGAAAAGTTTATTAGTTTAAATTTTAATTTTAAAGGGGTTTAATATTCTTGAATTGAATATTTTAATCTTTTAACTTTTTACAAATGTTAATATTTTTGGTTCAAAATATTTTTGAGATAATTTAAAATCTCAAACATTCTACACTACATTCAATTTCAAAAAGCTCTAAAATTATATTTTATAAAAAAATGTTTACTGGGACTTATAGTGAAAAGTAAATAAATTTGACAGTTTCTTGAATATCAAAATAAAAATAAACAACTTATTGCAACACAATTTTTTGATAAATTTTCCTGCTTTTCTTTATATTGTTAAAAAATAAACAGCTTATTGCTTATTCCATGCTCAGTTTTTAAAGAAATTTCTCTGTTCTTATATTGACAAAAAATAAGAAATGCATATCATTCATTGTTTTGAAAAGTTTTCCCTTTCATGCTATATGGACAAAGGAAAAGCAAATAAACTGTTACTTATGCTCATTTTTTAGAAATTTTCCTCTTTTGTTGTTATTCTTTTCTTTTCAGTTTCTGGAAACTTTTTAAAGTTTATACCAAATGAGCAAAAAATATAATTATTTACAACTTTATACTAAATTCTTTGGAAAATATTTTGGATTTTGCTACATTGTCTAACATAAGGAAATTACTGTCCATTCCATGCTCAGTTTTTAAAGAAATTTCTCTGTTCTTCTTATATTGACAGAAAATAAGAAATGCAAATTATTCATTGATAAATTTCAAAAAGTTTTCCCTTTCATGCTATATGGACAAAGGAAAAGCAAATAAACTGTTACTTATGCTCATTTTTTAGAAATTTTCCTCTTTTGTTGTTATTTTTATTGACTAAAAACAAGCAACTTCTGGCTTAAATCTTTCTCATTTACTGGAAACTTTTTTAATGTTTTTATCATATGAACAAAAATATAATTATTTATAACTTTATATTACATTATTTGGAAATTTGAATTTGATTTTGCTACATTGTCTAAAATAAGGAACTTACTGCTCATTCCATGCTCAGTTTTTAAAGAAATTTCTCTGTTTTTCTTTGAATGACATAAAGAAATTAAATGTATATTATTCATTGCTCAGTTTTGAGA
>CM063497.1:82677609-82682609 GCA_032207245.1 Pardosa pseudoannulata | reverse complement strand
ATCTTGAAGCTCAAAGAATGGAGTATTCCACCAAGGCTTAATGATACTGAGTCTAGTATCATTAATATTCATAAGGAGAGCTGATGACATTGGTGTCCAAGGAGATGCAACATATTATTATCATGGTTTCAAAATCAGTACTGGATGATGGGCATAGTTCGAGAAAGTTTTCTGTAGTCATGGAATATGGTATTACCATTGAGGAATAAACGTTTTATCATGGGTTGAACATGAACCTCCAAAATGGTTACATAATCCTTGCCAGCAATACAACTTTACAAAATAATCATGAGGCTCAAACGAATTAGGTATACCAGAAAAAGCTTAATAATATTGAGTCTGGTAACTCAGTTAATTTGAGATCTGATGATTGTGGTATGCTGTGGAGATGCAACATATTATCTTCATGAAATGTAACCATGAGGGCTGAAAGAATGAAGTAGACCACAAAGGCTTAATAACATTGTGTCTAGTAACTCAATTATTCAGATATGAGGACTATGGTGTCAAGGGGAAATGCAGCATATTATTCTCATGCTCTCAAAATCAATTCCAGACGATGGAGGTAGTCTGAAGAGGCTTTCTATCGTCTTGGTACACAGATTATTAGTGGGGAAATGACATTTTACCATGGAATAAAGTGAACGTCCAAAATGGTTACATAATCCAGTAATACAAGTATACAGAGTAATCATGTATACGTAATAATATACATAATAAGTATATATATTATAATATTACAGTATTATCATTGGGTATCAAACATTTAAGCACTGGTTGAAATGAACACCTAAAATGATTACATAATCCTTGTCAGTAATACGACTTTGCAGATTAATTATGGAGCCCGAAGAATACCATGTTATGGATGTTCAAACCATTTTTAAATTCCATGCCTGCCATGTCTTCAACTGTTGGCAGCAAGTAGTTTGCATCTTGCAGTCGGGACAGCGTTTCTGAAGCGTAAACTCGAGTAGAAATCGAAAACAGTTTGAAACAACTCTTCCGATTTAATGACTGTGTTCCTTTGTTCCACAGTCGAGGTTCTATGGCTAAGGAACCAGTTACAGATTTTTGCATGAATGATCAGTGATTTTGGAGTTGAGACTATAAAGGAGTCCCTCATTTTTGCGGTTAATACAGACCAGAACCTTCCGCGAAAACTAAAAACCGAGAAGTAGGATTTGAACAAAAGAATTTTCGTGTATGCGGGTACACGAAAGTTTTAAATATGCAAACAGTATTTATACTTTACACATTTAAGACCAAAAATTACAACAGTATAGGTATTTACTTAAACGTGTCAGTGCTAATTAACAAGGTTAACTACAAAACCTTATAGATTAATAAACATTAATCACATTGCTTTCTGAGAGAGGCGAAGAGTCTTGGTGGCGGAGGAGAGGTTCTCACTTGACTCGTAGAAGTTTTAGGTTCCCTCGGAGACTCTTTTACTGGAGACGCTGACGGTAGAGCCAAGGGGGCTTACCTTGGAGAGAAACATGGTGATGGGTAGTAGTTGTCTTTGTTTTTCCTTTTCCTTCAAAATTCCCCTGTGCAAGGATATAACCCTTTCAACACGATTGTTGAACTCGACAGATCCAACCATATTGTCGTCAATATCTTTTGCAAATTCTTGCCATGTTGCACAATTGTTGCAGATTCTTCCGGGTAAGGCCACGTTTTTCAGTTCGTTCTTAATCTTCCTCTTCATTTTCTTCCTCGCTTGCAGACTTTGTTATCTCAAGGAGTTCTTCATCGTTCAGTGGGTCCGAGTGGCAATCGATAAGGGTGCTGATGTCTCTGAGTACTCTGGCGGTATGTACTCTGATTCAACTCATCTCAACTCTTGTTTGACATGCAGGGATCCTTCTCTCGCGTGCATCAACATCAAACAAAGCTCCTTTTCTCAATGTGGCTGCCAACATGGTTGTATTTTTTCATCTTTACTTTTTGGTGGATATTTTTTGAAAAATCCGCGAAGCATTGAAGCTGCAAAACATGAAGAGCGAAGTGGTGAGAGAACCCTGTATATGAAATTCTCTGCTTGTTCAGTTGTCTTACTATTATGGAGTTTACATGGCTTGTGTGCCCGAAATTGAGTATAGAAAGGACATTGAGTGTTGTCATTTTCTTAGTTTTTATTAAGATCTCTTTGCACATACTTTCTTTTGCTTTGTTAGATAATTTCTGTTTATCCTATACTCATTATAAATTTTCGATTCAGTGACTCTTAAAACTAACACTCTAACTACCTTTGTTAAGAAAGCATGTCCTATACACCAACGATTTCCCATCTTCCAAATTCTCTCAGCTTACACAAAAAGCACTCGCAACAAGCCAGAACCCTGTACTAACAACTAATGACACTTGCAATGCATTGAAGATATTGTACAGCAATCTTTAGAAGGCAAAAACAACAAAGCAATCTACAATCCCCTGTATAATAATAGCCTAAGTTATCTGTACGTCTGTCCTCGATTTTATGAAGCGGTTGGACCTGGAATGGATAGAGGCATCCATAGTTAGCAAAGTTCATAGTGAGTAATGTGTATCTTCTCCTAAACTATAAATCCGATTCTAAAATAAATTGGTATAAATATGCTTCATATTACAGCGAAAAATACTGCCTTCTTTAAAACGTTCGAAATCCACCCCTTCCCCTCTTTTCGAGCTTTTAATGTCATTATTTCAACTCCTATTTTCCACGGTTAAGAGCAGGCGATTAAATTTATCAGTTTGTCCCTTAATAAATAGGTAAAAAACACATTTTTCTAGCATTATGACGTCATTGCTTTAGCCATCTCATTGAATCATTTCTTATTTTAAATTATTCAAATTATGCCTTATTTTCATACGTTTTATCATTGAACCTGGATATTACGTAAATAATTTTCTTTTATATTTGGCTTAAATAATAGATTAGGTACATGTAGGTATGTGATAATTTTAATTTGAATAATCAATTATTTTTTGTTGCAAGATAATTCTCAGCCAAAAAACAAACCATTTTTTTACCTGCCTCATAGCGTACTTTACAATTTTCGAAAATTAAAAATTTTACTGATCCCGTTATATGACGGGCTATATGCTAGTATTAACTATAATTAACTCTTAAGCTCAAACACGAGTTCAATAAGGAGTTTCCCTATTTATATTCACCCTTTATATGTATTTAACAAATAATTAAATTAATCCAATAATTTCCCTTAACTTTTCAAATGTGATAGTAAAATTAAGTATTCATCTAACGAATAATTTAATGTGTTATCCACTTGTCAGCATATTAAATTTCTATTTCCACGAGTATTATTATTTATAAGGGAGTCATAAATTATTCCTCATAACTCATTTGCTCGAAATTGTTTAAGTTCTTTGCGGTAAATCTCAAATGAGCGTCAAACTTCTTTAGACTAATTAAAGAGGGGGGAGAAAGAATCATTTCTCACTTAATTAAATTATTCAACCGTAAGATTTCCTTCATAATAAATTTAATTACCGCAAACGCTTTTCCAACACGTTATATGGACTAATTCATTGATAGAGCACGTGTGGTCTTGATAACGCATGCAGCCACAGCTGGTCTTGATAACGCATGAGCTTCTTGTGTGGTATTTATAAAAATTAAATATTGTATTAATTAACATTTAATTACTAGCATACAGACTAACGGGATATATTTTAATTTTTAATCTATTGGTTTATTTTTCTATGAGCTAGGTAAAAAAAAATGGTTTGTTTCTTGGCTGAGAATTATCTTACAGATACAATTTGTATCTTCATACTCCATAAAACTGATACTGTAAATGCAATTTTAGAATCACGTTGAATTTTTTTAGTCAAACATTATATGAAAAAAACAAACAATCAAACGAACAAACTTCTTAATTTTCAAAGATATATAACTTAAAACGCTTATAGTTATTAGTCTGTGAAATAGACTCCTAGACTTTATGAAAAGAATTTGTTTTAACCGGTGATAAAACTTTTATTACAAAAAAAATGATATGGTTAAATTTTAAAATTATGATAGACCTAATCTATATTTACCATAAAAAGAATTTAAACTGCTTAATGAAAACAGCTTATATAAAATAGCTGAAAATGATGGGCTTCTTTTGAATTTTAGGAATTGCGTGCCTCATAAAATTGTTTGAGAAATGGACTTCGCTTATGTTGGAGACAAAGGTGTTTTTTTACCACGATGTCTAGACTTTTGTGTCCTACATAAAACAACAAGAACGGTGCCATACTGACAGCCAGAAAGATGATATGTAACCACAAGGAAAAATTTCTTAACGAAATTCCGGAGACTCCCTTTACGGCCATGTCTAGCTGACCAATCCAGTTGTTGAAGGTGAGATTATCGCCAGATGATAATGATGAAATTGTAAGGGACAACCTCTCTTATGGCCCTCCCCTAAAAAGTCGGGATGAGATTTTTTTTAAAGTAGTTAGTTAGATAGCAACCAGCTAATTCGGAGGTCACTTGACCAGTCTCTCTATCGGAATGTTTATTAGAATAATCCCACTTGGATTTTCTTTACTTGATAGTGCCTTGTTTTCTTTAAATTCGATTTATTATTTGTTTCCTTAGCGAAATCATACACTGATTTTATTACTTTCCCATTCTTTCGATACCTACTATCATGGGTTATCTTGAATCTCTATCTCTTTTGTAAAACATAGACCAAATAAACAACTAGGAAGTCTGACTTTGTTTATCTTCTTCGAAGATAACCAATTGCTACTTCAAACACTCCGTCTAATGAGTGTACTGTCTACATAATTACTAAGAATTTTAAAACTACCGAATTGTTATCTTCCGTCTTACAAAACCTTCGAAAGACGAAATTTATGGTATACTTCTCTATTGGCCTATATTGATTTCATACTTAGGAACTGAAATGTTTTTTGTGTATATAGAAATGTGTACAAGCTTCAAGGTGTAATAAATCAATTAATCAAGAAACTGCTTCTTCATTGTGTCGAAACATGAC
>CM063497.1:82647609-82667609 GCA_032207245.1 Pardosa pseudoannulata | reverse complement strand
AAACTACATAAAACTGTTTTAAAGTTAATTTATCAATCCCACTAATCAGTCGAACTTACTAGTCGTGAACAATTAAACATAGACCCTAAGTAAAAACTTAATTCGTAACATAAAATAAAGAGCCAAACATATATATCACTGCTTGTCGGAACCAAATTCGGTGGCTCCAGTTCCCCTGCTTGTTGTTTTTGTTGTCTTATGCCACTTGGTCAACTAGACCTTTAAACTCCCGGTTGATCAGTGGACCTAACCAATCAGATTCGTTTCGATTTTGAAGACAAAATGTCTTGGAAGACGATTTTCGATTTAGGGAAATCCTAGTAACCCTTAGATTTTGGCTTCATTTATCTATGTATTCGGAGATTCAAAACTTCGTATAAGTAAAGTTGTTATTGGGTTTAAGGGAACCTTTACAAAAGTAGCCCTTTCTTCTTTTTTTCTTTTTCTAGTTTATGAAATAGATTATAAGGGCACGTTTGTTTTGATATTTTATATTGACATATTTGACCTTTGATCAACATGTTTATTGATTGAGACTCGTGTAAGGAAATTATTTATTGTCAAATTGAGTATTGAAATATTATACAGTTTAGTTAATATTTATTATCTATTAAGTTAAAAGAATGTTTTGGTGTTCAGTCTGAATAACATGCGAATTTGACTTACATTGACCTTTATTTTAATTTATTTTGAATAAAATCACTTTAAATATTAGAAATAAATTTTCATAGATTTTTAAATGAAGTAGTACAAAGATTGAGAATTGCTGTTTTCTACAAAATAAGTTTTACGAAGCAAACTTGAATTTCTTCAAGTAGATTGTAAAAATTTATGAAAATCAAACCTTTCTATATCTATATCTATATATATATATATATATATATATATATATATATATATATATATATATATATATATATAAATGAATTTGTGTCTGTCTATCTGTACTCTATAGACTCAAAAACCATGCATCCAATCGCCGTGAAAATTTGGGAAATTCTTAGGTATAACCCTGGGAAGGTTTTTGTAAATTTTTAACGTTCGAAATCCATTCCTTCCCCCTTTTTCGAGCATTTTATGTCATTATTCCAAGCATTATTTTCCCCGGTTAAACGCAAACGATTAATTTTTTTAATTTATCGCATCATAATAAGTGAAAGAAGCAATATTTCTAGCAATGTGACGTCATTCCAAGTAATTGTTTTAAACGCAGTTTTCCTCGGTTAAAAGCAGGAGATTAAAATTGTCAATTTATCACATAATAAATAGGTGAAAATGATATTTTTCTATCATTATGACGTCATTACTTTAAATATCTGATTTATTCATTTCTTATTTTATATTATTTAAACATCGTCTGCGTAGTATCATTTCGATTTCACCTGGAAATTGAGATATAAATTGATTAACTTTCATTTGTATGTGACGCAAATTATAGCATTTTTATATAAGAACTAATTTTAAATTTAATTCTTGGTTAATTTTTACGTTACAATGAAATGTTTATCAACAATATTCTAACTGCAAAAAGTACAAATTTCAGTGACTCTCATAGGCAAATAAAACCTATCATTTTATATAGTTATCTTTATATTCATATAGTTATCAATATGAATGTGTGCTTCTGTTTCATACAAAACCATGTGGTTTGTCATAAATTTCCTTCATTTTGGACAACATTTATTAATACCACCAACATTAGAACTGTTGTCAAAACCTCTGCTTCCTATTCTACCACTTAATATGTCAAGATCTATTAACTTTGCTAATCAACGTACTGTAGTAATACAGTAGCATAAAAACTGAATATTGTTATAATACGATTATAATAAAAATATATAAATATACCAATGACTCGAACTGTACTGTGAAGAATTTAGAGAGTTATGCGCGAAAAAAAAATCTTTGTTTAAAAGTAATACATTAAGTACACCGTAGCAAAGCACGGGCATACTTGCTAGTATTTAATAAATATCTACTGTGTAAATACATGTAAATTACGTTGAACGGAAATCTTACCTAGTAAATAAGTTACTTTTGAATGAAAAAATAAGAGAAATATTGCATTTAATATTTTAACTGTAAAATATTTAAAAGTAATGTATTGATCCCTTATTAAGTCATCATTTGATAGATGTGCCATTCTCATAAAAAATAACACATTCATGTTTTTGTTAGCAAGTTTTGAGATATTGGCTCTGAAAAGAGCCTTTGATTGTTTTCAGAAAGCATAATTACTTTCAGAAGCCTTATTTGGAAAAATCTAGCACGAGAAATTTAAAACAGTTTGACCACAAGTGCGCCAAACATTGGGGAAATTAGTCTAGACTCTGTTGTCATTGAAATCTTAATGTCATTGAAATTAAAAACATTTTTATTGCACATATTTATAATTTTTCGTTTTAAATAATTTTACATATGAGTAAAATATAAATTATGAATTTTTGAAATAATTAAATTATCCAAAAAAGCAAATTAGTACCAAGAGCGATATATACATAAATTCGACATCAATAATGATTTGTTTATGGAAACAATGTTGTCTAGGCAATTAAGTTTTTTTTCACAATGAATGACCCAAAAGCTTATTTATAAAAGCCTTAATAAATAAAGAATATATGGATTGTCCAATAAATTTAAAAGCATGCATATTATTTTTTACTTTCATGCAATACTATTACAATATTAAAAAAACTCTGTAAATGTAATATTAAGAAGAAATTAGAGAAAAATATATCTAATAGATCAGATGCCTTAAAAATTAATATTACTGATTTAATATTCAAAAGTTGTACAGCAATACTCAAATCTTTCCAATAGATTAAGCTCTTATTAAATACATTTAAAAAGAATAAGATATATTTTTTAGGGATACGCTTAAAATCAAAATATGCGAATGTTGACCAACATACGTCCACTTAAGTTAAACTAAAATTGTCGACTTATGGACATCACCACAACATTCGTTGAGGGAACACAAAACTACAGCTACCCTGGCGACGTTGCATGGACTGATGTCTTTTGATATCAGTCGCGGCGACGTTACATGGCTTTTAGTCCACACGATGTCAAGAGGACGTCGGATTAGTGTCTACGTCGAAATGTGGACATTTTGGACGTCGAGGGGATGCCTTATGGAACTTGTGTGTTATGTGGGTTCCTATGATTCGCCCGTTCCTTTTTGGTAAGCTGTCCTGCGATTGGTTAGGTCCGCTGATCAACCGTGATTTCTAAGGTCTAGTACTTGGTCTTTGTATTAACCCTCCGAGTGGTACACACCGAGGAAAAAAAGCTCCAAAAATACGCTGAAGTTTTATTGTGTCAGTGACCAAAGTGTTCTATGATTTTTTACTTCACCCTTTGTCGACTAGATTGGAATATTTGAAACCCACCCTCGTTACTGTCCCTTTACTTCCGGTTATAAATAGATATATAAATAGACATTATAGATTGTTAATTTTTAATACACATAAAGCTCGTCAAGTCTCGAAGATCATCCCATAAGAAATAATGGGTTCTAAAAGTACAAATAAAAATATTCTTTAAGAGAATGATTTCTATCTTTTTTACGAAAGTCATCCAAGCTATTTAAGTGGTGCAATTAGAGATACATTTATTACCGCAAACGAAATACTTCGAAATAGAGATTTACAAAGCCATGAAAAGCTATCAGCGTCTTTGTGCCTCAGAGAGTAGGTGTGCAGTTCCTAAACAATCTACCTGACCCTCCTACCTCAAAACTCCATAGGGGAAAACACTGGCAGAAATGTACATTACATCCATTTTCGGAACGTTTTGGAGGTCGAAAATTGTACATGACAACCGCTTTGAAAACGTCATCGGTTTGGCGGAATTGTACGTGCGAACCGCTTAGAGGGTTAAGGCAAAGGGGTATGCCTTTCATTTTAATGAGCACCATTTAGGTGAAAGAAAGACTTATGCTCAAGTGGGTCCTCCATATTTTGAAGCAGGGACCAATCAGAAGGCCCACAGACTTGGCATGCAACCCCCAGAGGTATCGTTTGAGAACTTGGAGGACATTGTGACCACGAAAATATTTTACGTGCCCCAGTCACCTTTAACGAACACGGCGGATCTTAGGCCGGCTAAAGATTTAAGCATTTAATGCCATTACTTCAAGCCCATCAATTTGTCATATAATAAATAGGTAAAATTAACATTTTTTTCAAGCAGTATGACGTCATTCTTTTAACCATCTCATTTTAATCATTTCTTATTTTAAATTATTTGAATATCGTCTGCATTATTTTCATACTTTTTATCACTGAATTTAGATATTACATAAATAATTTTCTTTTACATTTGGTTTAACACTCCGAGTGGAACACACCGGGGGAAAAAAAGTCTCCAAAAAATACGATAAAGTTTTATTGTGTCAGTGACCAAAGTGTTCTGTGATTTTTTACTTCACCCTTTGCCCCACCCTCGTTATTGTCCCTTTACTTCCGGGTATAAATATATATATAAATAGACATTATTGATTGTTAATTTTTAATACACATAAAGTTCGTCAAGTCTCGAAGATCATCACATAAGAAATGATGTATTCTAAAAGTAAGAATGAAATTTTTTTTGAGAATTATTTATATTTTTTTTATTAAAGTCATCCAAGATATTTTAGTGGTGCAATTAGAGATATATATGTTACCGCAAACGAAATAGAGATTGACAAAGCCATGAGAAGCTATCAGTGTCTTTGTTCCTCAGAGCGTAGGGGTGCATACTTTAATAAATGTCACTCAAAGAGGGGTGCAATTCCTAAACAATCTACCTGACACTCCTACCGCATAATTTCATGGGGGAAAGCACTGTCAGAAATGTACAATACGTTTTTTGGGGTCGAAAATTGTCTGTGACAATTGGCGGAATTGTACGTGCAAACCGCTTAGAGGGTTAAAGAATAAATTAGGTACATAAGTGATAATTTAAATTTAATCATTGATTATTTTTTGTTGCCATGAAAATTTTATCACCTCTATTAAAAACAAATTCTATTTACCTCCAGGGTGTAATGGAAATGATAGTTTCATTCCTTTACTTCCATTAATTACTGAGACAAAAAAAATGGAAAGAACTTAACAATAATTTAGACTTCTCTAAGAAAACTTTGAATTATCTTTCTAAATGAATTCAACGTGATTCTAAACTGCATTTACAATATCGGGAGACTTTAGAGGAGTATGAAGATAAGCAAATTATTGAGCAGGTACCAGATAATTCTCAGCCAAAAAACAAACCATTTTTTTACCTGCCTCATAGAGTAAGTAAAAAATTGAAAAATGTCAATTCTGGAAATTCCAATTCTGGAAAATTGAAAATTTTACTGATCCCGTCATATGACGGGCTATATGCTAGTGAATGAAGAGTTTAAAACTATGCTCTTTTTTAAGTTCAGAATGAATAGAAAGTTAAATGCTTACACTATTGTTTCATTTAAGTAATAAATTGTAGAAACGTGACAGATTGTCACTTAGCACTGTAATGATTTTCTCTTTAGAATAATGGCTCTATAATCAGTATTCAAGGATTTCGTTATCCCAAATGACAGCGGTGTCAACAGCTCTAAGAACTTTTAGAGATTCAGAGAAGTTTTCTGAAACTGATTCACGTGTCAAATTAACAAAGCTTTCCTTGTCCGGAAAATTATGTCATGAAAATACTTATTTCCTATTAAATTCCAGTTAAGGAAATATATTTTGTCACAGTAATTTAATCCCTTAAAACTTTTAATGTTTAGCGTGTCAATTTAGATACCTCGATAAAAATGGCTTGAAAAATTTTGTTTCTTAAAAAAACGAATTTTCATTTTTAGAGTAGGTAGAGAACAATCTAATAAAATATCAGCAACATTTTCAAGTATTATTATTTTAAATTTTCTATTTGGATCAATATTTTATAATTAAGGTATCCGTCTACGTTTGGAGAACTTTTTTCTTTAAACGCAGAAACTAGTTCATGTTTTTACATTTTTACATTGTGCATTGTGGAGGAATGATTTATTTTATTATTATATAGAAATGTCAGGAATAAATACAAATTACCCAAGGAGAGATTGAATTGTTAATGTTGTTAGAATAAAACTTTAAAAAAGGGATAAATTAGTGGGTGCATTGTGGAGGAATGATTTATTTTATTAATATATAGGAATGTCAAGAGTAAACAAAAATTACCCGAGGCAAGATAGAATTGTTAATGTAGTTAGAATAAAACTTAATAAATTATAAATTAATGGTTGTATTGTGGATGAATGATTTTTTTAATATGGAGAAATGTCAAGGATAAACAAAAATTACCCGAGGAGAGAAAGAATTGTTAATGTAGTTAGAATCAAACTTTAAAAAAGGATAAATTAATGGGTATATTGTGGAGGAATGATTTATTTTATTAATATGAAGAAATGTCAAGAATAAACAAAAATTACCCGAGGCGAGAAAGAATTGTTAATGTAGTTAGAATCAAACTTTCAAAAAGGATAAATTAATGGGTATATTGTGGAGGAATGATTTATTTTATTAATATGAAGAAATGTCAAGAATAAACAAAAATTACCCGAGGCGAGAAAGAATTGTTAATGTAGTTAGAATCAAACTTTAAAAAAGGATAAATTAATGGGTATATTGTGGAGGAATGATTTTTTTAATATGAAGAAATGTCAAGAAAAAACAAAAATTACCCGAGGCGAGAAAGAATTGTTAATGTAGTTAGAATCAAACTTTAAAAAAGGATAAAATAGAAGGTGAATTGTGGAGGAATGATTTATTTTATTAATATGGAGAAATGTCAAGGATAAACAAAAATTACCCAAGACGGGAAAGAATTGTTAATGTAGTTAGAATCAAACTTTAAAAAAGGATAAATTAATGGGTATATTGTGGAGGAATGATTTATTTTATTAATATGGAGAAATGTCAAGATAAACAAAAATTACCCGAGGCGAGAAAGAATTGTTAATGTAGTTAGAATCAAACTTTAAAAAAGGATAAATTAATGGGTATATTGTGGAGGAATGATTTATTTTATTAATATGGAGAAATGTCAAGAATAAACAAAAATTGCCCGAGGTGAGATAAAATTGTTAATGTAGTTAGAATAAAACTTTAAAAACGATAAATTAGTGGGTTTATTGTGGAGAAATGACTTATTTCATTAATATGGAGAAATGTCAAGGATAAACAAAAATTACCCGAGGCGAGATAGAATTGTTAATATAGTTAGAAAAAAATTTTAAAAAATTATATTCTGATGGTTGTATTGTGAATGAATGACTTATTTCATTAATATGGAGAAATGTCAAGGATAAACAAAAATTACCCGAGGCGAGATAGAATTGTTAATATAGTTAGAAAAAAATTTTAAAAATGATATATCAGTGGCTGTATTGGGGAGAAATAATTTATATTATTCATATAGAGAAATATCAAGAATAAACAAAAATTACCCAAAGTGACATAGAATGTTAATGTAGTTAGAATAAAACTTTAAAAAAGGATAAATTAGTGGGTTCATTGTGGAGGAATGATTTATTTTATTATAATAGAGAAATATCAAGAATAAACAAAAATTACCCGAGGAGAAATAGAATTGTTAATGTAGTTAGAAAAAGTCTATAACAAAGAACGTATTAGTGGGTGTATTGTGGAGGAATGATTTATTTTATTAATATAGACAAATATCAATAATAAACAAAGATTACCCGAGAAGTGATAGAATTGTTAATGTATATAGAATAAAACTTTAAAAAAAGGATAAATTATTGGTTGCATTGTGGAGGAATGATTTAGTGTATTAATATAGAGATATATCGTGAATAAATAAAAATTACCCGAAAAAAGATAGAATTGTTAATGTAGTCAGAAAAAAAATTTTTAAGTATGAATTAGTGATTGTTTTGTAGAGGAATGATTTATAGTATTAATATAGAGAAATATCAAGAATAAACAAAAATTACCCGAGGTGACATAGAATGTTAATGTAGATAGAATAAAACTTTAAAAAAGGAAGATTTAGTAGGTGCACTGTGGAGGAATGATTTATTTTATTAATATAGAGAAATGTTAAGAATAAACAAAAATTACCCTAGAAGTGATAGAATTGATAATGTATTTAGAATAAAACTTTAAAAAAGGATAAACTAGTGGGTGCATTGTGGAGCAATGATTTATTTTATTAATATGGAGAAATGTCAAGAATGAACGAAAATTACTAAATTCAAAATAGATTTGTTAATGTAGTTAGAATAAAACATTAAAAGAGGATAAATTAATGGTTTTATTGTGGATGAATGATTTATTTTATTAATATGGAGAAATTTCAAGAATAATCAAAAATTACCTGAGGTGAGATAGAATTGTTAATTTAGTTAGAATTAAATTTTAAAAAAGGATAAATAAATGGTTTTTGTGGTGAAATCCTTTATTTTATTCATATGGAGAAATGTCAAGAATAAACAAAAATTACCCGAGGTGGGAAGCAATTGTTAATATAGTTAGAATAGCACTATTTAAATGATAAATTAGAGGGTGTATTGGAGAGTGATGATTTATTTTATTAATATGGAGAAACGTCAAAAATAAACAAAAATTACCCGAGGCTAGATAGAATTGTTAATATAGTTAGAATAAAACTTTTTGAGTGATAAATTAGAGGGTGTATTGTGGAGTGATGATTTATTCTATTAATATGAAGAAATGTCAAAAATAAACGACAATTACCCGAGGTGAATTAGAATTGTTAATGTAGTTAGAATAAAACTTTAAAAAGTAATTTTATAAGAGTAGCATAGAGAGATTATCAAACTGATTAATATTTACAAATATCAAGAATAAACTAAAATTACCTGGAGACAAGATAAAAGTATTAATGTAATTAGAATAAAAAAATTAATTTTAATTAATTTATTGTATTTAGGTGTGTCAACTAGATCAAATAATGAACGAGTTTTCGATTCCAACTAGCTCTATTTATTAATATCTCAGAAGGTAAATCAAAAATGAATTAACAATTCGAATTGTGTACTAATTTTTAATGTATTTCATCAAAGAAAAAAACCACGTATCTATGAAATATATTTTTTCAAAAAACTTTTCAGGCGGCAAAATTCCACGAATTGAAAACTCCTAAGATAGATATGATATATATACAAGAAACTTCGTAAAATTAATTCAAAACTGAAATAGCAGTCTGAAATTATTATCTGCAGAAACCTATTTATTTCTATGATTTAGAGCAGCCAGCGTTCGAGATGCTGTATTTCGAACATTCAATGCATCGTAGAAAATTAATTGCAGAGCATGGAATTTGTAATCAGTTAGAAATTCTTGGCTCTCATTTTGGAATGTTTTCATATTTTGTGTAAAGGCAAATATTTGTCTGGAAAATACTGTCAATATTAGTTATTAATAAAATATTTCGTAATGGAAACTACATTCTAAAAGAATTTCCACAAATATCAAAGTTTATTTTACATTATACTAAATCCAATATGTTTGATTTATGTACATATACTAATAGAGAGTAGACACACATGTATATATATATGTCACGTTTGAAATTATAAAATTAATAATTTAGTGGTTTTTAAGGCAGAAAACGCAGCGCACTCTTTAATGATGGAGCATGAATGACAAATAGCTCCATATGAAAGCGCTTGAAGCGTAAGAATTAAGAGAGAACGTCTTCAGAAAGAGTTGCTGTATGAACCTGCCAAATGTAGTTTCTTTTCTAGAATGTGGATGCTGGCCATCGCTTGAAGCGTAAGAATTAAGAGAGAACGTCTTCAGAAAGAGTTGCTGTATGAACCTGCCAAATGTAGTTTCTTTGCTAGAGTATGGACGATGGCCATTAAGCAACATGTTTGATGGTTGACTGTTAATATGTGCAATAGTCATTAATAAGCATATTATCAAGTCATTATCGGTTCGCAGATCTGCCATAGTCCTCTTATATATATATATATCACATATATATATATATATATATATATATCATATATCATATATATATATATATATATTAAAGGGTTATTTTGATTTCTCATTAAAATAAATTATTTTACTTTAATTATAGGAATTCGTTAAGACGAATCTTTACCGGAAATAGAATTAAATACTGGAATGCCTCAAAAATGAAATCCTTTACAAACTGAAGTGAATTTATATATATGTATATATATATATATATATATTATATATATATATATATATATATATATATATATATATATATATGATATGTGGGTGACAAGCTTTGCAGTTACATGAAGAGTCATAATTTTCTTGATAATGTCTTTATTCAAGTATATTGCACAGTTTTAAAGTCATCCAACAAACATGGCGGCTCGTGGCTATCGTCCACGCTCTAACAAAGGAGACGTACTCAGAGAGGGTTCATACAGCAACCCTTACTCAAGATGCTCTCTCTCAGTCCTTAAGTGTCAAGTGCTTTTATATTGAGTTACTAAAGATTTATGCAACTGAATTAAAAGAATGAGCTGCATTTCTGCTCTCAAACTCTTAAAATATTAATTTTACGTTTTAAAAATCTGAAATATATCTATCTATCTGTATATATATATATATATATATATATATATATATATATATATATATATGTGTGTGTGTGTGTGTGTGTGTGTGTGTGTGTGTGTGTAATATATCAAGATTATTTAATTTTAATATTTCCTTAAAAAACCTCCTCTCTCCCATTATAATTCATTAAAATCTTTTTCCCAGCCTCTAAATATCTTAATTGAAGGAGCGTTCTCGACTTAAAATTCTTTCGATCCATTTTCTAAAGCTTTCTATCGTATAGATGTAAATTTTCTGACTATTCAACACGTTTCCTAGCTATCGCCGGCCAATGGCTCCGCATTTTCCCTCATCTTACACTTAAATTATCTAAGTAAGTTTTAAAATTCTTTCTGTCATTGCTCTTGGGTGCACCTCTGTTCGAGCAGAGTGATTGTGTCTTTCTTTTCTGTGTCGTATACTAGTAAAGGTGTCCGTTTTAGCACCTCTAAAATAAAGTTTTGGTTAGACTTGTGCCTTTCTTATCAACATATGCTGACTGTTGATTTATTACTGTTAGCGATTTAAAAGTTCACAGTCCATTGTTCCCAAAAGGGAACATAATATGAATAAAACTATTTAAAATTAAATTTCATCAATATTGATACAAAAAAATTAGTACATCTAGTAAAAGGACTACTGGATTTTTTAAAATAAAAGCTATATTTTTATGATTAATAGAAAAATGTATAAAAAATCATAAAAATGACCCTTTTCATCATTTTTTATAGAGCACATATTAAAAATTCACATAAATGTAAAAAAAACATCTAATGCTTCTAAAATCCGATTGGTATCCTTAAAACAAAGTTAATTTATTTAAAAATATGAAATTCGACATTAATAATCAGAAACGTACCTGGAATAATTTATTAATTATCGATGTTCCTAATTGGGAACAATGGACTGTTGCCGCTATACTCGACGAAATAATTTCTTCTACGGAGAGCAAGCATTTCTTAAAAGGGGTAGGAAATTAAGGGGAATTAACTAATTTTATGAAAGGGCATTTCAGTTCTATTAGTATTCTAGTGCGTTTTTTCTCAGATATTATTTTGAAATTTGTTAAATGTATTTTGTCTGTGAACTACAAGTTACAACCGCTCTTTTAAGAATTGCACCAAGGAAAGTTAGGCCTCAACCAGTACCCAAAATTCACAGAGAAAAAGTGATGGACATTTTCTTGTACAAATAACACATGGTAGATGTGCACAGTGGACATTAAATGCAAGATTAGCTTGCAATGAGTGCAAGAAAAAATTGCATCAACATTGATTTCAGATATATCATGGCATAAAGGCATAAACTCATTTTTTTTATTATTCTTTCAGAAAATGTTGTTCTCATTTAAATTTACAATTTTTAAACGTTATTGATATCTGTCTCATCTTTATTGAAATAAATCTTAAATTCATTCTAATTATTTTTCTTATTATTTAATATTTAATATATACATCATTCTACTCAATTTGTGAATCCAGTCAGAATTGGCCAATGTTCCCAATTGGGAAAATCCTGAAAATCGCAATAGAATTTTTTTTTTCACAATTAAATGACTAACATACCTTAACTAGCCCGGGCAAGTAAATATAATAGGCGCTATATAATTTTTGTAACCAGAGGGAGATAAAAATTATATAACTAACACACACACACACACACACACACACACACACACACACATATATATATATATATATATATATATATATATATATATATGTGTGTGTGTGTGTGTGTGTGTGTCAGGATTTAAAATATAAAGTAATTTAAGAGATTTAATTAGGGATTCTTTTAATGGGAGTAACGCGCCTCGCGTTACTAGTCACATAAATACGGCTCACGCGCAGTGACATGGACAGAGAGCGATAAGCAATTACTATAGGCAGACGTGGCTCCTCGAAACAGTGAAAACTGCCTTTGTTAGCAGTGGGCGCCAATATGAGACGCCATTGTTGAGTAGCGTATGAAATGGATTAATAAAGGAAAGAAAAAGAATGACTTGAGTGTGGACATACACTACCCGAAAGTAAGCCTCACAAGGCTAAACTCCAATGCAGCCCTCACAGCTTTCCTTACCGAGCATAGCCTATTCCCGGCCTATCATAGGCGGTTCCAGGTCTCCGAATCGGGTAGTCCTCGTTGTGTTTGCGGTGGCCTGGGTGGGCTAGACCACTATCTATTTGACTGCTCCCTCACTAGAGATTGGCATTTCAGGCCTGAAGTGTGCCTGGGTTGTTCAGCTAAATTGTAACAAAACCCTCTCAACCAAACTATGCAAACTCTTCTGTTGGCTGATGGAAAATACAGAAAATCTGCAGCCCCGTAACAAATATGTAACTGTACCGCACTATATTTATTTTCATGCAATTATCTTATGCAATTTTTTTCATTAAATGTATTTCTAAGTGTTATTTTGCCTGCTTTGTATTTGTACAGTCATTTCCATAAGAGCGTGTCGATCATAACTTCGTCAATAGATAGCGCGCAGATACCGGCTTAATTGCACGTGTTCTTCAAACATGAGAGAAGAATGCTTTATGGTTATATTCTTTATTCGATTCGTTTTTCTGTGTTTAAATCAACAATTCCAAAATGAGTGCCGTGTAAGCGATGCATTTTGAGGTAGTGTTTCTGTGTAACCATCCAAAAGGACCAAAAATATCTTGTGCAGCTGAAGTCCGGTACGTGAGAAAGTTGGATTCTTTCGTCAAGAAGTGGATAGCATGTTATAAAGCGGCACAAAATATTGACGACCTACCTGAGCGGGGTAAACGCCGCTCAACGTCAAAATCCAATGATAAAGTGATTCTTGGATAATCGATAATAATGGGGACTGGATAACTTATTAGGTGAAATGCATTTCAGTTTAATATGTATACTACACGGTACAAATGTATTTTTAACTAATTCGTTTGTATTTTCAGAGAAATAGACAGCACGGTCTTATGAAACAGACTGTATGTAATGTGTTTCTATGTGTTTGTAGTATTTTTACTGTATTTATACGACATTGTATATTATGAACTGCTGTTGTTTGTAAACCCGGGTACATCCAAAACCTTTGTTTTAAGGAAGGTGGTCATTGTTCATACAGTTCATTTCTGTTGCCAGTAACGCCGGGTAATCTCTTTGTCTCTTAGAAAAAAATTCACTTGATCGGTCGCTGCATTCGAACATTCAATGCAAAATTTTTGTCTTGTACAGACATTTATTCTTAGTCTCAATAAACTTAACTTCTATTACGTTGGACTTTGCTATATTTAAACTCTCTAATGCACAGTTTTTTTTTTAAAAAGGCCAGCCAAAAAAATCAATTTTTTAATGTAAGAAACACAATTTAGAACGTTGTTTTGCCAAGAAAATTACAAAAATACTAAAATAATCAAAATTTTTATTGCAGTTTTGGATTTTGCTAACATTGCAGAAAATAATCGATTATTGTAATATTACATGCACATCAACTTTTTTATCTTTGTTTTCGAATTCCTATTTCAGAATAAACATTATTATCAGTAAAAATACTTATTTAACAATATTAGTATTTAATAAAATTAATCAAATATTTCTTTTCAGTGATATATTTCGAAACAAGGTGAACAAGGGAGAGATAAGTCGTAAGTGATAAGTAGGAAAAGTATACATATTTTATACTTGATTTAGTAAGTGTTATAGCTTACAATCGCATGTAAATGATAAATAACAATAAAACGATTGTTTTTTTTTTGTTTTTGTTTTTTGTTTTACTTTCACATTGTTATTTTCAATTCTCGATTGCATTCGAGTGTGAAAAATTGTAGCAACATAAAGTACAACGCCGCTCAAATTATCTCGAGTGTGCACAGTTTGGCCAGTTTAGTGCGCTTAAGTTAACTCGAGCTTGCACTTTAAGAGGTTAAACTCAATGAATGCTATATTTAAACTTAACTTATTTAAACTTAATACGATCTAAATGGTATATTTAAATTTAAAAACTCAATTTTGTAAAATTATAGAATTTCAATTTTTACATTTTTTTCTGGAACATTTTTAATTAACACATTGTGTGAGCGTACATTTCGCAGCGGAATTATACCGGGGGCGGGCGTTTTGCGAGTAAATTTAGTTATTCAGTTAAATCTCAATAGATCGAAAATTATTTAATTTTTTAACCAACTTTTCGTATTTTATATTGAAATGTATAAACAAATATATAAATAGACAAATAAACAAATATATATATATATAAATATATATATATATATATATATATATAAATATACATATATATATATATATATATATATATATATATATACATATATATATATACATACATATATATATACATATATACATATATATGTATATATATATACATATATACATACATACATATATATATACACATACATATATACACATATATATATATATATACATATACATATATATATATATATATATATATATGTATGTATATATACATATATATATACATATACATATACACATATATATATATATATATATATATATATATATATATATATATATATATACATACATATATATATATATATATATATATATATATATATATATATATATATATATATATATATATATATATATATATATATATATATGTATATAATATCATTTTCGCAAGGATAAATAAAAATTTAGAAATCAATTTAAAAATTTAAATTGATTTTTTAATCAACCTTCCCTTTCTGCGGTTCCATATCGACTAATGTAAAAACTTTTTTTTATTTGTCTAAATTTTTCCAGAATCTATGTAGTAGACAAGAACACTCGGCTTCGTTTTCCTGTATATACCGTTATTTTTGTACCCACAAACAAACCATGTTGTTACACTAACCCGTACTAGTACGTGATTCACGCTCAAGTATCAATAGTCAGAAAAAGTACTAGTACGTGTCCCACATATAATGTGTTAATACACTAATTTTCTTAATTATTGGATTATTATAAATGCTTACTATCAAAATTTATTACCAAAATAAACAAGCAAACATTTTGTTATTTAAAAAAAGGACATAATTTAACCATCTCTTTGTATTTTATATTGAAATATATAAACAAATATAGTAATAGAAATGTATATATAACAATCATAAGATTTTTATAAACAAAAAACATTTTTAGTGGATAAATTTGTAATAGTATCGTAAATATGAAAAATCAAAATAGAAATAGTAGTATTTAGTTTAAATTTTTTCGAATTATGTTATATATAAACATTTTTACATTATAAAAAAATGAAAAGATCAATCATAAAACTAATAATGTAAAAACTAGTTTTTATTTGTCTAAATTTTTCCCGAATCTATGTAGTAGACAAGAACATTCGGCTTCGTTTTCCTGTATATACCGTTCTTTCTGTACCCACAAACAAACCCTGTTACATTAACCTTTACTAGTACATGACCTGCGTTCAAGTATCAAAGGTCAGAAAACGTACTAGTATGTGTCCCACATACAATGTGTTAAGAGTATATTTCTATGACTAATAACTAAGAAAGAAAATGTCTTTTAATAATTTTAATATATCCCATATATCTACCTATGTTTCTGTGTGAATAAAAAATCAAATCTACGTAGACCAATATGCACATTCACAGCAAATGCCCATATACAAGATTCTCATTTGCATTCCAGTGTGAAAAATTATAGCAACATAAAGTACAACGCCGCTCGAATTATTTCGAGCGTGCACAGTTTGGCCAGTGTAGCACGCTCGAGTTAACTCGAGAGTGCACGTTAAGGGGTCACAACCAGTGTTACCAACCATACGATAAATATCATATATGTACGATAACTTAGGATTACGATGAAAAATAATCTCAAAATTATGTGACATAATTCTGAAAAACTGTACGATAATTTCCTGCTTTGTACGATAAACAACATTAGATTAATGGAGAATTAAAAGAACGGGTAATTTAACTGTAACTCTATAAAGATCAACAACAAAAATTAGAGAATGTCTAATTAATTTTTTATCACTTTTTCCCATCAAATAATTATTGTAGATTTTAGAGCAGCTTAAGGAGCATGTCTTGAGGTGCTTCTTCATTAAATGAAAGTAAATAATCCTGACACAGAGGTTAAGAAAGCCCATATGTTCTGTGTAATAATAGAAAGGAAAGTGTCAAATGGAAAAAAATGTATATTTGGGAAATTGAATATGACCTAGGTACTAATGTTTGATATTTTTTTAAACGAATATAAAATAAAGAATTTTAAAAATTGTTATATCCAGTGTTTTTATCTGTTAGTTATTTCAAATTATTTAAATCAGTCTAAAACATAAAATTGTTAAATGCAAAATTACTGAATATTCACAATTATACTGGAAATATGTCTTTAATGATTATATAAATAAGGATAATTAGAAGTAATTATTGCATTTTACTTGTTCTATTGTAGTTTTCACTAAAATATGGCATTTTTAGTAACTAAACTAATTATTAAATAATAATCGGTTTTATTACTGAATATTTCATGTTTAAAAAAATCCACAGTAAATAAGGAATTATAATATTATTAAAAAGTATATATATATATATATAAATATACATATATATATATATATATATATATATATATATATATATATATATATATGTATGTATGTATGTATATAAATAAATATATATATATATATTATATATATATATATATATATATATATATATATATATATATATATATATATATATATATATATATATATATAAATTTATTCTTAGATCTGTAAAGAAAAATCACATGTCTGGTGTTTCATTTAAAGTAAAATACGGGATGATAGAAAAATATTTAATGAATCATATTAAAATATTTACATATTTTTTGCCACACACACCCAAAAAAAAGTGGGGGAAAGAAATGTAAAACGAGAAAAATATATAGTACAAGCGCCATCTATTAACACTATTTTTAACTATTACAAAAGTGTACGATAATTTATCAGCCAATGCCATAATTTTAGGACCTAGAATCCATAATTTTGCCTTTGAAGGTTGGCAACACTGGTCACAACTGTAAATCCCTTAGTTATCCCATTGCCAGGAAGCTCGAGCAATCCAAAATAATAGGGCTTAAATTTTCTTATGTAATCGACGAGAATAATTTCGCCCGTTATATTGCATATATGCAATTAAAAAAAAGATTTTTTATAATTATTTCTTGTTCAAATATACATTTTATGTCAAAATTTCGGGATTTCAGCAACTTCGACTGAGGTAGGAAAATAATACTTTGCAAGTCAGTCTGATTTAGAACGATTAAGAACTTTTAAATAGCTGGTGTTTACTCGAGGCATAGCGACATTCAATTCTGGAAGTTAATGAGACGGAAAATAAAGCTAAATACTTAGTAGAAGGGCGGGGGGAGAACAACGAGAACCTAAATAGGTTTTGTGCAATTTACAGAATGATGAATCATTTCCCTTACTCATTCCGAGGATCTAGAAATGGTTGTTTCTCTCGTTAAGATTCCTCCAAATTTCTGGGATTTCTCATTAAAATCTATTCTTTTACTTTAATTAGAAGAATTCGTTAAGACGAATCTTTAGCGGAAATAAAATTAAAGACTTGAATTCCACAAAAATGAAAGGCATTTACAAACTGCAGTGGCATGGGTGATTATATTAATATTTTGCATTTATAAAATTATGAGTAAAAAACACAAAATTATTTAATTTATATAAAGTCATATTGAATCAAGGTCGTCCCCTGAAAATAATTTCGGGGTAAGTTAAATTTATAATTCAATTTTTATCAAGCTTTAATTCTTTTAATTAAATTTTTTTATTATTATTGAAATTAAGTTTTTTAAATTAAGAATTTTTTAAAATTATTTTTTTTCTATTTTACTGCAATGTAACGATATAATTAGCATACCAGTATTTTCATACAAGATAGCATTATGCCTAATACCAGGTGATCAAAAAGGCCGTATAAATTTTAAAAATTCATAATAATCGGAAAAATAGCCAAAATAAAAAACGTTTTGCTGGGTTAGTATCGCTAGGGCATGGAATTTTTTTTAAAACAGAAAAAACAGTAACGCAAAAACAGCCGACAGATGGCGTTGGTATGAGCGACATCGGTAAAACATGCAAATGAGACTGTAATAATAAATTGCACTCCTATAAATACACAACCAGTTCACGGCTGTAAAACACTAGGTCTCAAACCTCCCCCACTGTTAGAGTTTTTCCCCCCAACTCTACTTCTCACTGCCAGTTCAGGTTGCAGCAGAGATTACTTGGGCTCCTTTTTCGGAGGCTTTAAATCCTAAGACTGCCATTGGACGATCACCAAAAGAATTCTAATAGAGGATGTGCACATGACGTCAGGTGCAGCAAAAATTGCAGCTCAACTTCCTCGTTGGCAAAACATTTGAATTTCTGCGAATTGTGCTTGTTACATGGGTGCTAATTTTGTCAATTATCTGAAAATGGTAACAAACAGTTGTGTTTATGGCTGTACTAAGCGTTTCAAAAAAAGGCGAATTTATTAGATTTTATTGCTTTCCTAAAGATTCTACATTGCGAATGCTTTGGATAAAAGCTTTGAAAAGGCAAGACTGGACTCAAAGTTTTTCCGAGAATTTGCAGCAAACATTTTTGGAATGGTAATAAAACGTTAATCTTACTGTAATGCAATAGATTATATAAAGTTATTATGTTCTAAAAATTTCTTTATTATTACTGAGTTGTTTCTTCATATTTCTAACGCATTTTCTATGGTTTTGTGAGAAGTACTGTACCTATAAATGTAATTAATTTTTCTCCTTAAAAGGATCAGGTTTTGCACATTTTTATTAGATTCTTATTTATGTAACAGTTTATTGTGCCTGTTAAAAGAATCAAAGTAGTTATGCTTTGATTATGATACTTAGTAATACTGTGTAAAGGGTTTAATTTTTTAAAAATATATATACGTTTGTAAGTGCTAAAAAAATCTATTTTGAATTACTTCGCTAGTATCTGATGTTTTCTTTTCCATACCTTAAATAAAATTTAGTTTTATTGTATAGTTGATGCATATCGAAGATCATATGATACAATGAAAACAAGCAATGTTTTGCCAACTAAAAGTTGAGATGCAGTTAGCACTAATATTTGTTTACAAACACGCACTTTCTCTATTGGCTGAATTCGTACCGAAGTTTGGATCCTAACTGTGGCCCTGCTACAGCTTTTCGGTTTTGGTTTGGTTTGGTTTGGTTTGGAGTGCTACGGTCTACTTTTTGCAACACGAGGGCTAATGAGACCGGGACCTACAGCTTAAAGCCGATTCCGAACGACTACGAACATCCATGTCCCAGTGGGATTCGAACCCACGAACTCCTTTACCGAAAGGCCATCACCCCAACCAATCGGCCATCGTTCGGCTTGCA
>CM063497.1:82637609-82642609 GCA_032207245.1 Pardosa pseudoannulata | reverse complement strand
CCTTCCTGGCTATTAGTCCTGGTTTGGCCACCGTTTGAGCTGCTTCACGGCGCTTTGACCACGATCGTTTTCGCACAATATTGTCGTATTTGACCCATTTCTCATCCCCAGTCACCATTCGTTTAAGAAATGGGTCGATTTCATTCCGTTTGGCCAAGTCTTCGCAGACGGAAATTCGATCCATCATGTTTATGGTGTTAATAGGTGTGGGACTCAAACAACGAGCTTCTTTTGGAATCCAGTTTTGTGCAAATGGTTTAAAACTATTTTATGGTCGATCTTTAGCTCCCGGACGATGCTACGACTTGTAACATGCCGGTCAACTTCGATTATGTCTGTATATTTTATCGTCATTTTCGACAACGGGCCTGAATGTGCGAGGTGCATCTTTAACATCAAAAATGTCTGAACGCAATCGACGAAACCAAAATTTCAGGTAATTACCTGTTACAGTATCGGCACCATAAACACCATTCACAATTTCAGTTGCCGGGCTTGCATTTTCGCCTTTATCAAAGAAAAACTGTAAAATGTACCGAATTTTCTCCTTGTTGACTTCCATTTTTAACACCCTGTAACTCAAAACTGAATGGACCAAACAAAACACAGTAAAAAACTTTTTTTAGTGTGAAATGTCACCTTGACAACGAGCATAAATTTGAAATTGTTTGATTGATACTTTACGAGATATCGATCACTACAGCCATCTACCGAAAAAAATAATGGATTTCTTTTTCCCCAACCTAATAATATTTAAAATAATTACTATATTTCCTTGGAATCTCATTATTACATACATATATTAATAATAACATACTAAATTTTCAAGCATATATATTAAAAATAAAATAGGTTTTTAAAATTAGCAGTTCGCTTGTGAACCGCAGTAACTCAGTTGACAAAGGAAGCGACCTCGTAACTAAAAACGCTGCAGGGTCGAGGCACGAGCCGTCTAGAGGTCCACCGTGTTCATACAGAGCCTAAAAACTGATTGGTAGAAAGTTGCTCTTCGGCCAGGCTTTGATGTTCGTAGCCGTTTGGAATTGGCTTTAAGCAATAGGTCCTAATCTCACTAGCCCTCATATAGTAAAACAGTAGACCTTAAAGCTCCAAACCAAACCATTATAGATGGCCGGGGCACATAAAATAGGTTTTGCGGTCGCAAATTTCCAAGCAATAGCTCTGGAGGTCGCAAGCCAAGCATAGGGATCTTCTGCTTGATCTTTGCTTCTAAATTATGAGAACCCACTTCAGTAAAGTGGGTCTTTCACCCTAGCTGTACTCTGCAAACTAAATGCGCAACCCTTCACCTTAATTAGAGTAACCTATGAGTCACGGGAATGGCTCGTTCAAGTGGCATTAGTAACAAAAATAATACACTTCCGTTAATCGTAGATAACTAATCATTAGTCAACTCAAGGATACACCACCGCTCAAATGTGATGTTCCCTGAGCTCTCGAACTTTTGTTACCAAATACACGAATCCGATTCCTTTTAATTCACTAAACTTTTAATCATAATTTAATCTTTTTGAAACTAAGCAATTGTGTATAAGTTAAGTGGGTTAAGTTGGTTTCTATTAAATTTCAATCTGATAAAGGTTAACATAAATCAGGGAAATTTAACTTCAACTATTTTTAATCTTGGTTACTTGATCTCGTTTTATTTTTCATGTCTGAAGCCCATGTGAGAGCAGTTTAGTTAGTAATTTGAAAATCGTTTTTTGTATGCTCCATGGTCTTTTATTCTTCAGCACGTGAATGATTGTAAAGTTTACGAAATTTAGAAGGAGTATAAAAGGGGGCATTTTACGTTCAGCTTTTGCCTGTTATTGCCTGTTGCTCGTCGTGTTTTTGCTTAGCCGATATAGTTTTTTTCCATCGGTAAATTACATAAATTAGTCACTTGCCAGAATGTTTAATTTGCAACTTAGTTTTGTATTATTAGTCAACAGTTTTGGATGTTCTGTTTAACTGTTTTTCATTTACATTGTTTTGAGAAAAAAAAATAAACTTTGATGTTTTTATATTTTCGTGTAACTTCTTTACAGAAACTCAGTCTTCAGTTAGACGATGCTACTGTACTAAACATAGTGGAAACTTGCTGATAGTTACTGTCCAAACACTTTTCCATTTTGATAATTTCAAAATTTCAATTTATTGTATGGGTAAATTTGTCATAATACTATTCTACAATGCACTTAATATTTTGTTATTGTAACGTATTGTCTTGTTCTATGTTTTCAAAAAATATAAAAAACTGAAAAAATGCTAAATAAAAACTTAAAATTTTATAAAAACCAAAATATATCTTTTTGTTAGTGCTGTCACTTTTTACTTATTTTTTATTGTTGTACCAACTGCATTGTTATAGTCCCTATTTTTGTATTGTACTACCTATCTATGTTATTTTTGAGCAACATTTTATGGAATTATATAACTCTGTTAACCATCCCAATTGGTCACTGTCAAGGTTACAGTCTAATTATCCTTTAATTAGACAACGCGTTGGTTACTCATAATTTTTTATGAGAACGTACTCACCTCCTCGCTCTCTTGTGAGCTGGAGCGTTTTAAATTCTTGTTTGGATTACTTTTTGCCTAGAGGCCTAAATTTATGTTTTGATCACTTCACGTTCGGAGGTTAAAGTGAAGACTTTCCACTTCGCTAGGTACTCCGTTAACTCAATTACCTTGACCTTGACCTTGATAATAACTCTTATTGAGCAATATTTAACGAAAAAAGGTAGTTATAATATAACTGAAAATTCTTTATTCATCTTGAATTAAAATGGAATACACACCAATTTTTATGTGATATCAGCTTTATAATACAATATTTCTCATAAATTCAGATACATTTGCATTTTTCTTCTTGTAGATCTTTTCTGTTTGCAATAGCTAATGAGCCTGGCATAAAGAGAGCAACTATGAGTTAGCAAAAATATGTACGGATAGCTCTCTTATAGGTCAGACCTCTAAGATAGGTCTTTTTTCTGTCACTAAGTAATCTGCGAAAGCACAAAATTAATGTTTATTAACAAATTATTAATTATTACATTATAGCTATTAATATATATATTAATATTATCTGTATGATTTAGCTCAATTATTATGAGGAAATATACGTTAGTATCAAATACTAATAGTTTCCAGTTACGCCTATATTATATATATATATACGTATATATATTACCTTACGTTTGATGCAATAAATGTAAAACAAAAGGAATAAAAAATACAAATTTGCGTTCTTAAGTTGTAAACTCAGTGAAATAAGACTCATCCCATCGAATTACTGTGTTTCATTGCTCTATAGTAGAATTTTTCAAAGTGTGTTTCACAACGACACTCCAAGAGTTCATTGAAACATTTTTAGGTATCATCGAAATTTTAAAAAATTCAATAAATTCGTTATGTGTCGTTCCTTAATCTCTTACATAAAATTAATAACAGTAACTATTAAACCAGAGGTACAATAATACACTGTTTACCAATAAGTATTTAGACACCTATGCAAATGACGATATCTGCGATCCTGAGGTACGTCACAGCCTCCACCAGTATATATCGTGTAGGAAACAGCATATCGGTATTAGTCTCAAGATGCCGCGCATTTAAGAGCTCTCTGATTTCGAGAAAGGTATAGTTATCGGGTATTACAAATGTGGTCTATCCATAAGGGACATATCTAGCGATCTGAAGTGCCCAAAATCGACAGTGGCTTAAGTGATTAAAAAGTGGAAGGTGAGCTGTGATTGTCGGAATTTGCCCCAAGTCGTCAGACCAACGAAACTTTGAGGTAGAGACCGACGAGTGCTGTTCAGAGAAATTCGGAAGAACCGCACCCAACCGATGGCCCTCATCAGCGAGGAGTTTCAACAGGCATCCGGGAGTATTGTTTCAATGAATACCATCCGTAAGAAAGCACATCTGCTTGGTTTTCATGGTCGTGTTGCTGCCCATAAGCCTTTGATCACAAAGTCAAACCGCACTGTTCGGTTAATGTGGTGCAAAGCACATCGAAATTGGACCGTAGATCAGTCAAAACGGGTTCTTTGGAGCGACGAATCAAGGTTCACCCTTTACCGTTCGGATGGTAGTGTCTGGGTCTGGCATCTGCCTGGAGAACGTCTCCTGACAGAATGCATTGTACCAATAGTCAAGTTCGGCGGAGGTGGAATTATAGTCTGGGGGTATTTCTCCTGGTATGGACTGGGAACCTTAATCCCCATACATGGTAAGCTCAGTGTAGAAGAGTAGAAGGTCATGGTAGTCAGTGTAGAAGAGAGGAAAACGATGTGGCATTTAGTCATTCAAACCACATTTGACAGTACAGCACAAGGAGGAATGAAATATTCATAAATGCTTCATTTTACATGCATCATTTTATATAAAAAAATTTCTTCCATCCACTTAACCTTTTGTAAATAACGCGCTTATTTTATGCTCCTTTATATTGTTTACTTTTTATGTTACATCTAATAAGTGATAATTAATAGACCCTTAGTGTCTTCTCAAATAATATTTATTCAGAGATTCCTTAGATAAAAGTTTAAGAACCACTGTTCTACAATCTAGTTTCTATATCTTATTTATCCTCTTTTATAATCTTTTATGTTTAGTTCTTATGATTGTGTCTAATCAGTGATAACTAATTGACCCTTAACCACTCTTCAACAATATAGTTTTTATATCTTATTTCATGCTCTTTTATATTGTTTAGTTCTTATGATTGTGTCTAATCAGTGATAACTAATTGACCCTTAACCACTCTTCAACAATATAGTTTTATATCTTATTTCATGCTCTTTTATATTGTTTAGTTCTTATAATTGTGTCTAATCCTTAGCGTAATGTATTGAGTAATATTTATTTAGGGATTCCTTTGATATGTACGAGGTACGAAAAGGGTTCCTTAGGGTAAAAAGTTTGAGAACCAATACTCTATAGCAGGGGTGGCCACACTTGTGGGATCCATGGTCTACTCCACATTAAAA
>CM063497.1:82617609-82630109 GCA_032207245.1 Pardosa pseudoannulata | reverse complement strand
CAAATTAATAGATTTTTAATAATTCTGTGCTTTTATTAAAACCCTTCATCAGTAAACGAAATATGACAAAATAATTGCTAAATATAAAACTTTCAACAAGCACACACACACACACGAACATATATATATATATATATATATATATATATATTATATATGTTCGTGTGTGTGTGGGTGTCTGTGTGTCTATATATGTATATGTATATATATGTGTGCGCGTGTCTGTATATGTATATATATATATATATATATATATATATATATATATATATATATATATATGATATGGTAGAGCGGTTAAGGCATGGAACACACATTTCATTTCATATATAAAAACTTCTTTGTTGTAATCCTTCTATCCATGGTTATGCCATTTAGATATCCTTTGTTCTCATAATTTACCACGATAAGCGTGAAGGATATTATCATCCCTAGTTCCCGCTCAGAACTGTCTCTTTTGGCGTTGCTACCTAAGCAAAATTCCTATGTCTACTTCCGCATCGGCTTCTTCACTCTGAATAGTTCCACTCGAGGGTCTTTTTCCAAATTACGTTATCGTTAATGAGTTTTAACTATTTTTAATTATAACTCTCTTAATTCTTAACCCCCATTTTTAAACCTTATATATATATATATATATATATATATATTATATATATATATATATATATATATATATATATATATATATATATATATATATATATATATATATATATATATATACATATATAAATATATACATATATGTATATGTATATATATAAATGTACATACATACATACATATATATATATATATATATATACACATACATATATGTATATATATATGTATATATATACATACAAATGTATAATAATATATATATATATATATATATAACATTACATATATGTATATATATATATGTATTTATATACAATATATACATATATATACATATATATATATAAATACATATATATATATACATATATACATATATATACATATATACATTTATATACATATATATACATATATATACACACACACACATATATATATATATATATATACATATATATATATATATATATAAAATATTAGGCTCGTACCGGTTTTTCTGGGTTCGAATACCATAGTGGCATGTGTGAGAGTGCAGCTATGTTTGACATAAGGTTTGCGAAACTGATTTTCTCGCCGCACTCACACGTTGTGGGTTGAATGCCCAAGTTTATTTCGCGACTCCAGGAATGTGTGGTGTGGCCAGTGAAAATAATTGCACTTAAATTCATCAAGTTTTGGAGAATTGTGATTGGTCTCCATGAGGCGATTCAGAACCATCCTTGGAGTCTCGGACCTTCTGGGCAGATCTGGGAAAAGACGCATTGTAAAAAGAACAATGGAACAACGAACGCATCAGCACAGGATAATGGAAAAAGTATGGGGTTTCCTGAGTAAAAGGAAGGAAGGAAAAGAATGCAGCCTTCTCTTGGACATTGGCAATTTTTTTAGGCGTAGCACCTGGAGTGCTTCTTTTATTTTTTAATTTTTTATATATTTTTTCATATTTCCTTGTCATTTGTTCTATATTTGAACATTGTAATATAGATCAGTTGTATTATACTATAATTAAAGACGATATAAAGCAACTTTGGGTTATAAATGACTTTGAAATAACAACAGCAATGTACTACACTACAACAGCTTGGATGTCCGTAGCCGTTTGGTATTGACTTTAAGCAGTAGTTTCATTAACCCACTGAACGGACGCGTCGACGGGGGTTCGACAGCGAATTCCTGTTCGAAAACGGACCTGTCGACCCCTTCTCGTTCGCACTCGTATAACTCGTATAGCACACATTTGAGGAAAAAAAATATTGAAAAGCGATAATAAATGAAAGAAACTAATTTTGAGTAACGGAACTCCTTTACCTTGCAGGAAAAATAATTTAAAAGTAGCCTGACAACTTTTAAACAACTCTGGTATGGTACGGTAAGTTCCGTCTGAATTTACGAAAAGGGTGGCTTTTCGAAAGGAAAAAGGGGAGAGGGTTGGATGGGTTAACATCGTATTGCAAAAGAGTAGACCGTACCACTCCAAACTAAACCATGAATATACGTACAATTCTCACAGAATTTAAAATGTTTAAGAATATGAAACTACTGCTTGACAACTACTGAAAAAATCTGAGATGCGTGTCTAACACCCCCCCCCCCTCCAAAAAAAATATATTTCTATTAACATACATTGTGTCCATTATTAAACTTCTGTACTTTAAATTTGTCTACAGTAGAAACTATTCTTCACAAAAGTATAAAATGTTTTGTAAGGCATAATAAAAAGATAAGAATTTGTTTAAGAGATTAAAAAAAATAGCTGAAAATGTCTCCCCCAGAGGGCGTTTTTTTTTGAAGGCACATTTAGCCAACATTTTCTTTAGTTCAAAAAATTATTACAATAAGA
Organism: Pardosa pseudoannulata; assembly: GCA_032207245.1. Taxonomy (NCBI): domain Eukaryota; kingdom Metazoa; phylum Arthropoda; class Arachnida; order Araneae; family Lycosidae; genus Pardosa; species Pardosa pseudoannulata. The sequence continues at coordinate 82,627,657 of CM063497.1, read as the reverse complement.
CCTGCTCAACATGATGGCCATCGTTTTCAGCTACCATTTGAAATCATAAAATAGCATGTTCTACTGTTGACCGTAGTGTGTTCCGGAAATTGCTGAGAACATGTCGTCTGCCTTTCAGTTCAGGTATAGTTCCTGACTATACCTGAGACTTATTAGATGTTTCAAATGCTCTCAAAACCAAAAACCAAGACGCAGCTCCTTCACACATTAGCCTTCCTGTTAAGAATGTTCTCCTAATTCATGTTACAGAAGTTGTGTCATCAACCGCCACGTTCTTAATATGTGTCACCTCCATCCGCAGACCTCAACCCATGAGAACTTTGAACTATTTTTTATTATTATTATTCCAAACAAATTCCTATTCTTTAATTATGTCCTCCACAATATTTCATAATCTTCTGAACAGTAGTTTTGTCTCTAGACAACTTTAAAATTATGACGTTTAATTATGGACACACTGCATTGTGATGTCTACCTTTAATCTAAGTTATTATGGACTTTAATCTATGTTATTATTGCTATCAGGAAGGGTTTGCAATAAGCATATCAAATTGAGAGACGATTACATGATGTCTGAATTTTGACAGACAGTCGTGCTTCAATACAACACCAATCTAACTGGACTGTTAGAGGGGACAAGACAAACCTGGACATTTTAGATCTTCTCGTCTGGCTTTCTTCTGGACACACTATCCATTTTCAAAGGATCCTATCTCTTATTGGGGTATACGGAAATGAAAGTACCGACTACCTGGCATAGACGGCTACTGAGGAGGGGGGGTGAGCTCTTGTGGGATCCAATTACATGATGACAATTGCATAATGTCTGAATTTTGACAGACAGTCGTGCTTCAATTCAACACCTATCTAACTGGGCTGTTAGAGAGGACAAGACAAACCTGGACATTTTAGATCTTCTCGTCTGGCTTTCTTCCGGACACACTATCCATTTTCAAAGGATCCTATCTCATATTGGGGTATACGGAAATGAAAGTACCGACTACCTGGCATAGACGGCTACTTAGGAGGGGGTAAGCTCTTGTGGGATCCAATTACATGATGACATGATGTCTGAATTTCGATAGACAGTCGTGCTTCAATACAACACCTATCTAACTGGACTGTTAGAGGGGACAAGACAAACCTGGACATTTTAGATCTTCTCGTCTGGCTTTCTTCTGGACACACTATCCATTTTCAAAGGATCCTATCTCATATTGGGGTATACGGAAATGAAAGTACCGACTACCTGGCATAGACGGCTACTGAGGAGGGGGTGAGCTCTTGTGGGATCCAATTACATGATGACAATTACATGATGTCTGAATTTTGAGAGACAGTCGTGCTTCAAAACAACACCTATCTAACTGGACTGTTAGAGGGGACAAGACAAACCTGGACATTTTAGATCTTCTCATCTGGCTTTCTTCTAGACACACTATCCATTTTCAATGGATCCTATCTCATATTGGGATATACGGAAATGAAAGTACCGACTACCTGGCATAGACGGATACTGGGGAGGGGGTGAGCTCTTGTGGGATCCAATTACATGATGACAATTACATGATGTCTGAATTTTGACAGACAGTCGTGCTTCAAAACAACGCCTATCTAACTGGACTGTTAGAGGGGACAAGACAAACCTGGACATTTTAGATCTTCTCGTCTGGCTTTCTTCCGGACACACTATCTATTTTCAAAGGATCCTATCTCATATTGGGGTATACGGAAATGAAAGTACCGACTACCTGGCATAGACGGCTACTGAGGAGGGGGTGAGCTCTTGTGGGATCCAATTACATGATGACAATTACATGATGTCTGAATTTTGAGAGACAGTCGTGCTTCAAAACAACGCCTATCTAACTGGACTGTTAGAGGGGACAAGACAAACCTGGACATTTTAGATCTTCTCGTCTGGCTTTCTTCCGGACACACTATCCATTTTCAAAGGATCCTATCTCATATTGGGGTCGACGGAAATGAAAGTACCGACTACCTGGCCTAGACGGCTACTTAGGAGGGGGTGAGCTCTTGTGGGATCCAATTACATGATGACAATTACATGATGTCTGAATTTTGAGAGACAGTCGTGCTTCAAAACAACGCCTATCTAACTGGACTGTTAGAGGTAACAAGACAAACTTGGACATTTTAGATCTTCTCGTCTGGCTTTCTTCCGGACACACTATCCATTTTCAATTGATCCTATCTCATATTGGGGTCGACGGAAATGAAAGTACCGACTACCTGGTCTAGACGGCTACTGAGGAGGGGGTGAGCTCTTGTGGGACTCTCACATATAGATAGATCTCCACCCTTAGGACGATGGAATTAAACCGACTTGGAAGGAATCCTCCCAATCACCTGTGGTATTTTGGAAGAAGCCTAGGCGGGTTAATCCGGCTTTCGCCTAGAAAATATCAAACGGTCGCATGACTGGCTATGTTAGGTCCTAATAATGATAGACAAAAGATATTTCCTGGTCCATTGGTGTCACACGGTGACTCCGGCTATTTTAGTTTAAGGGACAAAACAGAATGATGTCCTTCGGGATCCTCTATTTTTATGGACTTTTTGTTGGATTTATGAAGATTGTCCCAGATTGGGATTAGTAACAACAGCAACATTATGAATCACACAGAGTAAAATAAATAGAAAATTTAAACAGCTTTGAATATTACATCCTGTCCTCAATAGTGATCAACTGTCATTTAAACACCATAGGGTGTCATTAATAGAAAACTCCTTTATGCCATATAAAGATTTTAACCCTCCAAGTGGAACACATCGAAAAAAAAATTACTAAAAATATACGCTAAAGGTTTACTGGGCAGTGGCCAAATGTTCTATGATTTTTTTCCTTCACTTTTGTCGACTAGAATGGAATATGGAAAATCACATCGTTATTGTCCCTTTACTTCCGGTTATAAAACAGACATATAGATATTATAGATGTTAATTTTTAATACACATAAAGACGGTCAAGTCTCGAAATCATCCCATAAGAAATAATGGTTCTAAAGTAAAAATAAAAATATTTTTGAGAGACTTGTATATTTTTTTTACGAAAGTCATTCAGATATTTGTGGGGTAGACATACATCTGTTACCGCAACGACTTGATAGAGATTTACAAAGATGAAAAGCTATCAGCGTCTTGTGTTGAGGGGTGCATCCCTCAATAAATGCCATCAAAGAGTAGCTCCTAAACAAGGCCTACTAAACTTCACAGTGGAGCAATAACTTGAACATTACATCTTTTTCAACCGTTTATGGAGGTCGAAAATTCTACGCTTTGAAGACATCATCGGTTTGGCGAATTGTATGTGCGAACTGCTTAGTTTTAAAAAATATTGTAGCGGGTACAATTACTCCCCTTTCCTATTATGATAGGTGGAGCTAGGACAACCATCTAGTTTGTTTTATATAGTCAGTTTTCTCTCTCAGTGTGTGCGTTGTATATGTTGTTGTTTTAGTACTGTGTTGTGGAACATATCGAACGAAATAAAAATGGTTCCTAAAAATAGACTAATTATTTCACAACGCCTTCTTGAATAAATGAGTCTACAATATAGAAATACAATAACAATACAATAAAATTACACAAGGTAGCATTAAGTAAGAAGACTGCAGATGGTTAAAATTTAAAATATTAAAAGAATTGAATAGAATTAAAGTTGCAGATTGTTTAAAAAGCGTTCAGCCTCCCAGTATCGGGAAAAATTCTGGTCTGAGAGAGCACTGAGCAAATGGAATGTTCAGCATTCATAACAGCATTATTGCATCATTTCATTGCAGGCCACGTTAGTCAAGTCCATAGCATCTCTCGATGCACTTTAAGCTAATGTGCTATTCACACTCAATTCAAACATAATCAAGTTTAATCTAACTAGCTTGTTGACTTAAGCTGACAAATGCTAAAATTATAAAGCTCAAAATATGCTAAAATTCTATTTAAGGGGGTATACATTTTTCATGCATCACTGAAAAGACAACTATGATTATAATAAAATATGCATAACGGAAGAATTCGTGTACGAAAAATCCCTGTTGAATACAGCTAGTTTCTAGTTTCTCATTCTTTTCAAAGAGTGTTGGTGTATGCTATTATTGTGTACGGTTTCACCATTATTAATTTTTGAATACTTAATTAGCTATGTAAAATTTGTGCGAATTTTATGGAGACTTCTAACTTCTTTGCAACAAAGTCTTATTATAAGCTAAAACAGCTTTTTGTATGAAATATACGATAAAGTTCTGCTCTATTTAGAATAAAACATGACTTGCATTAATTCTAAGGACCTAACTTCATGAAAGTTATTGAATTTTATTATATGGAGTAACACATTTAAAAATATATATATAATACACATACCAAATGAAAATTTAGCATTAGAATGTTGAAAATCTATGTTTAAGATTATTATAACATCTAGTTGTGCATCTCTATTCTTATTGTAATCTACCCTGTATATAATTAAAAGTTTCAATTTCGCGTATATGAAATGCTGTATGGCATAACTAAAAAACGATTAGCTGTAGATTGTTCAAATTCTATATTTGAAATTGATACATCTAGTTATGCATCTACTTATTTATTGCAATCTCCACTCTACATAATAAAAGTTTAATTTATCTCATATTAACAGAGTATAGCATAATTTAAAACAATTATTCGTAGAATGTTGAAATTCTACTTTTCCTACAATTATAACATTTGGATGTGAATCTCTTTTTTTATTGTAATCTGCCTTCTATATAATGAAAGCTCCAACTTAATGTATATTAGCGTAGTATGGTATAATTTGAAAACGATTAGCCGTAAATTATTGAAATTCTACATTTAGTACATCTACACAGCATTCAGTTGTGCATCTCTTTTTTATTGCAATCTTCCCTCTATATAATGAAAGTTTCAATTTAACGTATACTAATGTAGTATGGCATTATTTAAAAAAGATTTGTCGCATTGTTGAAATTCTACATTTGAGACAGTTATAACTTCTAGTTGTGCATCTCTTTTTTTATTATAATCTGCCTTCCGTATAATGAAAGTTGCAATTTAATGTATATTAACGTATTATGGCATAATTTAAAAACTATTAGCCGTTGATTGTTCAAATTCTACATTTGAGACTGTTATTACATCTAGTTGTGCATCTCTTTTTTTATTATAATCTGCCTTCTGTATAATGAAAGTTGCAATTTAATGTATATTAACGTATTACGGCATAATTTAAAAAATTTTAGTCCTTGATTGTTCAAATTCTACATTTGAGACTGTTATTACATCCAGTTGTGCATCTCTTTTTTATTATAATCTGCCTTCTGTATAATGAAAGTTGCATTTTAATGTATATTAACGTATTATGGCATAATTTAAAAACTATTAGCGGTTGATTCTTCAAATTCAACATTTGAGACTGTTATTACATCTAGTTATGCACCTACTTATTTATTTCAATCTTCCCTCTAAATAATAAAAGTTTAATTTAACGTATATTAACAGAGTATAGCATAATTTAAAAACGATTATTCGTTGAATGTTGAACTTCTACATTTCATACTATTTTAACATTTGGACGTGTATCTCTTTCTTTATTGTAATCTTCCTTCTATATAATGTAAGTTTCAATTTAATGTATATTAACGTAGTAGAGTATAATTTAAAAACTATGAGCTTTAAATTATTGAAGTTCTACATTTAGTTCATCTACATAACATAAGGTTTTGCATCTCTTTTTTATTGCAATCTGCCCTCTATATAATGAAAATTTAAATTTAACGTATATTAACGTGGTATGATATAATTAAAAAATGATTAGTCGTAAATTGTTGAAAATCTACATTTGAGACTATTATTACATCTAAATATGCACCTCCTTTTTTATTGTAATCTGCCCTTTATATAATAAAAGTTTAATTTATCGTACATTAACAGAGTATAGCATAATTTATAACCGATTATTTGTGGATAGTTGAAATTCTACATTTCATACTATTATAACATTTGGATGTGCATCTCTTTTTTTATTGTAATCAGCCTTCTATATAATGAAAGATTCAATTTAATGTATATTAACGAAGTATGGTATAATTTAAAAACGATTAACCTTAAATTATATTGAAATACTATATTTAGTACATCTACATAACATCTAGTTGTGCATCTCTTTTTTTATTGCAATTTGTCCTCTATATAATGAAGTTTCAATTTAACGTATATTAACGTAGTATGGCATAATTTAAAAAACAGTTAGCAGTATTATGTTCAAATTCTACATTTGAGACTGTTATTACATCTAGTTATGCATCTCTTTTTTTATTTTAATCTGCCCTCTATACAATGAAAGTTTCATTTTAATATATTTTACATGCTGTATGACATAATTTAAAACAATTAGCCGTAGATTGTTCAAATTCTACATTTGAGACAGTTGTTACATGTCGTTGTGGACCTAATACTTTATTGTAATCTGCCCTTTATATAATAAAAGTTTAATTTATCGTACATTAACAGAGTATAGCATAATTTAAAAACTTTTATTCGTAGACTGTTGAAATTCTCTTCTTCTTACAATTATAACATTTGGATATGCATCTCTTTTTTTATTGTAATCTGCCTTCTATATAATGAAAGTTTCAACTTAATGTATATTAGCGTAGTGTGGTATAATTTGAAAACGATTAGCCGTAAATTATTGAAATTCTACATTTAGTACATCTACACAGCATAAATTTGTGCATATCTATTTTATTGCGATCTTCCCTCTATATAATAAAAGATTCAATTTAACGTATATTAATGTAGTATGGCATAATTTAAAAAATATTAGTCGCATTGTTGATATTCTACATTTGAGACTGTTATAACATCTAGTTGTGCATTTCTTTTTTTATTATAATCTGCCCTCTGTATAGTGAAGGTTTCAATTTAACGTATATGAACGTATAATGGCATAATTTAAAAACAATTAGCCGTTTATTGTTCAAATTCTATATTTGAAATTGTTACATCTAGTTATGCACCTAGGTATTTATTGCAATCTTCCCTCTACATAATGAAAGTTTAATTTAACGTATATTAACAGAGCATAGCATAATTAAAAAACAATTATTCGTAGAATGTTGAAATTTTACATTTCATACTCTTATAACATTTGGATGTGTATCTATTTCTTTATTGTAATTTTCCTTCTATATGAAAAAAAGTTTCAATATAATGCATATTAACGTAGTAGGGTATAATTTAAAATCTATTAGCCTTAAATTATTGAAATTCTACTTTTAGTTCATCTACATAACATCAGGTTTTGCCTCTCTTTTTTATTGCAATCTGCCCTCTATATAATGAAAGTTTCAATTTAACGTATATTAACTTGGTATGGCATAATTCAAAAACGATTAGTCGTAAATTGTTGAAAATCTACATTTGAGACTGTTATTACATCTATTTATGCATATCTTTTTTTATTGTAATCTGTCCTGTATATAATAAAAGTTTAATATAAATATTAACAGAGTATAGCCATAATTTAAATTACTATATTGAACAGACTTGTTACATTCGAATTTAAACTGTACATAATAAAAGTTTAATTTAACGTATATTAACAGAGTATTGCATAATTTAAAAACGATTATCCGTAGGATGTTGAAATTCTACATTTCAGATTGTTATTACTTCCAGTTGTCCGTCTCTTTTTTTTATTGTAATCTGCCTTCTATATAAAAAAAAGTTTCAATTTAATGCATATTAACGTAGTATGGTATAATTTAAAAACTATGAGCCTTAAAATATTGATATTCTTCTTTTAGTTCATCTACATAATATCAGGTTTTGCATCTCTCTTTTATTGCAATCTGCCCTATATATAATGAAAGTTTAAATCTAACGTATATTAACGTATTATGGCGTAATTTAAAAACAATTAGCCGTAAATTGTTGAAATTCTACATTTGAGACAGCTATTACATCTAGTTGAGCACCTGCTTTTTATTGTAATCTGCTCTCTATATAATGAAAGTTTCAATTTAATGTATTTTAAAAGCTGTATGGCATAATTTAAAAACGATTAGCCGTAGATTGTTCATATTCTACATTTGAGACAGGTATTACATATCGTCGTCGACCTAATACTTTATTATAAGCTGCCCTTTATATAATAAAAGTTTAATTTAACGTATATTAACAGAGTATAGCATAATTTAAATACGATTATTCGTAGACTGTTGAAATTCTACAATTCTGACTGTTATAACATCTAGTTGTGCGTCCCTTTCTTTATTTTAATCTGCCTTCTATATAAAGAAAGTTTCAACTTGATGTATATTACCGTAGTATGGTATAATTTGACAACGATTAGCCGTAAATTATTGAAATTGTACATTTAGTACATCTACATAACATCAGGTTTTGCAGATCTTTTTTATTGTAATCTTCCTTCTATATAATGAAAGTTTAAATCTAACGTATATTAACGTATTATGGCGTAATTTAAAAACAATTAGCCGTAAATTGTTGAAATTCTACATTTGAAATTGTTATTACATCTAGTTATTCACCTCCTTTGTATTGTAATCTGTCCTCTATATAATAAAAGCTTCAATTTCACGTATATTAAATGCTGTATGGCATAATTTAACCCTTTCGTGAGCCCTGGGAAGATTACTTTCCACCTAAATGATCTTGCAAAATACACCTGTGGGAAACGCAAAACCCATTTTAATATATTGGCCATGGGAATATGGGAAGGGAAAACTAATTCTCACTTCAGTTTTTTTTTCTGTCATCTAATGTAACGATGGCCGACTGGTTAGGGTGCTGGCCTTCGGAAATTCGTGGGTTCGAATCCCACTGTATGGATGTTCGTAGCCGTTCGGAATCGGCTTTAAGCTGTAGGTCCCGGTCTCATTTTTTGCAAAAAGTCTGCACTCCAAACCAAACCTCTAATGTCCAATATTGCAATATATTGAATAAATTAGCCCATGTTGAAACGTTGGTTATGGCATAATTTAAAAACAATTAGCCGTAGATTGTTGAAATTCTATATTTGAGACTGTTATTTCATCTAGTTATGCACCTCCTTTTTATTGTAATCTGCCCTTTATATAATAAAAGTTTAATTTAACGTATATTAACAGAGTATAGCATAATTTAAAATCGATTATTCGTAGAGTGTTGAAATTCTACATTTCATACTATTATAACATTTGGATGTGTATCTCTTTCTTTATTGTAATCTTCCTTCGATACAATGAAAGTTTCAATTTAATGTATATTAACGTAATAGGGTATAATTTAAAAACTATTAGCCTTAAATTATTGAAATTCTACATTTAGTTCATCTACATAACATCAGGTTTTGCATTTCTTTTTATTGCAATCAGCCCTCTATATAATAAAGTTTAAATGTAGCGTATGTTAACGTGGTATGGCATAATTTAAAAACTATTAGTCGTAAATTGTTGAAAATATACATTTGAGACTGCTATTACATCTAGTTATGCACCTCCTTTTTATTGTAATCTGCCTTTTATATAATAAAAGTTTAATTTAACGTATATCAACAGAGTATTGCATAATTTAAAATCGATTATTCGTAGAGTGTTGAAATTCTACATTTCATACTATTATAACATTTGTATGTGCATCTTTTTTATTGTAATCTGCCTTCTGTATAATGAATGTTTCACTTTAATATATATTAATGTAGTATGATATAATTTAAAAACGATTAGCCGTAAATTATTGAAATTCTACATTTAGTACATGTACATAACATCTAGTTGTGCACCTCTTTTTTTATTGCAATCTGCCCTCTATATAATGAAAGTTTCAATTTAACGTATATTTACGTAGTATGGCATAATTTAAAAACAATTAGCCGTAGTATGTTGAAATTCTACATTTTAGACTGTTATTACATCTAGTTATGGACCTACTTTTTATTGTAAGCTGCCTTTTATATAATAAATTTTAATTTAACGTATATCAACAGAGTATACTATAATTTAAAAACGATTATTCGTTGCATCTGAAA
>CM063497.1:82595109-82607609 GCA_032207245.1 Pardosa pseudoannulata | reverse complement strand
AACTAATGACGAGCTAGACTCGTCATTTTACCGGAAGTTTTAAAGTTGCAGTGCTCAGATTTCAACAGAAATAACTATTTTGATGATGCCTGAATGAATTTTTATAGTTTCAGTGCTCAGATTTTAACTAAAATAACTATTTTGATCATGCCTGAATGATTATTTTAAAGTTTCAATGCTCAGATTTCAACTAAAATAACTATTTTGATCATGCCTGAATGAATTTTTTTAAAGTTTCAGTGCTCAGATTTGAACGGAAATAACTATTCTCATCATGCCTGAATGAATTTTTTTAAAGTTTCCGTGCTCAGATTTCTACAGAAATAATTATTTTGAACATACCTGAATGATTTTTTTTTAATTTCAATGCTAGGTTTATTTGTACATACAAGGAAACTTTAATTCAGAAACTTTAAATTTGTCCATTTTGACCATTCCGGAATTAGATATGACTAGTTTACTCTTAATATCTGTATGCGCTTAAGTATATTGCAGAATTCGGAAACGATTAAGTGTAGAATGTCGAATTTAATGTCCAGTTGTTCACTTTCTCTTTATTTGTAATTTATACTCTACATAACGAAAAAATTCAGTATAACGTATGTGAACACTTGGGGAAATAGCTTAAAGATAATTAGCCATAAAATGTAGAATTCTTGTTTACAAAACTGTTATAATACCTAGTTTGTTATCTCGTTATGATTGCACTCTACATTTTATATAAAAAAATAATTTCAATAGAATGTATATATTAACTTTTTAGGAAATAACCTAAAGATAATTAGCCATAAAATGTAGATTCATCTATCTAAGATTATTATAATATTTAGTTTATCACCTCGAATTCTGATTACACGCTGTATAACAAAAAAAAATTATTATAACGCAAATTAACGCTGTATAACATAATTCAAAAACGATTAGCCGTAGAATGGTGAAATTCTATATTTAACACTGCTATAACATCTAGTTGTTAATATTTTTCTATATTGCAATCTACCCTCTGTATAATGAAGAATTTCAGTTTAACGTATATTAAAGATGTGTGGTGCAACTCCAAAACAATTAGTTATCAAATGTTGAAATTTAGCATTTAGGACTATTGTAACACCTTTACATACGTACCTGAAAACTTTAAATTTGAACCATTTTGACCATTCTTGAACTAGTTATGACTAGTTTACTCGAGACGTCTGCATATATGTACATATCTCGCATAACTCAAGGAATAACAGTAGAAAAACTATTAACTCTGTACCATTTAAAATAATTAGCCATAAAATGCAGAATTCGTGTATTTAGGACTATTATACGGAGGTTACTCTGAAATTTTTGAGATACGTGAAGACTAAAATTTACAAAATAAAAATAACGGTATAATTTTAAAATACAAAGTATTTTAACACTGCAGACAATTTTTTACTGACTTACTTCAACTTGTTTAGTGTAGAATAAATTTTAAACAGAAATGAAAATAGAATTGACGCGAGATCATTTTAGCGCTATGATTTTAATCGCATTTATTAAAGCAGGATTAAATCAAGAAGAATGCTTTCAACGGTTGCAATTGGCATTTTGTGATTAATCTCCAGGTCGTACCAATGTATTCAGATGGTTTAAAGAATTTAGCAGAGGTTGCAGTTCTCTTCAGGATGAAGAACACACAGGAAGGCCGCCGTCGGCAGTAAACCCGGATAATATGTCTGAAAAATGTTAGTGAATGATAAGCACTATACCTATCAAATTATACAGAAGGACAAACATCGGATCCGCAATCATACACAAAACTATTAATGAAGAATTACATATGAAAAGAGTAGTTTGCCGTTGGGTTCCTCATAATTGAACTGAGCACCAAAAAGGGGAGCGTGTCAGAATCAGTAAAGAAACTCTTTAATTGCTAAATGATGGTGGCTACAGCATCATTTCTAAAATTGTAACAGGTGATGAAATATACACACCGTTTTTCACCTTCCAACATGTCAAGAAAGCAAAGTATGGATCTTTGAAGATTATCCCATACCGACAATGGTGAAAAGACAGAGCGCACTGAAAAAGTGATGTACGCCATTTTCTTCAGAAGTACGGGATTGGTCAAAGCCATCAAGTTGGAAGGACAGAACACAGTAACAGCAAACTGGTATACCACTAAATGTCTTCCACAAATTCTACAAGAAGTGAATGTTAGGGGACTAATGCTTCACCATGACAATGTATCTTCACGTACAGCCGGATTAACAGTTGAGTTTCTTAAACAAAAGCAATTAAAGAGATAGAACATCCGCCATATTCACCTGATCTAGCTATGTATGACTTTTGGTTATTCTTTAATCTAAAAAAGAACTTACGTGGAAGTCGTTTTCATTCAGAAGAAGAGACTGATGTGGCTATAAATGCATTTTTCATCTATTCCAAGAAATGAATGGCTTGAGGCATTTAATCTGTGGAAAATTCGTCTACAAAAGTGCATTGATGCTGGAGGAGACTACTTTGAACACACCTAAAATTTTGTAAGTATAACTTTAAAAACCTAGTTCTATCTCAAAAATTTCAGAGTGGCCCTCGTAGTACCTAGTTTTCTGCTATTCTTTTTATTGCAATCTGCAGTTTATGTAACGAACAATTTCAGTATAACGAACATTAACGTTGTACGGCCTAACGAAAACATTTAACCGTAAAATACTAAAATTTTTTATTTAGGACTGTAATACATCTAACTAAATTTTTTATTGCAATCCGACTGTTAACGAAAAACACCCAGTATAATGGCCATTAACGTTACTGATGTTCAGCAATGCAGAAAAAATAGAGCACTTTGTGGTCCCGGACACCCTGGATTCTGAATGAGAGATTGGTGTGTGTTAAATAATATACAGCAAGTTACTAGTTTTTCTCACCTAACAGAAAGCTCAATTCCGAGAGACATGGTCTACAAATCAATAATTTATAACGGGCTGATATAGAGAAATTGTGTAAGGAGCTTCTATAGGATAAGAGCTTGTTTTTATAATGGATAATGCGACTAAAAATTCCGAGAAATACAGTCAACAAATCAATAATTTATAACGGGCTGATATAGAGAAATTGTGTAAGGAGCTTCTTCAGGATAAGAGCTTGTTGTTATAATGGATAATGCGACTAAAACTTCCGAGAGATACAGTCAACAAATCAATAATTTATAACGGGCTGATATAGAGAAATTGTGTAAGGAGCTTCTATAGGATAAGGGCTTGTTGTTATAATGGATAATGCGACTAAAAATTCCGAGAGATACAGTCAACAAATCAATAATTTATAACGGGCTGATATAGAGAAATTGTGTAAGGAGCTTCTATAGGATAAGGGCTTCTTGTTATAATGGATAATGCGATTAAATATTCCGAGAGATACAGTCAACAAATCAATAATTTATAACGGGCTGATATAGAGAAATTGTGCAAGGAGCTTCTATAGGATAAGGGTTTGTTGTTATAATGGATAATGTGACTAAAAATTCCGAGAGATACAGTCAAGAAATCAGTAATTTATAACTGGCTGATATAGAGAAATTGTGTAAGGAGCTTCTATAGGATAAGGCCTTGTTGTTATAATGGATAATGCGACTAAAAATTCTGAGAGATACAGTCAACAAATCAATAATTTATAACATGCTGATATAGAGAAATTGTGTAAGGAGCTTCTATAGGATAACTGCTTGTTGTTATAATGGATAATGCGACTAAAAATAAAATTGTATAGTTCAATAGGAATTGGTGTCGAAGCAGTATGTTTTCAATGCAGATATAATTGCATAAGGAAATATTTATATATCTTTAAAACACTGGTTTTAAGAGTCAAATTTTATTCAGTCAATGATGAAACCAAACTATTTGTTCAGTTCAGCCTCTCCGTTTTAACCCATAATGGACCGCTTTCCTATAAACAGGACAGCAAATAAAATTCTATTTAATAATAAAGCAATTTGATAACAATTAAAGCAATTTGGTATATTTTATAAAAATCTCACCATCGATGAAAGAATGGTAAGATATTTTGGAAGGCACAGTTGCAAGATGTTCATGAAAAATAAACCTACAAAATTTGGATGTAAATTATGACTGTTAACATCCTGCAACAGATATACTTTTTCTATTATCCCTAACTAAAGATGGCAGTTCAAGAACTGCAAGAGAAAAACCAACAATAGTGTGCTTAACATGTAATGTTGGAGTTTGCTTTGACTGTTTCCACAATTATCACCTATGAATCAGCCTAAAGCAATGTAAGTGATATTTGTTAAATTTTAGTAGTGTATTGGACCCTTTGTCCTATTTATAAGACAGCTAATTACTTAAAAAATTAGAAATATTTTTTCAAAATTTTGGTTTTATATGCTTAATTACACCATATTAACCTCTTCACTACCTCGGTCCACATATGTGGACCTTCGCTTCTTAGCTTCTAAAATACATACTAAGAGAAAATGTGTAGTTCTATTCAACTGCTACTAATGTGGACTTTCACGCTTTCTGGCAATACAAATTAATGGCAGCAGTTGTAATGCGCTTTGGTAGAATTCCACAGTAAAAAAGGGATTTTCTGAAAATGGCTTCATCTCAGCGTTCAAGAAAACCTAAGTAATTTTAATCATTGTATAATTTAGTTATTCCCAAAACAATTTTATGTCTTTAGAATTATTAGTTCTGCCATACATAATGAACTTCTCATTTTATATTAACTTAATATTAATAAATAATAGTAAAGAATATACAGGTACACATTTGTGTACCTTCGTAGGTATGGATGAATTATGACTATGATAATAATGATGTGAAATCATTTATTCTAAGAGTATTTAATTATATATCTATTTAGTAATGTTTTTATGGGTATTGCAGTAAAATGAATAATATTTAAGTAAATCTAATAACTCTTTCTTTCTGGATTTTTTCAATATTTTGATATTTTATCCCCCAAAAATTAGATTTTTTAAAAACCATATCAATTACACCATATTAATGATATGAATAAAGTTTTAATGATTTTCAGAAATATTTAGTTGGTGTGGTACAATATGGGTTAACACCAGTTTTTGCACATGCTGAAAACTACCTGGAATTTGTTTGTCCAATTCCTGTTGGGAATCAAGTCCACAATCCAAATCCGCTTGTTTGCCCAAAGGGGCCATAAAAACGCTGCCTATTAACTTTCCCCCAAAAGAGCTGATAAGCTCCCACCTTATCTCAGAGCAGGAAGAGGAAACTTGTCGCCAAATTTCGTAACCGCTGGAAGGAACCAAAGATCAGGGGGACAATATTTATGATGGGTGGTGGAAAAGTTGTTTATGACTATTTGTAACTGAAAAATAGGGAGGATTCTTCAACCTGTCTTGTTCGAGCGATAATGCGCGGCTATCGTAAAAGCAAAACTAGGAGATTACTAAAGCACAGAGAAGTTTGGGATTTATAAGGGACGGATTTAGTTCCTAGGCCTAGCCCAGAGATGAGTGAAGCTTTTGGAAGCTCGCCAAAAGCTAAAAGAAAAAAAAATAGCGAGCTATAACCCCTTAAATGGTTTGCACGTATGGGCTACTAATAGCTAACGTCGTCGATATTTTTCCCATTCTTGTTTTGATTTGCACAGATTTTTATTAATTAAAAGAGAATCTTTAGTATAATATTAATTCATCAGAAGGCAAGCTTGTTTATTTTATTAAAAAGCTTTCTAATTAGTTTTTGTCTATTACTAGCAGTCGAAAAAATTTATGATTCTTTATTCTTGATATTTTTATTATATAGTTTTCTAGTTGGGAAAAATTTTACTTTGCAAATGCCTAATAAGATCAGTTTTAACTTATGCATGTGAAACCTGGGCAACAACTTTGTCAGATGAAAAGATACTGGCGACCTTTGAAAGAAAAATCCTTAGAAGTATATTTGGAGGAATACAAAAACATAATATATGGTTCAAGAGATCAAGTTTAGAACTATATAGTTTATGTAATGAACCTAACATAATAAATTTCCTCAAATTGCAAAGAATAAAGTGGGCAGGCCATCTAATCAGAATGGACAATGACCGAACAACCAAAAGGGTCTTCGATGCAAAACCTACAGGAACACGAAGAAGAGACCGAACCTGAGATGGACAGACTGCCTGGAAAGATACCTTCAAGTACTTAAAGTAAAAAACTGGAAGAATTTGGCCTCCAGAAGGATGTCTTGGAAAAAGCTTTTTGAGAAGGCCAGGACCCGTCCTGGGCTGTCATGCCACTGATGAAGAAGAAGAAGTTGGGAATCCAAAACTTCTTAGTCATAGATGATGTTATGGACGATAACACTTTACTGTTAAATGTTTCTCACTTTTTTGATTCAAATTCTGATGCAGAATTATCTTGTAATGTTCTAGATTACTCTTCAGATGTCGCTTGTAAGGAATACAACTCCGATGAAGATTCGATTTTTGCTGGACATTTTGTATTCTCTTGATAGTTGCCATTTCTTATGAATGTGAAGTATATGTCTTATAAAATGCTTTTTAATCAAATGGTTGGGGTTATTATCTAAGCTTGTCCGGTCTCACTTTTCAACGGTATCTGAAACGTTTTTTTTCTGTATATAAGGTTCCGTATATAAGTTCTGTATATATAGTTTGGTACTGCCATCGGGTGTATAGACTGAAAAATAAACATGATTTCGGCCATACATGATTCGTTTTTATACTTTTGGTGTATTAGTTTTGAATACTCCAACCCAGAAATGTCATGGGCGCGAGGAATAGAGGGCGAGAGTTCACCTCGTCATTTTGACGGAAGCAAGAAGGGGTTAAACAGAATTTTTTATATTTGAATTTAATAGCATTATTGCTGTGAGAATCATTGTTAAAAATTCATCAAGGGTGTAACCCTATTGCGGTCAAAATATGTCACTGTCGACTTTCGTGTAATAATGACGTCAGAATTCATCAGAGATTCTACACTCATGTTTATAAATTAAGGATAATGAAGTTCAGGCAATGAAAGAGACAAAAGCAAAACAAAATTTAACTTATTTGTAAAGTCTATTTATTAAACAAAAGGTAAAGAGCAAAAAAGATGCTATATGTTTGACATAATTAATAAAAATTGCGATTTTTACTCCCTGGAGCAAATTTTAAAAAAGAACCTATTTACAGAAAACAGTATAACACGGTTAGTATGATGGTTAATACGGAGTATGTCTCCCAGACGATGCAATACAAGTGTTACAACGCCTACGCATGCTGAGTATCAGATTATCAATCTGATCTTGGGGAAAATTACCCCACTCATCAAGCGATGCCCTCCTAAGTTCCGATAGACAGTTAGGAGGGGGTTGACGGGCTGCAATTCGTCGGCCAAGCATGTCCCACACATGCTCTATTGGATTCAAGTCCGGTGAGTATGCTGGCCAATCCATACGGGTGATATCTTCCGATTGAAGGCATTCGTCTACAATGTTTGCACGATGAGGTCGGGCGTTATCATCCCTATACAGAAATTCAGAACCCATGGCGCCCCGAAACAAACGTACATGTTGTTCCAGAATGACATCCCGATAGATGTGGCCTGTCATCGTTACACTCTGAACATGCAGGTCAGTTCTGGAACCAAGAATAATTCCTCCCCAAACGAGCCATCCTGCACCACCGTAACGGTGTCGTTCAATGGTGTTCTCTTGGTGGTAACGGGTACCTGGCGCTCTCCATATGAAAGTCCGGCGAGAATCAGAATGTAAACTGAACCTGGACTCGTCGGAAAACATCACACAAGACCACTGTTGCGGTGTCCACAATGCATGCTCTCTAGCCCAGCATAATCGCAGGCGACAGTGAGTTGCGGTAAGGATAACACATCTGACAGGCCTACGAGCATATAGACCAATGTTCCCTAAGCGTCTGTACACGGTCTGCCTTGAAACTGTCGTACCGGTAGCTGAAGAGACAGGTCTGATGCTGTGCTCCGTCTGTTTCTTTTGGCAGTAACTGCCAAATACCGGTCATCATTCGGCGTAGTAACTCGGGGGCGACCTGTTCTGTAACATCTACTCACATTACCATCACGTTTGAATCGTTGCCAAAGCCTGTAGATGACACTCTGGGCGATTCCAAGTTCCTCGGATACTTCCAGCTGGGTACGCCAACATTCCAGTCGTCCGATAATTCTACCACGTAAAAAATCATCCAAATGCTTCCTTTGTGCCATAACTATGCGGTTATTGCACTGAAAGGCTTTTAAAGCGCTTGTGAACAATTTTACTTCTTTGCTACCATTCGTTATATACCCCTTTCATACACTCTCGTCATTGTGACGTACTATCCGCGCCATCTGCTGGTTTCCTGCAATTTGCATATTCTTCTTCAAGATGTGTGTGATAATTCTACAGGTGAAATTTTTATTTTAGAGCTCAATTTCTGTGTGATTCTGAATTATCCTTAATTTATGGACATGAGTGTAATTTGGTACCATAAACTCCTTTCTCTGTTGGCCGAATGATGGACGAATGGTTAGGGTGCTGGCCTTTCGGAACCGGAGTTCGTGGGTTCGAATCCCACAGTGGCATGGACGTTCGTAGCCGTTCGGAATCGGCTGTAAGCAGTAGGTCCCGGTCACATTAGCCCTCGTTGCAATATGTAGACCGTAGCGCTCCAAACCAAACCAAACCAAACCTTTCTCTGCTGAATTTTGACATCATTATGACGAGGAAATGCTTGTGACATAACTGGTACACAATAGGTTATGGATGGCTTCTGCGTCATAACGATGTCAGAAGTCGTCATAATAACACCAGAAGTCTCCAAAGAGAACAATTTAGGGTACGGAATTCCCATATATAGCTTTTTCTGACTTCATTATGACGAGGAAGTCACCTGTGACATATCTGGTCCACAATATGTCATTGATGGCTTATGCTTCATAATAACGTCAGAAATTGATATAATAACGCCAGAAGTCTCCAAAGAGGAGCATTTAGGGTACGGAATTCCCATATCTGGTGTCTTCTAACGAGGAAGTCGCCTGTGACATATCTGGTCCACAATATGTCATTGATGGCTTATGAGTCATAATAACGTCAGAGGTTGTCATAATAAAGCCAGAAGTCTCCAAAGAGGAGAATTTAGGTTACGGAATTTCCATAAATAGGAACCCATATCCCCATGACGTCATTATAACACAAAGTCAGCTGTGACTTCTCTAGACTAGTAATAAGGTTAGACCCCAATTTTATAAATATTTTCCCTGTTAGGAGGTGATTAAGATCCGAAACTAAGAAACAAAGAAATAGTATATATCTTCCCCAAACCCTCAACCTGAAGGAAAGTCAGATTTGGACCCACCTGATACGTATGGTCTTATAAAAGACCCTATCTTCATTTTCAACATAAATGAAAGGTACGATTAAATCAAATTAGTAAAAGATTGTTTTAACTCAGGTCTTCTCTCTTCTCACTTTATTTTTTATTGACAAATTTTGATTACAGTTTTAGAAGAATTTAAATCTCCCAAAACAAGACGCTAGTTAATAAACTGTTAGCTCTAAGAAATGTTAAAGGATAAATCATGTATATTTTTCTAAACATAAAGGTGACTGGGGTATGTAAAATATGTTCGTGGTCACAATGTCCTCCAAGTCCTCAAACGATACCTCTGGGGGTGGCAGGTCAAGTGTATGGGTCCCTGAGTCTAATTTATGAGGACCCAGCAGGGGTAATGTTACTCACTTCCATAGCATACCTTAAGCTACACGGGCTCTGCGGGTGGTTCAAAATGGGTAACAGCTTCGCAGCCTTGTATTGACATAGAGGCATATGCCACCCACATTTCCAGCTGCGTTAGAAAAAAGTATTTTCAACACATTGTATGATTAATGAATCATCAACTATGTTTTTAGTGTAAATAAATTTGTTAGATTTTAAAATTTAAATTTGTGTAGTTCTTTAATTTTTGAAAACTACTTTTAAATAAATAACCTTTAAAAGTGAAATTAAACTCCATATTATTACCTGTAGTTCTCAGAGCGGTTAGATATATTTAGTAAATTTTAAGTAATTTCACACAACGCAATAAATAACAAGTGCACTAAGTAAATATTTCTACGTATACGATCTCTACTAAATATTATATAATAAAAGATCTGTGGAGTACTACACGATATTCATTTCTCCAGCTTAACTGTACCCTTAATTAACAATCGTCACATGAACGTATAAAACGTATTCACAGAATGAAAATGATTGTTCTATGTTACAGATTTTACTTATCTTTTTTCATATTTGGTTTGAAATCTTCTGGAAAAGTAAAATACAAGCGATAAAAGAAATCCTTGTAGTCAAATAATGGGAAAGATAAAAAATAAGATTATCTCACACAAAACGCCATTTTGCATACCATGGATTTTAAGTGTAAAACTAAGTTTTACAATAAAGGAATAGAAAATACTATATCTTAAAAATATTTATCCCACACTTTTAAATGATTGCTTAATTGCATGAAATAAACATTTCAAATTTGTAAAGAATTACTTAAAAACATATATTGTTCCTTTTTGTTCCGGAATATGACAAAATGTTTGTGGTGTTTCAAAGCTGAAGTGGAATTGCTGACTAAAAGATAAGAGGATTTTGTGATGACGGGAAGTTTGTGGCTGTAAAAATAATGTTACGTTGGTCTAGTGTTTGAGAAAGAAGAAATCTAAACTCATTAAGAAACAGATGGAAAATAGGTCTTGATTAAATGATTTTATACAATTAAATAAATGCCTAAGGAATACAACTGGAATCAATTTATCATTTGTAGATATCGAAGACTGCTCTCGAGTCGGCGTCGGCCCTAAAAGAGAATATGGTGAAGAAGCTGTTCACCTTCTACTCTTCTGGTAACAATCTTGTCCGCTCAAAAAAAATCAGACTGCGTCTCGGAGAAAAAATACAGAAGTCCACTTCAGAACGGCGGAGGGTCAAAATCCCCCGAACCAATAGACACTTCTATTGGTTGTGAGAAGTCCGAAGTTTCTTTCTAGTTCAAACCGGTCCTGTTCTGGTATGTCTTTCACGATGACTCACGGGAAGAGGTAAAAAGAGATGAACCGAATGTAACTTATTGTTACATTGGCATATAAAATAAATTACAGTGATGTGTGTTTAAATGATCTCGCAGATTCTCTTGTTGTTTCTAATGACACTTGGACCGACCAAACATGATTGAGCCATAGGCTACTCCTATTAAGGCAAAGGGTGCTCGTTAATCGTTTTAATAAGAACCGATAGGGTGAAATAACAATTTTGCTTAAGTGAGTCCTCTCAATTTAGAAGCAGGGACCAAGTAGAATACCCATAGGCTTGACCTGCCATCTCCAGAGGTATTGTTTGAGAACTTGGAGGACATTGTGACTACGATTAAATATTTCTTTAAACAAAAAAGCATCTGTTAGCTATAGAAATTCTGCTATGAATTTACACTAATGTGTTGTTTGGTACGCTGATTTTAGAATCTAGGTATGCAAACTTTTCCATGACTTCAGTCTTACAACTGCCTATTTCAAGGGAAGAATTATATTTTAATTACTATAACATATTTAGGCTAATCGAAATTAGGAGAATGACTGGTTTTTGTTGTTGCTAATGTCATTTGGACGAGAAAAACCTGTGGTTCAAAAGTCACATAAATTAAGGCCAAGGGATCACCTTTCGATTTGACAAGAGTCTCTAGAGTGAAAGAACGACATAGCACAAGTAGTTCCCATAATTTAGAAGCAGGGACCAAGCAAAAGACCCATAGGCTTGACCTGCCTTTCCAGAAGTATTGTTTGAAAACTTAAAGGACATTATGACTACGATTAAATATTTTTATACCAAAAAAAAGCATCAATCAGCAATAGTAATTCTGCTATGAATTTCCACTAATATACTACTTTGTACTCTGATTTCTGTATTGAATAGTTAATAAATTTCGAATTTGAATAATGACGAATCTTGAACTTTGGGTTTTGAGAATTATTTTAAGTTAATCAATAACTGTAAATGTTCAACAGTAATGAAAAATCAAATCAGATAACTGCTTACCCTTTGTTTATTCTTAGGATTTGTATAAAGAATCGGTAGAAATCGAATTATAGATGAAAACAGGGGACAACTGTTAAACACACCTTCTTTTTACTATGCAGCACATCGCGATACAAAAAAACAACCCGAATCGAATCAGACTAGTCTATCAAGCATATAGTTTAGTTTTATACAATCGCTGAATAGCGCCATCTAGAATTCGGTTTCAAAATTAATCTAAAAATTTCAGAATATAGATATGCAAACTTTTCCATGACTTCGAACTGACAAGTGCCTATTTCTAGAAAAGAATTATATTTTAATTGCTATGTGATATTTAGGCTAATCGAAATTAGGACAATGAAAGATTGTTGCTATTGCTAATGCCATTTGTATGAGAAAAACCTGTGGTACGGGGGCCACACAAATTAAGGCCAAGGGAGCACCTTTCGTTTTGAGAGTCG
>CM063497.1:82580109-82590109 GCA_032207245.1 Pardosa pseudoannulata | reverse complement strand
TTCTCTTCGACACCTCTATCTTTTAGCTCCATTCTCCACAGTTGTTGCACTAATCCTTCCATTTTTAAGAAAACAACAGTTTAAAACTTAACAACGCTTTTACTTTTCGTTCGAGGCCTGAACGGCAGCTGTAACTCACAAGTAACTTTTTTTTCTCACTCCGCTGACTCATCTTTTTTCTTTTTTTAAATTTCCAACAGTCATGACGTACAACTTATTAAAACTCATAGAGGTATAGGTTCAATTAATCCATGCATAACCACTGATTCGTTAATCTTATGTTTACATGCACACAATTTCATTAACTGATCTGACCTACTCACAAACTTAATGTAAAATTAACTTATAAAACATTTAAAAACAGGGAGTATATACTATTATAACACTTAAGCAATTATAACACTTAAGGAAGAATTTTTCCACAAATAAAGACTTTCCATCTCTTCTGTACGTGTTTAAAAAATTATAAATATGCTGTTACGTGTGTGACAGTTATAGCTGTCACAGCCATAACAGCATATTTATATTTTTTAAACATGTAAAGAAACGGAAATTATTCATTTTTTGCAAAAATTCTTCCTTAGGTGTTATAATTGCTTCACAAAAAATATATATTTGAAATATCATATTCTTTATAGAAAAAGTGATAAAAAAGTAGTTCAATGTGTCACACTTATTTCTATGGAATAGCCGCTATTTTACTTGAATCTCTCAACATCCCTTTTTAGCTTCGCGTGTGAATATAAAAATTTAGTTCGAAATTGCATATTTCAAAAAATATTTTGAGATATATGGTTGTATATATACCTTTTTATATATGTATACAATATTGTCAATTTTACTCTCCTTTACAATTAATTTTACCAAAATTACAGTTTAAATGGAAAAAAACGCAATACTTTAAAATATATCATTAGAAAACATATCCTACGAAAATACAACAAAAGCAAAATTATATTTTTAAGTTTTAAAGGCAAAATTTAAGTTATGTCTATGTTCCATTATTGGAACATTGGCGTTTCAAAGGTTCATTTTTCATTTATGTGCAAAGCATTGTAATATATTGCAAACATTATATTCTTTTGCATTCTGATAAGAATAGCAACTTTTCTAAAGAAAATAAATAGATAAATCTGCAAATGGAAGCTGCAATATTTCAAAAATTGAAAAATGGAATCGTGACGCCACTCCCATAAAATGACGCTAATCTTAAACGTATTAATTGCACACTTTTGAGATTTAGGGAACTGCAAATATTCAGATTTCGAACAGAAGCTCCTCCAAACGTATTACATATCACCATAAACGCATTAGTTTACAACTATCTTGACTACTGAAGAAAGTTTTTCATGCTACAGCGAAATATTTTCTTCCAAACTTTTTAAATTCAGACTTGTGATAACTCTTTTAAGTGGTTGATTTTTTTCCTGTCTCTCGAGATAAACGCAAATTCTTCAAAAATATACCTTTTTATATATGGTTGTTTGGATTTAAATCTTCAAATTGTTTATTTTAATGTTTAAATTATTCATAAAAATTTTGTATATACATACATACATATATATACAGTGGACTCGGCTTAATGTGATAGCGGTTAATGTTATCAATGGCTTATTGCTATCGAAATCACTTAGTCCCGATTTTCTCTTTTTATTTGCATGTTACAATCATCGCTTTATGGGATCATTACATCGGTTAATAGGATCAGTTTCGGACGGGTTCCCACTTCATCATAGGGACAAACTGAAGGGTCAGCTAGCATGAAGTTCTATGTACAAGACAAGTAACACCTGGGTCAACATCTGTGGGAAAATATCTCTAGAAAAATCTGTCTCCGCTAGCGTGTATCTCCATTTTATTTGGAAATTCCCTAAATTGTCCGCTAGGGCCATGTAGGTTTATAATTGTCCAGGCCCCTTCTCTGAGGGCGTAACCTGTAGCCCCAGTGGTCAATTTGGGGTAGGGTTTAAAAAGGGGAATGGAAAATGACGCGGGAATTTTTACCCTTGATTCAAGTTTTGAAAACCCTTGAGAATTTTCCTATATATATATTTATATATATATATATATATATATATATATATATATATATATATATATATATATATATATATATATATATATATATATATATATATATATATATATATATATATATATATATATATATATATATATATATATATGTATATATGTATATATGTATATATGTATATATGTATATATGTATATATGTATATATATATGTATGTATGTATGTATGTATATATATATATATATATATATATATATATGTATGTATATATATATATGTATATATGTATATATATATATATATGTATGTTATGTATGTATATATATATATATATATATATATATATATGTATGTATATATATATATATATATATATGTATATATATATATATATATATATATATATATATATATATATATATATATATATATGTATATATATATAGATAGATATTTGTATGTATATATATATATATAGATAGATATTTGTATGTATATATATATATATATATATATATATATATATATATATATATATATATATATATATATGTATATATATATATATATATATATATATATATATATATATATATGTATATATATATATATATATGTATATATATATATATATGTGTGTATATATATATATATATATATATACACACACACAGTAGAGTCCACTTAATGTGATCGCTGTTAATGTTATCAATCGCTTATTCTTATCGAAATCACTTGGTCACTATTTTATCTATTCATTTGTATGTTAAAATTATCGCTTTATGGGATCGTTACATCGGTTATTGTTATCAGCTTTTGAACCATATTTTAACTGAATTATTACGGAATATTCACAATATGTTCTAAAGGAACCCATTCTTTTCTTTCCCTTCGCTGTTTGAATTTCCGAGAATTCATCTCTTCAATCTAGGGAAATGGGAAATGAACAAAGGAGTGGGATATTACACGTTCCTGGAATTTTTCAGAAATAAGCACACCCTGCTGGTTTTCAATGGTTGTCAGATAAGCAGAAGGCAACACATTCTTATCGGAACTGAGAAGGAGCGTATTCACATTTTATGCCTTGCTCGCTTACATGCAGCTTGTCTATATGGAAGCCAGAAAGCGAAATGATTTAATATTAACACAAAAGATCGAAATTTTAAATCGTTATGGCAGGTTGATTATGATGACGAACATTTTATCAATGAGTTTTTAGAAAAAATTTAGACAGTCAACAAATTGATTCATTTTTAATTACGCATACATTTCTTATTTTTCAAAGGATAATATATACAGTACATAAATATCAAGTATGTTTTTTCATTTTGTTTTGAAATTTAGTAAGTGTGTATTAAAGAGGGGAGGGTAAATTTATCTAATTTTGAATATCGTTTATCGTTATCAATCGGTTATTGTTATCAAAATCGAGGTGTCTCAAACTGATCACATTAAGCAGAGTCCTCTGTATTTTTAAAAATATATGACTTCAAATAATAAAACTACATTTTAAAGTAGTTACGTTTTAAAAAACTTGTAAAAATTAACTCTAAAAATATCAGAACTTTTTGCTTCATGAAAAGCAATTTGCAATTATAATGAATATTTTATGTGTATCTGTGTTGTGCTATTGCATATTTATTTCTCTTTTACATCATGGCATAAGAAATTCATAATGAATATTAAATTTTAATTAATGCTTTGATGCTGAAATATTTATTTTCGAAACTGCTTATATTGTTAGCTTAATATTATCTAAAAACAAATTTGAAATAGATATTAGGAAATATAACTACACAGACCGACGGTCAGTTATGAAGTAGCTAGTCTAAATTAAAATTTTCGTCAAAAGTAATCCTTTTCTTCAAAATTCTCCTCCTAAACTATCTCGTATGAAAAGAAATAAGAACCTTCAGACGCCGTATCGGAATGCGGGGCGTGCTTCGGCAGAAAATGTCAAATGTTATTTTCTTGAATTCATTTCTCTTCTTCTAAAATGAAATATTAAATAAAATAATAAGAAACTGTCTTACTTCTGCTCAAGAGTGGAGATGGAAAGAGTGAAGAGATGATATAATAAAATCGGATAAGTTTTCTATTGAGACTCATGGAGTAAAATAATCATACAAATAACTCATTGAAAGCAGACGTCGAATATAAATGATACATGCTTTGAACGCTTCTTTAAGCTCTTCCCAGTTTTGCCTTTATGACATACGGTCACTGTGTGTGATCCGCTACTGATTGCCCGAAAGCCGTACGGGCAGTCATTAGTTTCTGTCTTCCATGTACTGTTTAGCCCGTATATCTTCTATTTTTAATTTTAAATTAGTCGTACAGAAAGCTACTAAATGTTAATTTTCTTTTTATTGCATTTTTTCTTCTGATTGATTCTGATTGGTTCAATTTTTTTCACATGTTTTATATCATTGACGAATTATTATTTTTTATCTCTTTAGAATTTTGCGTGTATATTACTAATGATTTACTTGTATCTATGCAATCTTTCTAACCTTAAAATAATGGTTTTTATTGCATTTTCTCTTCTGATCGGTTCTGATTGGTGCAATTTTTTTCACATGTATCATTAGACGAATTATTATATTTTATCTCTTTAGAATTTTGCGTATATATTGCAAATTACTTATTAAGTGTATCGATGCAATCTTTTTAACTTGAAAATAATGGTTTTTATTGCTTTTTATTGCATTTTCTCTTCTGATCGGTTCTGATTGGCGCAATTTTTTCACATGCTTTTCATCATTAGATGAATTTTTATTTTTTATCTCTTTAGCATTTTGCATGTATTTTACTAATATCTTACTAATTGTTTCGATGCAATCTTTTTAACTTTAAAATAATGGTTTTTATTGCTTTTTATTGCATTTTCTTTTCTGATCGATTCTGATTGGCGCGATTTTTTCACATGTTTTGTATCATTAGATGAATTTTTATTTTTTATCTCTTTAGCATTTTGCGTGTATTTTACTAATTACTTACTAATTGTATCGATTCAATCTTTTTATTTTTAAAATAATGGTTTTTATTGCTTTTTATTGCATTTTCGCTTCTGATCGCTTCTGATTGGAAACATTTTTTTTTTCACATGTTTTCTATCATTAGATGAATTTTTATTTTTTTATCTATTTAGCATTTTGCATGTTTTTTACTAATTGCTTACTAATTATATCGATGCAATCTTTTTAACTTTAAAATAATGGTTGATTTAAAGGGTATGCAGTTCATTTGTGACTCGGAATCATTATTTAAAATATCTGTAAATAACTGTAATGATTCTGATTTTAATTATTAACTTTATTATTAACATTAAAATAATGATTTTTATTGCTTTTTGTTGCATTTTCTCTTCTAATCAATTCTGATTGTCGCGATTTTTTTTCACTTGTTTTCTATTATTAGAAGAATTTTTATTTTTTATCTCTTTAGTATTTTGCATGTATTTTACTAAATATTTACTAAATACATCGAAGCAATCTTTTTAACTTTAAAATAATGGCTGATTTAAAAGGTACGCAGTTCATTTGTGACTCGGAATCATTATTTAAAATATCTATAAATGAGTCTAATGATTCTGATAGTATTACAAATGGTTTCAGTCAAGCAAGACAGTTTTTTAAAATTAATTGTAATAATCATCCAATCCAGAAAAAAAAGGAAAGTAAATATAATTGTAACAGAAAAAAAAACTGTAAAGTAATTGTACTTTTTGTTATTTAAAATCGTGAATTTGACTTCCCTGTTAAGCATTTATATAGAAAAAAAGACAACTTACAGTGAAAACACTATTATTTTCATTGGAGTAAAAATATTGTACTAAATGCTTAAACAAGCCTTAGGAAAACGAAATGCTAAGAACACTGAAAAAACTTTAGAAAATGGTACAAGAGGAATGGGATAAAATTAACAAGCCAGTACTAACAAAAAATTTACTTTCAGGGAAAATTTTAATTAGATCTGTTATCAAAATCCATACCTATCAGATAAAAGCAAATCACAGAAAAATATTTATACATAAATGTTTGCTAACAAAATGATTTACCTGAAGTGCAAACGACCTTCTGTATAAAAAAAGATGGGATAGTGTAATGCATCTACACAGTCAAAAAAAATTAGCATAGCTTTTAAGAACAAAATAACAAACATTCGTAAAGCTTTGACTTTTACTCAAAATGGTGTTCTGTTAAATAAAATAACTATTCATATATTGATTTCAATATTTGACAGTACATATATTTTTACAGAGCTACAATCAAACTCTACCTACTTTTTTCATTATTTTTCTATAGTATTTGAAATGTAATTTTTAAACATCATTTTAGCTATTTTGAAAATTTAACCTCCTAGTGCAAAATTTCTGACACTTTTTAAAAAATTAAATATTTGCATAGTTATGTCCTATATAATAATAGCCTGTCCGTCTGTCCACGAATTAATGAAAAGCTTGGACATGGAATAGATAGGTGCAACCATATTGGATTTTTGATGAGTTAGGGTTACAAATTTCAAGGCAAGTGTTTAAAACATTCGAAATCCACTCCCCCCCCCCTTTTCGACCGTTTAATGCCATTATTTCAAGCAATATTTTCCTCGGTTAAGGGAAGCAATTAAATTTATCAATTTATCCACATAATAAATATGTAAAAATTACATTTTTTCTAGCATTCTGACGTCATTTCTTTAACCTTCTTAAATAATCATTTCTTATTTTAAATTATTTAAATATCGTCTGCATTATTTTCAGACGTTTTATCACTAACTTAGATATTAAGCAAATAATTTTCTTTTATATTTGTCTTAAATAATAGGTTAAGTATATAAGTGAGAATTTTAAATTTAACCATCGATTATTTTTTGTTGCAATGAAAATTTTATCATCGGTATTAACAACAAATTCTATATATGAAAGTCTATGAGTCTATTTCAAAAACTAATTAATATCTTGCGTTTAAGATATATATCTTTGAAAATTATGAAGTGTGTTCATTCGTTTGTTTTTTATACATAACCCCATAAAGTTTGACTAAATGAATTCAACGTGATTCTAAACTACATTCACAGTATAGGGAGACTTCAGAGGAGTATGAAGATAAATTATTGAGCGTACACCAGATAATTCTCAGCCAAAACACAAACCATTTTTTTTACCTGCCTCATAGGGTTCTATACAATTCTGGAAAATTAAATATTGTACTGATCCCGTCATATGACCGGCTATATGCTAGTACTTAATAATTATTGTTTAACAAAAAATAATATTTATTATTGCCTCAGGAAAATGAAATCCGGGAACTCTAAACGGACTTTCGAAAATGGTCCAAGGTGAAAAGGGTAAAATTGACATGCCATTACTAAGAAAAAGTTTACTATCATGGAAATGTTGAGCTAGAGTTGTTGTCAAAAACCACAGCTATCGGACAGAAGTAAATCGCCTAAAATAAACAGCATTCCTTATATAATAATAGCCTAAAGTGTCTGTCAATCTGTCAGTCTGTCCGCGAATTTATGAAGTGGTTGTACCTGGAATGGATAAAGGCATCCATACTGTATTTATGAAGAGTTAGGGTGAGAAAAATTCAAAGGAAGTTCGAAAACGTTCCAAATCCACCCCTTTATGTTTAATGCCATTATTTCAAGCTCTGTTGTCCCCGGTTAAGAGCAGAACATTAAATTTATCCATTTATCACATAATAAATAGGTAAAAGTAACATTTTTTCTAACATTATGACGTCATTCCTTCAACCATTTCCTTTATTCTTTTCTTATTTTAAATTATTTAAATATCGCCGGCATTATGTTCATACGTTTTATCACTGAACTTAGATATGACTTAAATAATGTTTTTTCATATTTGTATTAAATAATAGATTAGGTACATATGAGATAATTTTAAATTTAATCATCGAATATTTTTTGTTAAAATGAAACTTTTATCACCGGTATTAACAACAAATTATTTTTATAACAGTCTAGGAGTCAATTTCACGGACTAATAAATATCTAGCGTTTAAGTTATATATCTTTAAAAATTAAGAACTTTGTTAATTTGTGTATTTGTTTTTTTATACATAACCACAATTTTTGCAAGCGATTCGCTCAATTCTGGACATCATTCATACATACCGCCAAATAAGAGCTATCAATATAAAAATTTCTGCTGTCCATCCTATCACGTACTATGACAAGATAAATTAAAGTTGGCAACTAACATGCGGTCAGTAAAGATAAACAAATTATTGAGAGTGTACCACATAATTCTCAGCCAAAAAATAAACCTTTTTTTTTCCTGCCTTATAGGGTACTTTACAATTCTAGAAAATTAAAAACTTTACTGATCCCCTCATAATGCGGGCAATATACTAGTTCTTTAGAATAATCATGAAATATAATTACCACTTTTTAATGTAAAATAACATTTGCATTTTCTCAGAAACACAGAATTCTCAGCCAAAAAACAAACCATTGTTTTACCTTCCTAATACGGTACTTTACAATTTTAGAAAATTAAAAATTTTACTGATCCCGCCATATGACTATAAAACCTGACTATCAAAATTGTTTCCACAAAGTAAGTGATATTTTGTGAAGAGACAATTTTGCATCAAAACACACAGTATACAACTAGAAAGAGAAAAATTCAAAACTTACTAGAAAAGAAGAAAGTTTTCAGGAAACTATAGAAATAAACTACTGCTGTCCATCTTATCAAGTACTGTGACAAGATAAATTAAGGTTGGCAAGTAGCATACGATCAGTAAAGGTAAACAAATTATTGATAGTGTACCAGATAATTCTCAGCCAAAAAAGATACAATTTTTTTACCTGTCTTTTAGGGTACTTTACAATTCTAGAAAATTTAAACTTTACTGA
This sequence comes from Pardosa pseudoannulata, assembly GCA_032207245.1. Taxonomy (NCBI): domain Eukaryota; kingdom Metazoa; phylum Arthropoda; class Arachnida; order Araneae; family Lycosidae; genus Pardosa; species Pardosa pseudoannulata. Next base: position 82,581,186 of record CM063497.1, on the reverse strand, counting down.
TACCATCATATCCCGTCTATATATTAGTTCTTTAGAATAATAATGAAATATAATTACCACTTTTTAATGTAAAATAACATTTGCATTTTCTCAGAAACACAGAATTCTCAGCCAAAAAACAATCCATTGTTTTACTTAATCTTAGGGTACTTTACAAATTTAGAAAATTAAATGTTCCGTCTCGGAGATTCGACCACAGCGCCACAATGTTGGTGTGGCGAAATGCCTGTAATAGACATTAGCACAACGCTCCCCGACCCAGCGGGATACAAGCTAAGCGCTCTAAACATTATCCGATAAAGCGGAATAATAAATTTACTTGTTGGTAAGATTCAACGAGTCTTCATTTAACACGACATCATTACAGTCCACATAACAATTAAAGCAAATATTACGACGGGACATTAAAACTTTTACTGATCCCGCCATATGACTATAAAACCTGACTATCAAAATTGCTTCCACAAAGTACGTATGATCTTTTGTGAACAGACACATTTGAATCAAAACACACAGTATACAACTAGAAAGAGAAAAATTCAAAACTTACTAGAAAAGAAGAAAGTTTTCAGGAAGCTATAGAAATAAACTAGTGCTGTCCATCTTATCAAGAACTATGACAAGATAAATTAAGGTTGGCAACTAAAATGCGAAGAGTAAAGGTAGACAAACTATTGATAGTGGTCCAGATAATTCTCAGCCAAAAAAAAAAAAACCATATTTTTTTACTTGACTTATAGGGTACTTTACAATTCTAGAAAATTAAAAATTTTACTGATCCCGCCATATGACGGGCTATATACTAGTTCTTTAGAATAATCATGAACTATAATTGGCACTTTTTAGTGTAAAATAACATTAGCATTTTCTCAGAAACACAGAATTCTCAGCCAAAAAACAAGCCATTGTTTTACCTTACTCATAGGGTACTTTACAATTTTAGAAAATTAAAAATTTTACTGATCCCTTCATATGACGGACTATATACTAGTTCTTCATAATAATCATGAAATATAATTACCACTTTTAAATGTAAAATAGCTTTAGCATTTTCTCAGAAACATAGAATTCTCAGCC
>CM063497.1:82565109-82575109 GCA_032207245.1 Pardosa pseudoannulata | reverse complement strand
ATATGTATATATATAGAAGTATATAAATTTCAATACATGTATGTATGTATATAAATATATGTGTGTGTGTAAACCATTTTTTATAAAACTCCTTGACTAGGAGAAAGCTCAACAGTTAGCAGTAATAAAAAAGCAGTCGGCCGTCATTGAACAGAACGGCACAAGACTAATTAAAACTTTATTCCAGAACATCTACAACGCACATCTATTCTACTTTACAACAGATAAAGAAAAGCCACAGAGCTCACTCTGATCGAACAGAGGTGCACCCAAGAACGAAGTCAGAAAGAATTTTTCTCACGGTAAAAAACAACTTAATAAGCGAATTAAATGCAATATCAGCAAAAAGCAAAACCATTTGCCACCGACAGCTGGGAAACTTACTTAATTGACAGGTTACACTTTTAGGATACAAAGCTTTAGGAAGAATGTTAAGTGAAAAATACGCCTTTGATTAAAACATTTAGAGGCTGGTAAAAAGATTTAAAGGAATTAGATAGGGAAAGAGGAGATTTTTAAGGAAATATTAAATAATTTTGATATATTACATATATGTGTTTGTGTATGTGTATGTTTACACCAGGAAAAATTAATCCGCCTCTGCCATCGATTAATCCCCTATTGTATTTACTTCACCCCAGATAATATAGGTTAATCACGTAAAAAATTGGATCATACCTAAATTGTTTGTTTATCTCTAATTTTGTCCTGTACTGTAAAAGCATTTATACCCGTTAATACAACTTTATTTTTATTTTTCCGAGTTATTCCTCTTTCTCTGATATTTTTAAAGAGTTCAACAAATGTACTAGTTGTCATTCGAGGTACTTCCTGTTTGAAAGCACTTCGTAGCTTAATTCGTATTCGGAATGCTAATGTGAAAAATAATTCAGCTCTCGATCACATACTGCTTTAAATGTAAATATTCTTAGATATACCTTTAATACGACCAGTGTTAGAATTGGTTGTGCCCCCCTCCCAAAATGAAGAGAATTTAAACGTTATCTCCCAGTTTCCAATTTTTTCGACTATCCCAGACAGGCATAACTTGCTCCTTCCCCAAAGAAATTCGTGTACGCCACTAATGAAAACTGGATTAGACGTCATTTGAAGTACTTCGTGTTTGAAAGCACTTCGTAGCACCAATTCATGTACGTGATGCCAACATGGAAAATATGTCACTTCTCGATCACATACTGCTTTAATTGTAAAATGCTCTTAGATACGACCTTTAATATGACCAGTGATAAAACTCGTTGTGTAAAAATAAAAAAAAATTGAGGGTCTTTTTTAAATTTTATTTTTAGGCCATCTCATGTAGAAGAAAGTTCTGTACGCCATTGATAAAATCTGGACTAGTCGTATTTGAAGTACTTCGCGTTCGAAAGCACTTCGTAACACCAATTCGTATATGCTATGCCAACATGGAAAATATGTCGCCACTCGATCACATACTGCTTTAAGTGTAAAATGCTCTTAGATACACCTTTGACACGACCAGTATTAAAATTGGTTGTTAAAAAAAAAAAAAAAAAAAAAAAAAATTAAGCGTTATTTTCCAACTTTCAATTTTTTACAACATCCCAGGCAGGCATAACTTGCTCCTTCTCCAAAGAAATTGCTGTACGCCATTAATAAAAACTGAACTAGTCGTCATTTGAAGTACTTCGTTGCAACAACTCGTATACGAGATGCCAACACAGAAAATATCTCACTTCTCGATAACATACTGATTTAAATGTAAAATGCTCTTAGATACACCTTTGATATGACCAGTGTTAGAACTGGTTGTGCAAAAAAAAGGAAAAAAAATTTAAACGTTATTTTCAAATTTCCAATTTTTTAGAACATCCCAGGCAGGCATAACTTGCTCCTTAATCGAAGAAATTCCTGTACGTCATTCATAAAAACTGGAGTAGTCTTCGTTTGAAGTATTTCGTGTTTGAAAGCACTTCGTAGCACCAATTTGTATATGTGATGCCAACATGGAAAATATGTCACCTCTCGATCTGCATACTGCTTTAGATGTAAAATAATCTTAGATACACCTTTGATACGACCAGTGATAGAACTGGTTGAGTCAGAACAGAGAATTTGAGCGTTATCTTCCCATCTTTAATTTTTTCATAACATCCCAGGGACACGTAACTGGCTCCTTCCCAAAAGAAGTTTCTGTTCACCATTGATAAAACAGTTCACAAGATTTTTTTTTTTTACTTGAAAAATCTGCTTTTTTAAGAGAAAGTGTCTTTTCTTACAAGGAAAGTTTTTCTCTTTTTTTCTTTTTTTTGGCGGAAGCCCTATTAAAAAACTGTCATTTTATGAAAAAATTATGCTTTTAGGCAAAATTCTGGTTTTTGTGAGAAAAATCTCTTTTTTTAAACTAGAAAAAAATTTTAAGGAGAGATTTAGTCATTTGACCGTCAACTCTTTAATAGAAATGTATAGAAACTTTCACATCAAATAAAAGGTTAATTAGAGAGAAAAAACTATTAACTTTGAAGTTATAAAAATGTTTTATGATTTTTTTTACATTTCTTTATATAATATTGCACATGGCTTATTTTAAAATTTAATGAATAAACATAGTAAACATTATTCGCAGTTTTATTTACATGTTTTTTACTTACACCATTTTTTCTAGTACTCTATATAAAATCTAACAATTTATGTCAAAGTTTTCGTATTTATTGCTTCTTTTTAGGAATTACTTTCAAACTATGATTTGCTCACTAAATTCTTATCATTTGTACAAAATTTATTATACTATGTAATCATGAAAAACTTGAGCTAATATAGTAAAACTAATATAATCAAGCCAATGATTTCTGAGTAACTTTATGGTTAGACATTTACTAATAGGTGTATTTAATGTATATATAAAAAAGAATTAGAACTAATCCATAGGGAACAATGCAATTTTAATTTTCACAGAAACATGAAACAGTAGTAATGACTAAAATCAAGCCAAAGTTTCTGGGTAAATTTTGTTAAAACTGCATTAATAGGTGTATTTACTTACTAATTTTTGTAATGTATAGATACAAACAATTAGAGCCAGTCCATAGAGAAAAAAATAACTTTAATTTTTACAGTAACACAAAAACGTAGTAATGAATAAAATAAAGTCAATCGCTTCTAGTTAATTTTTTGTTACTTAGTTTTGTAATGTATATATAAGAAACAATTAAAAGTAGTCGATAGAAAATACAATTTTAATTTTCACAGAAAGTAAAACAATAGTAATGAATAAAATCAAGCCAATAGATAATGGGTAAATTTTCTTAAAACATCATTAATAGGTGAATTTATTTACTTACAATTTTTTTTAATGTATAGATAAGAAACAGTTACAACCAGACCATAGAGAATAAAACAACTTTAATTTTCATAGTAATATAAGAGTAAAAATGAATAATATCAAACCAATGGTTTATGGGTAATTTTTTTTTAGAATTGTATTAATGGGTGTATTTACTTACTAATTTTTGTAATGTATAGACAGAAACAATTAGAGCCAGTCCATAGATAACAAAACAACTTTAATTTTCAAAGTAATACAAGAGTAGTAATGAATAAAATCAAGCCAATAGATTCTGGGTAATTTTTTGTTAGAACTGTATTAAAAAGCGTATTTACTTACTCATTTTATTAATGTATAGATAAGAAACAATTAGAGCTATTCCATAGAGAACAAAAAACTTTACTCTTCACAGTAATACAAAAGTGTAATAATGAAAAATATCAAAACAATGGTTTGTGGGTAATTTTTTTGTTAGAACTGTATTAATAGGTATATTTACTTACTAATTTTTGTTATATATAGATAAAAAAAAACAATTAGTGCCAATCTGTAGAGAACAAAAACAACTTTACGTTTCAGAGTAATACAAAAAAATAGTAATGAATAAAATGAAGCCAATAGTTTCTGGGTAATTTGTTATTAGAACTGTATTAATAAGAGTATTTACTTACTAATTTTTGTAATGTATAGATAAAAAACAATTAGAGCCTGTCCATAGAGAACAAAGCAACTTTAGTTTTCCAGTAATACAATCGTAGTAATGCATAAAATCAATCCAATAATTTCTGAATGTTTTTTTATTACTGTATCAAAATGTGAATTTACTTACTAATTTTTGTAATGTATACATAAGAAACAATTAGTGCCAATCTGTAGAAAACAAAACAACTTTAATTTTCACATTAATACAAAAGAGTAGCAATGAATAAAATTAATCCAATGGTATCTGAGTAATATTTTTTAGAACTGTATTAATAAGTGTATTTACTTAATTATTTTTGTAATGTATATATTAGAAATAATTAGAGCCAGTCCATAGAGAACAAAACAAATTTACTTTTCAGAGTAATACAAAAAATAGTAATGTATAAAATGAAGCCAATAGTTTCCGGGTAATTTTTTATTAGAACTGTATAATAAGAGTATTTACTTACTAAATTTCGTAATGTATAGATAAGAAACAATTAGAGTCAGTCCATAGAGAACAAAACAACTTTACGTTTCAGAGTAATACAAAGAAATAGTAATGAATAAAATGAAGCCAATAGTTTCTGGGTAATTTTTTATTAGATCTGTATTAATAAGAGTATTTACTTACTAAAATTTGTAATGCATAGATAAGACACAATTATAGCCAGTCCATAGAGAACAAAGCAACTTTAGTTTACCCAGTAATACACAATCGTAGTAATGTATAAAATCAATCCAATGATTTCTGATTTTTTTTTGTTAGAACTTATTAATAGGTGAATTTACTTACTAATTTTTGTAATGTATACATAAGAAACAATTAGTGCTAATCTGTAGAGAACAAAACAAATTTAATTTTCACAGAAATACAAAAGAGTAGCAATGAATAAAGTTAATCCAATGGCTTCTGAGTAATTTTTTTTTGTTAGAACTCTATTAATAAGTGTATTTACTTACTTATTTTTGTAATGTATAGATTAGAAAAAATTAGAGCCAGTCCATAGAGAACAAAACCACTTTACATTTCAGAGTAATACTAAAATATAATAATGAATAAAATGAAGCCAATAGTTTCTGGGTAATTTTTTTGTTAGAACTGTATTAATAGGTGTATTTACTTACTAATTTTTGTAATGTATAGATAAAAAACAATTAGTGCCAATCAGTAGAGAACAAAACAGCTTTAGTTTTCCCAGTAATACGATCGTAGTAATAAATAAAATCAATCCAATGGTTTCTGAATAATTTTTTTTTGTTAGAACTGTATTACTAGGTGAATTTACTTACTAATTTTTGTAATGCATACATAAGAAACAATTAGTGCCAATCTGTAGAGAATAAAACAACTTTAATTTTCACAGTAATACAAAAGAGTAGCAATGAATAAAATTAATCCAATGTTTTCTGAGTAATTTTTTTTTTGTTAGAAATGTATTAATAAGCGTATTTACTTACTAATTTTTGTAATGTATAGATTCGAAACAATTAGAGCCAGTCCATAGAGGACAAAACAACTTTACGTTTCAGAGTAATACAAAAAAAAATAGTAATGAATAAAATTAATGAAATAGTTTCTGGGTAATTTTTATTAGAACTGTATTAATAAGAGTATTTACTTACTAATTTTTGTAATGTATAGTTTAGAAATAATTAGAGCCAGTCCATAGAGAACAAAACAACTTTAATTTTCAAAGTAATACAAGAGTACTAATGAATAAAATCAAACTAATAGTTTCTAGATAAATTTTGTTAGAACTGCATTCATAGGTGTATTTACTTACTAATTTTTGTAATGTACAGATAGAAACAATTAGAGCCAGTCCATAGAGAACAAAACAACTTTAATTTTCAAAGTAATACAAGAGTAGTAATGAATAAAGTCAAGCCAATAGTTTCTGGGTAAATTTTGTTAGAACTGTATTAATAGGTGTATTTACTTATTAATTTTTGTAATGTATAGATAAAAAAACAATTAGCGCCAATCTGTAGAGAACAAAACAATTTTAATTTTCAGAGTAATACAAAGAAATAGTAATGAATAAAATGAAGCCAATAGTTTCTGGTTAATTTTTTATAAAACTGTATTAATAAGAGTATTTACTTGCTAATTTGTGTAATGTATAGATAAGAAGCAACTAGAGCCAGTCCATAGAGAACAAAGCAACTTTAGTTTTCCAAGTAATTCAATCGTAGTAATTAATAAAATCAATCCAATATTTTCTGAATATATATATTTTTTTTTGTTAGAACACTATTGTTTGGTGAATTTACTTACTAATTTTTGTAATGTATACATAAGAAACAATTAGTGCCAATCTGTAGAGAACAAAACAACTTTAATTTTCATAGTAATGAAAAGGAGTAGCAATGAATAAAATTAATCCAATGGTTTCTGCATAATTTCTTTTTTGTTAGAACTGTATTAATAATTATATTTACTTACTAATTTTTGTAATGTATAGATTAGAAACAATTAGAGCCAGTCCATAGAGAACAAAACAACTTTACGTTTCAGAGTAATATAAAAAAATAGTAATGAATAAAATGAAGCCAATAGTTTCTGGGTAATTTTTTATTAGAACTGTATTAATAAGAGTATTCACTTACTAATTTTTGTAATGTATAGATAAGAAACAATTAGAGCCAGTCCATACAGAACAAAACAACTTTACGTTTCAGAGTAATAAAAAAATAGTAATGAATAAAATGAAGCCAGTACATAGAGAACAAAACAACTTTAATTTTTACAGTAATACAAAATAATAGTAATGAATAAAAAAACTGTAGCCATGTATTTTCTAACGAAACAGAAGAAAATATATTTATTTTAAAAGAATTTTTGGTGTTGAGGATTAACTTAAAAAAATCGAAATGGAAGTTCTTTAATCAATCACGCTCATATTATCTGTGACATTTCAAATACATTAATTTGATTTCCTTTGAAGTAATTTCGAATTTTATATTTCATTTGAATAAAAGAAATATTTATCTTATGCATCTGATATTCAATGAGAACGTTATTGGTTATATTTATATAGGAAGTAATGCTAATTGTATCTACCAATGGTATTTTCTTTTATAAATATGCTTTTTGATAATTTATAGACATGTGTTATTAATAAACATATGAGAGTTTCCAAAGAAATAAAATAAATTTTCCTGACTTTCAATAGCCGATCATTTCAGAATTTCGCTGACCACCTAAAATTCGATTCAACTAACATTTTTGGAATTAAAAATTTTTATCAGCTCTCTGCCATCCCCATATCCGTCAAACTCTCTACTTTAATATTTTTTTTATTTAATTAAAAATTATAAAATATAATAATTATGACAGTTGATATACTAATATAAACAATACAGATAAAAATGATTATTGAAAACTGGCAATATATAATGAAATAATTAATAATAACAGATAGAAAAAGCTCAGAAAAAAATTATTACTATTAAGTCTGATAAACTATTAACGATAAGGAAATATAATAATTAGTACTTAATATTTTAATATTATTTTGAAAGTCTTTTTAAATTTACTTCCTCAGAAATGCATTTGATAAAAATACATTTTTTTTCATAAAAGCAATATGCAGAGTTATTATTCATTTCTCAAGAAAAATAATAAGCACTATAGATAAGAAAAGCACGTACTGCACGAAATCAAAGAAGTTTAAATTTAGTTATTGCATTCTAAATTGTTTATACTCTATATCATTTTTGTGCTATGAGCTATGTAAGCAAAATTTGAAGCACACATTTTGTTATTTCCAAATTTTGTGTATTTAATGAAGTGTTAATTATTTTAATGAAGTGTTTTTTATAATAGGGGTAGCAGGATCTTTAGCAAGAATCGACGAAAATTTTAGCGATTTTGATATTTCTTAAACTTATTATAATATTTTTACAATTACCAGAAATTTTTACACAATGTATCTGATAATACATAAAAAACAATACAGGCAAATAAAAAACGAAAACGATTCTACGCATTTTTATAATATATACGTTTATTTTACTTGATTTCTAAAATCGTTCGTCAAAAGCCCTGCGTATACAAAATCAGACCGACTTTGCGGCACATGCGCGGTGGTTCGTCTTTGACACCAACAGTCTCGCTTGTGCTAGAAAATCAGCTTTTCTACGCAGATCGTTTTTATTCGTTTGTGCACCCCTACACTCCAAATATATATATATATATATATATATATATATATATATATATATATATATATATATATATATATATATATATATATATATATATATATATATATATATATATATATATATATATATATATATATATATATATATAATATATAATATATATATAATATATATATATAATATTATATATACATATATATACATATATATATATGTATATATATATATATACATATATACATATATGTATATATATATATATATATATATTTATATATATATATATATATATATATATATATATATATATATATATATATATATATATATATATATATATATATTATATATATATATATATATATATATATGTATATATATATATGTGTTATATGTATATATATATATGTATATATATATGTATATATATGTATATATATATATATATAAATATATATGTTTATGTATATATATATATGTATATATATATATATATATATATATATATATATATATATATACATATATAACAAAGGGAATATACATATACATATACATACATACACACATATATATATAATGTATCAAAATTATTTACCTTTAATATTTCCTTAAAAACCTCCTCTCCCCCATTCTAATTCCTTAAAACTTTTTTCAGAGCCTCTAAATGTCTTAATTAAAGGAGTGTCTTCTACTTAAAATTCTTCCCAAAGCTTTCTATCCTATAGATATAAATTTTCTGTCTATTCAACACGTTTCCCAGCTGTCGCCGGTAAATGGCTCCGCGTTTTTCCTGATCTTGCACTTAAATTCGCTGAGTAAGTGGGAAAATTCTTTCTGTCTTCGGTCTTGAGTGCACCTCTGTTCGAGCAGAGTGATTTTTGTAATTTTTCCTTTGTCGTTGAGTAGTAGAGATGTCCGTTTAAGCAGCTCTGAAATAAAGTTTTAATTAGACTTGGGCTGTTTTCTTTAATGTCGGCCGACTCCATTTTTATTACTGCTAGCTGTTTAGCTTTCTCCTTGTCCAGCAGTTTTATAATTTAAGGATTACATATATATGAATCAAATATGTCTTGGCCTCCAAATTCACCTGACGTTAATCCAGTAGAGCATTTGTAGTCCAACCTATATCCCCTAAAGTGCCTGTGAATTAGGGAAACCTACCTAGTAACGAGTTTGGCCTCCTCTGGACTTGATAACGGCTGCCCAAGACTAGGCATAGATTCAACAAGTTTCTCGAAAAGTCCCACGGGAATGGCTTGCCAAATATTGGCTAAAGCTGTCCATAATTCAGTAAGGTTCGTTGTGCTGTGTGATGGCCTTTCACGCCTTGTTCCAAAACATCCCAAAGATGCTCAATAGGATTTAAGTCTGGGCTTCTAGATGGCCAATTTATGACAGAAAAATCAGAGGAATGCTCATCCAACTAGCCAGTAGCCAACGGGGACTTGTGAAAGGTACAGGTGCTTTGGTGGAAAACTCCACTACCCTGGGGAAAACAGAACAGCATAAACGGTGGAGGTGATCACCTAGAAACTCTACTTACCGAATTGCATTGAGGGATATTGGCACACGTACCAAAGATCCCAAACATTGTATGAAAAAACACCCCAGACCATGATTAAGCCACAATACTCTTGTACAGTTCCAATCTGTCATTCTATATCCATGGCTTCATAAGCCTGACGCCATATTATCAGCCTTCCATCGGCATTAAGTAGTCGGAATCGAGACTTATCACTCCATGCTACTCGTTTCCAGTCCCTTACACTCCAGTGCACTCTTAAGGCGCCTCCACACTATGGTCCACCGCAAGCCATCACCACCGTCTGGAGGGGG
>CM063497.1:82507609-82557609 GCA_032207245.1 Pardosa pseudoannulata | reverse complement strand
ATATATGTACACAACTTGATTTTACTATATAAATTATGTATACAAGGCATACAAAAAAAATCCTAATACAAAAAAAATATATAAAAAAAATGTAAGAAAAAAGCATAAAAATTATGTAAGAAAAAATTATAAAACTTGTAACAAAATGGCATCTTATCTAATGCTCACACCCTTTCCTCATATTCAATAAGACAAATTTCCATTGGTCGGCACTCTCATTTCTGATAGGTTGCCCTACAATTGCCAGGATTTCATACAAAAACAAAACTACTCGTTTTTGATTGGGATGTGAACAGCTCTCATTCTAAAACAGAAAATAACCTCCCATATCTGAAACATTAATTTTGATGCATACGACCTCCATATTAAAATGTAAGAAACCAAACCCCAAACTATACCATAATTTACTATTTAGTTTGAGTTCCCGTATTATACCTCAACATTCTCATGTACTTTACTAAGAAACTGCCAGGATTAGCTACAGGAAATTTTATGATAGAGGAGGAACTAGTCGCCATTTTGTCCTACTTAAATGACAATTGCACTCATGTTTCTGAATCCACATTTAATGACTCCAGTCTTGGAGATAATTTTTTTAATGTTGTTTTCAGTGAATGCAAGGGGATAAAAATAATTCAATTTGTACCTGTCACATTCCATGAGTTCACAATCTCTGTTCTAGAGCATTTCCTTACTGTTCTATAAGACTGAAGTCTAGATACCTCAGAGGCCACACCATCAGTGAATACTCTCTTCTCCCACACAGGGGAGAATCTAGAATCTTTGAAAGTGAAAGGCAACATCAGGGCTGGAAAAATATCGTAATTTTTTTTTTAAATCAAAAAATCAGTTTTTTTTTTTAAATTTAAATCAGATTTTTTTTTCTGAATACTAATTTTAATTGTTTTTATGCTTTTTGCAATATATATAGAATAGTTTGGTATAAGAAGTAACATCTTATCTATTTAGTATATTCTACACACTGATTACCTAAAATTAAATACATAAATTTTAATCGGGGAAATTTTACTGGTAGTTTCCCTGGATCCGATTCACGATTCGGATCGGGGTTTTTTGATGTATTTCTATGTTTTACTCATATTTCACACTTATCTACTCATATTTAATCCAATCTACGTATTTTTAATATTTATTTAATTGCATTTAAGTCATATTTAACCACTATTATTATATTATTTTTTAGCCTTTTTTTATTATTAATCTTTTATTATTAATTTACTTAACTTTTATTATTTTCTTAATTTATTTAATGGAACTGGCATCTTTATCACTGTTATATTCATCAAGAACCGTTCCCCTTTAATAATTTCACATCTTACATACTGGAGATATGCCCTAATGGGCCAGGAACTCCAATAACTACCATCAAATGGAAGCTGGTGGTGTAAATACATTCCATTATTTTGTAATTTGATAGTGCAAACTAAATAAGATGTAAGTGTATTACACCCTGTCCCGGTCGAAGCCATCCAGACCTAAATAAGATGTAAATTTAAAGAACAAATTAAATATTCTTTTAATGCCAACTATTTATTTAAAAAAACAAATCCCAATTACTTCAATATTTTTTCAGCACTGAATTATGGATTTAATTGTTTTAATAAAAACACTAACATTGATGGTTTATCCACTCCTAATTGGTTATGAAGGCTAAAATGAACAATACCAAAAGAAGAAAATTGTCTTTCCATTCCAGCAAATGAAGCCACGGCTGTCGATATTTGGTAGACAAACTAGACATTTTTTATTACACTGTCTGCAGGACATTTTTTGTAGTTAGACACATCTTACATATATCCAATCTACTGTTCGTAATGATTATTAGTATACTTACTTATCTGAGCCTTATTAATACCAAAAATATCACCCCTGAAAGGCATAAAAAAATACAGGAGGAAAATAAATAAAATTGAACAAATTCATAGTTATTGGGTAAAGTTGTTGCACATAGTTGAAAGTCCCTCTAAAAAATTGTATTAAAACTAATGTAATATTCCAAAAGTTGAACTGTCGTCTTAATGTTGTATACTAAAAATTTTGCAAATAATGTGTCTACCCATTTGCATTGCTCCTAACAATTCTTGATACAAGGATATTGGAAGCAGTTCTCATCCATCTAATCAAACTTGTTCCTCACCATTGGTATAAAATTTGTGCTTCAATTTTGAATTTGTAGTTCAGTAATGTGTACTTAGATACATTTTCTATTTTATTTTATATATCATTATTTCCTATACAGAGTTGGAAAAAAATCATGAATTTTTTTAAAATCAGATTTATTTGATTTAAATCTGATTTCTTTGATTTTTTTTCTGAATACTAATTTTAATTGTTGTTTTTATGTTTTTTGAAATATACATAGAATAGTTTGTTATAAGCAGTAACATCTTATCTAGTATATTCAACACACTGATTACCTAAAATTAAATATATAAATTTTAATCTAAATACATTCTATTATTTTGTAACTGTAGTGCAAACTAAATAAGATGTAAATTTAAAGAACAAATTAAATATTCTTTTAATACAAACTATTTATTTAAAAAAACAAATCACAATTATTTCAATATTTTTTTAAGCACTGAATTATGGATTTAATTGTTTCAATAAAAACACTAACTTTGATGCTTTATCTGCTCCTAATTGGTTATAAAGGCTAGAATGAACAATATGAAAAGAAGAAATCTGTCTTTCCATTCCAGCAGATGAAGCCATGGCTGTTATTTGGTTGAGAAACTGGAATTAAAGTTCTGTAACACTCTTTACCTCCCATTACATAAAATGAATTCCACCAGTCATAATCAATCATTGTACCTACCCATACTGCATACTTTCTGATAACAACCCCTAAATTCTTAGAAAGCACGTTATCTATTTACACTTATTTACTTACTGGTATTACTGTGCTGACTGAATCTCAAATCTCCTGTCTTGGAAATATAGGTTTTAATAGTTAAAAAAAAAAAAAAAAAAAAAAAAATTTAAATTAATAATTTTTTCAAAAAAATCAACTGATTTAAATCATGCCAGCCCTGGGCAACATTGATAGTAATGTTATTTTTTTTTAAAGAGTGCGGAGGATTTGAAGTGTTCATTTTATAAAAATCAATCTAAAAAGCTATTAGAATATATAATTTTTAAGTTAATAATGCTTTTGAATTAACAACTTTTATAATACTGATAAAAACTAACAACTCTTCTGAATTTAATTACACTTGAGCTAACATTGCACATCATTTGGTCAGGGAAAGTCAGTGAATTTATCAGATAAGTTTTTCTTGGAACCATGTACTGATCTTCAGCAATAATGTCCAATTTCCATTTATGGTGAAATAAAACTAATTAAAATTAAATTAAATTAAAATTGGTTATAAGTTAATTTTTACTTTTATAATCCCATTTTTTGCAAGTTATCATGGGCTCATTACACTAAGACAACTAAAGTTAAATGTAGATTAAATGCTATGCAAACATATGGCAGTTAACCCTTTCGTGCCTACTGTCACAAATACGTGCCAGCAAGAAACACACTCACTTCCCAGCCGACACACTGGCGTGCCAGAGCTTTTTCTCATTCACCCCCGACCGTCACATATGTATGCCAGTGTTGAGAAACATTTGAAAACTATATGTTTTGACACAAGATGGCATTGTATGTCCATATGGATTTAGATACATGTAGATTTGACCTTGTTTTGGTTTGGTTTGGAGCACTACAGTCTACTGTTTTGCACGCGAGGGCTAATGAGACCGGGACCTACAGTTTAAAGCCGATTCCGAACGGCTACAAACATCCATGCCAGAAGCGGGATTCGAACCCACGAACTCCGGTTCCGAAGAGCAGCGCTCTACCATTCGGCCATCGTTCGGCGATTTGACCTTGTACTCAATAGGAGAGTAGTATGATGAACATACAAGTGGTTTTTGATTATATAAACATGAAGGAAAAGGAATGTTTCCGATTGACATGTTTTATGACGGCTCTTTAAATTCCCATGCAGTGTTTGTTTATGTAAGCAAGGGAGTTTTATTTTTGCTAAAGCGTTGTATATTTCGGTTTGCATTCCAGTTTTTAGTACAGAATTAGATCTGACAGACTTGATTTTTTTTTTCTCTTTTTATTGTTAGATTTTCGAAGTGTCGAAAGTGTTTAACTGAGCTTGAAATAACTGAAATGACGCAAAATATTTCAGATTTTTATTCTGAAATATTTTAGGATAGTAGTAATCGTGACACTTTAATATATTCTGATTGTTCTTTCTGTTCACAATGGATCTAGTGATTCTAATGATGAGGAAGACTTTGGGGACAAAGATCATGATGACGCTTCGTTTTATCACATTCCAGAAAAAATCCTCCAAAACGGCAAATGAGTTACTAAGAATTCAAGGACTGCAACGTAGGATTGTGTGTAGATCCCTGTTTTTAAAATTTTTCATACAAAAAAATAATTTTAAATAACATAGTATTCAGTTTTGTAACGTTAAAAGTCATTAACACTAGATTGCCCGAGATTTCTTGTATACCTATATTGCCCCAAAACAGTCAAAATAACTCCATTGTGAAAAAATAACAAATATGTAAAAAAATGTGTTTAAAATTAATTTTTAATATTATATAATAAAGAAGGGCAGAAGTAACTACAATTATTCATAAACCCATTTATATGTTATAGAAAAAGTCACCAAATTCTAAGAAATTGTGTCATTATATTTCATAATTGTTTTTCTAACTGAAATTAAAAAACAGTCAAAATGACTGCCTTGCGCAATCTAGTGTTAAATAGTAAGTAAAGAATGAAAACAAAGGTGTAAAATATATATTTAAATAAGAAGAAGCCTAAGTAAATAAAGTATCTATAAACATATAAATCACATTCCATTTAAATACTTTACGCAGCATTTTTAAATAACGCGTTGCTATTTCGTTAATTTAGGCTTAATAGCATAAAACCCTCCAGTCCACAATACTCACTCGCAAAAGTAACTGCCGGCATCAGAGAAAAGCGCACATTTGCGCTTCCTGTCGCAAAAGGGTTAATCATCAATTGGCTCTGATTTCAGTTAGTTTTGATCAAAATTAATGGAAAAAATTGCTACAACATTGATTTAAACAAGTTTATTAAATTCATAATTAAAATTTTACAAAGAGCTTTAACTCTGATTAATACACAGCACAAGAACAAGTATAACAGTTCTTTTCTGTTCAAAAGTTTCAGTATAATACAAATAATATGAGCTGGCAGTGCATTATTGCGTAAGCACACTTATACATACTTGCCTAATATAGCACATGATAATATGAATAAAATAAACTGGAAAAAAATTAAAGCATCTAAATATAAACAATATAAAAGAAATACATAATAAAATATATCTGAATTCCTTAGAAGAATTATGAGAATAAAATAAGTAGAATGAAAATTTTCTATATTATGTCTATTTCATATGTTAAAAGAAATTTCATTAAGATAAATTAAACTTCATAAATAATATAAATTAAGAATAAACAAGTAAAATTAATTGAAAATAAAGAAATCTGAACTTCCGAGTTTTCCAAAAAGTTGCCCAGTTTAATATGGACTTCACCGGTAAATGAAAACTCTGATGATAATATAACTTAAAATGATACACAATCCAAATTGTCTGTCTACAATCAAAATAAGAAACAAATAAGACATAAATACATGCAAATGTCATATAAATGCTCATAGTCATTAATACTAAATGGATAAAAATTAAGCAACTATGATAGAGAAAATTCTTTGAATATCATGGCTAATTACAATGCCATATGTTTGTAATAATTCATATATTTGGATTTTATTCCATTCCATATTTAAATAGATCAAATATAAAGAATTTATCACAAAGACAAAATTCATGTTCTCAGTTAGAAAAATTTAAAATATGAAAGAAAATTTACAAAAAATCTGGTTTTAAAAATTTTTTGATCCACTATAAATTTTTTTGAAATAAAATGAATAGAAACTGGATTTATTTCAAAGTAAATAAGCTATTAAAAATTCTTATATTGTGCTCTAGAGAGTGTAAACTCCATGGTAAAAGTTTTAGATATAGGCCATCCGGATCTACAAGCTTCTACATATTTTTGCAAAGTTTGCTCACAAAAGCAAACAAAAGTTAACAGTCAAAGCTACACTGAGCAAAAAAAATAAAGAAAAAATATATATATGTATAAACAGAAATAACACCACTCAAAATAAAAACGAAATACAATTATAAACAAACCAAAGATTTTCCAGATGATAATGGATTGAAATATGCAAAATTCCGATAATTTTATGCAGAATCCACCAATAAAATGCCAGCTGCTATGAAGCACATATAAGAGATTTAAACTTGGAACAATGGTCTGTCAGGAACATGAAACATACTAAAATACATAACTTGAAAAGACAAGAGAAAAAAAAAATTCTTATAAAATCTCATAACTACTATACACAGGAAAGAAAATGATACACAAATGTCACAAAAAAAGTCAATATCAGCAGTTCCTTTAGACTATGATATAAAGTTTGATTTATATTTACAGTCACTGAATTCATGGTTCACACCCAATTCTTCTCAGACGAACTGTAAAAAAAAATAAATATGTATATATGTATTTATACAGCAAGACATACTTTATTCACATAGCAATATACGAGAGGAATATATTTAATATAAAATACATGTAAAGAAAAATTATAAGTAAATTAAAACATGTTTTCTATAATAAATCATTCACAAAGCATTCTTTTAATTCAGTCACTTCCAGTACACATTTTTGACAAAAATATTTCTAACATTTAGAATAGATTTTTAAGGTATTATTGTCTTTACAATACTTATTTGACATGTTTTACATTTATCAGAATCTGTCAAGGAATTAGTGCTCTTTTAGCATTTGTTATTCTTATAAGTTCTTGGACTTCTCAATAATGAACAACAAGTTCTACTGCTAAATGAAGTAAAAAAATTTTGTCTCAATATAATTTTTCCTGTTGTTCTCCTAAACAATACTTTCTATTGTACTACTTCTTACATGTTTCATAATGTGATGATCAATAATCAACAAAAATAAAGCCTTCATCTTACCCATCATGATATATTTAGTATTTTCCATTAAACTTTGTGCTTCCCTGAAAATTACCATATCTACTAGGTGTAGTAGTGCTTATTTGCCTATCTACCCCCATATAGTTTCATCAATGCTGATAATTTTTTCAAGCAAATTTCATTCTTCATTTCAACTGTGAAGACTCCCCTTTGTCCGAGCACGCACCAAAACAGCTGATCGTAGTACACCTGTACCTGGACAATATCGTGCCGACGCAGAGTCGGGGATCTTGACAATTGGACTGAATAGACGAATACGCCCCTGATGGATCTCGTAAATGAATGCTCGGATATTCCATGAAGGGACAGCCAGCGAATGAGAATTCAGCTAGAAAATATAACTGTAACTTTAGCTGGAGTTCTCATGTAACTGGGATCTTAACTGACCCAATAAACAATTGGTGGAACCGTAACTGAACCCCCAGGTATAAAAAGCCTACAATTTTGAGACTCAGGGCTTTTCGTCATTTTTTTCGGAGGTGTGTTGACCTCGTGGAGGCTTTCCCCTTTTTTATCAGAGAGCTTGCTAGTTCCTGAGATTCATAAAGTCTCAATTCATATAGGGAGAGGCAGAATCTCGATACCGAATGGGGGGATAAATTGGGTTTAATTGCACCCTGAAAAGCCTCTCCATTTGTAAGAGATTATTAAATCTCTTGTTTTTCTTTTGACTGTGATTGTCGTGAGGAAGTTTTATCGGCAACCATCCTTTGCAGTTCTAGATGATTTAGGAATTAATGTTCTTTGTATATAGCCGTATTTAATCCAGAATTAAAGTGAATTTTATTCTTTGACTGTGATCCATTATTGACGTTACCTCTCATTTGGAATATTGAAGGCGTTATACAACCTTCACATTTATTTACATATTCTTATTCCACATGATTGTTACCTGTAGAACAGACATGCCAATATTGAAGCACTTGTGTCAGGAGCAACTTGAAATTTTAACATGCTAATTACAGATTATACATAAGTACATAACTTATTGGTTTCTAAATTAAAATTAAATTTAAAGTATTTACACAGTAGTAAATTGTAAAAGGTAAATTAAAATGTATGCATTTAAAAATTTGAGTACATTTTTTAGCTTTAAACCCTTATTTTTCAGAACAGTGTTTTTTATAGCAACATTGACCCTGATACAAATATTTCCATTTTTCTATCATCAGGGATTCTAGAGTTTGTCTACTCAAATTTGACTTAAATTCAGTTTGGTTTTCCGCACAGAACTGAAAACTTTTAATATGCTATGTGAAAAGAGTAATATTCATCATTAATTTTTGAAAAACTTTGTATTTAATTGATGAACTGTAATCATTTAGCTGCTCAAAAGTTTTGTTATTTTCTGAAGCAATATGAGAAGTTTGCGGAGTTATCAAATTTTTTCATTTCTCCAGAGCAACTCAGGAGAATCCAGAGTAGTTCGCATGTCTGGTAGAATCAGACACACTATCTAAAAGTTCCTTGTTATTTTCAAAATAGTATATTTTTTCTTTTAGAAAGTTCATCCATTTCCGAAAAACTCTTTACCTGTTATTTACTGCTTCTAAGAACTTAAACTGTCTTGATTGTTTTGACATTTTGCTAGGTAAATTTTGCTACTATTACATTAACATCACATCACGGTAGTAGAGAAAGGCCCTACTAAACAAAATATAAACTACTAATATTTAGCTTTTTTTTTCCTTTCTTTCCACTAAAAAAACAGTTGTAACTTAAAATTTTAGACACTTGTTGAAATTTCAATATATCACTATTTTTGATTGAGCTTACCATGCAACAGTCTCTGCAATGTACCACAAAAACAAATGCTGAATGTGAATATGCATTAGATGTTCAAATTCAATGCTCTTAAAACAGTAAATATTTCTTAAGTGCCTAACATGGTTAATAATGCTTTGCTACATGTTTATCAGATTTTAAAATTATGAATAAAAATAATGTAAAATCAATTGTATTTACTTTATGGAAAAAGTGATGCAGTCAAATGTGAAAAGTCTTAACATTCTTTACCATCTTTCTAATCAAAAGTTACAACTGCTCATTTAGTGTTGAACTATCCATGAGAAAAAATTTGAGGGATATTTATTCATATTTGAAATTTCCTTACTCCTTACATTTCTTTTTTTCAATTTTCATTCATAACCTTTTTTCTTTTTACTACATTATTAAAATATGTTCCTAATGAAACTGTCAGTATTACATTAAAGAACATGAATTTTACATCTACTCACTATTTCTTATTTCCATTCATAAATATTTTTATAATTAAGTAATTACAACAAAATATATACGCATAAAACAAAATATTATACCCTACATTTATACAAATTTATTTTATCTTATAGCAATTATCTATTAGATTTTGAAAATTGATCAACTCTAGTTTTTTAACTATGAATTTGTAATTCAAATACAAATGACATTTTTCTGCCCTAAAAACATAATATTTCTTTAAAAATAAGAACTGAATTTGAAAATAAATGTTTTAAAGGTGTCTTTTTTTAAGCAGCATCAATAATTAAGCAGTTTTAAGTAATATACACACCATGTTTTAGCATTGCAATTAAAAAAAATTATAAATATGGAAGTTTATATAATTGATAAAAGTGGAACAAAATATTCCATAATATGAAATTATAACTGATATGAAACCTTGATTTCACTACAATGAAGTATTGCATCCATGCAAGGAACAAATCATTTATAAACTAACAACCCAAGAATGAATTATTTTTATCACTTCACCAAGAATCTTAATTTATTTTATCCACAATATTACTTTTCTGGTATTTACTAAAAATAGCATGTTTTGATTTGAGTTACAATAACAATTATAATTCCCAAAATAATAAACTTTGGGGAGTATCTAGAAGCATTTTTTCATGGAAATACAAAGGCTATTTATTATAAGGGATGATCATAATAACATGCTATTTTTTAAAAATCTTATAACTTCATCCAACAAAAGCAAGAAATGCATATTATTTTAATATTTTATAAATTTATTTGGAACTATATAATGATTTTAAGTCTTTCTTAAATGTTTAAAATAAAATATTGTTCTAAGAAAAAAAAAGTTACTACCATTTCAACTTGCTTCAGTTCTTACAAAAATATATAAAGATTTATATAAATAGTTATATAATACATATAATTCCAGACATGCCAACATTCAGGCACTTGTGCCTGGAGGAGCAGTGTAGTTTGAAATTTTAACATGCTATCTAGAGATTATACATGTAATAACATAAAATAACATCTACATAATTTAAGAATACAGTAGAATAATGTAGCCAAGTTCATTGATGCAGACTTACAAAAACATCTTTTATTTAGAAAACCAGATAACACACAAATTCCCGTAGGGGGAAAAGAACGCAAACAGAAAATATATGATGATAAATTACATTGCATTCTCAAAGGAAAAGTCTCGAAATCTGTGAGCTAGGCCTTTTATTAACGTCTGGAAAGGGAATGTCATTCTAGTAACCAGTCTATTTAATTACTTCTAGTTTAGTTTAGAAGATAGTATGTCACAATGAATGGGAAAAAATTTATTAACGGGGCTGTGATTCTAAATTTAAGGTGCCAAGAAAATTAGCGTTTGTCGTCATATTTAAGAAAAATGTGTTTTAGAATTTTATTATTACAAAAGTACAAATGTTATTGGTTTCTAAATTCAAATTAAATTTAAAATATTTAGACAGTACTAAATTGTAAAAGGTAAATTAAAATTTATACACTTAAAAATTTATGAGTAGCTTTTTTAGCTTCAACAACTAGCATTACTGTGTGAAAAGAGTAATATTCAGCATTATTCTTTGCAAAACTTTGTGTTTAATTGCAGAATTGTAATCTTTTAGCTGTTCAAAAGTTTTGCTATTTTCCAGAGAAATCTGAGAAGTTTCCGGAGATATCAAATTTTTCTCATTACTCCGGAGCTGAGCCAGAGAATCTGGAGTAGTTGACATGTCTGTAATTCTCACATGTAGACACACACGCATATATAATATTTCAAGTATTACACATGCATTTTTAATAAAAATTTATGATCAAAACTCTAGATGTGCCTCAAATACAAAATAACTTTCAATGCTGCAGGTAATCAAACAATCATGGGTATAATAGACCTGTGGTCGTAATGTTCATCATAAAAGTGATTTCAATAAATCACACAATATTAGTAGGAAACAAAACTGGTATTCAAGGAAGAAGGCAAAACTTAAAAAACCCTACTCAACATAAGTATTCTTACTGTTTTTTTATGTTACTCTCATTCTATATTACAATGTTAGTAAGCAATCTATTAACTTTAATCAGTAGTTCAACAAATTCTTGGCTATGTTGCCAAGAACTTGGAAATCATCCAAGTTTGGGAACAAGGATAAGAAAATAAGCTTTTTTTTTTCTCCTTGTGAAACCCAGAATGCACATTATGAACAACAAATTTATTACTGCTAATTATTATAATTTTTAATTTATTTATAGAAACACAATATGAGTATTTACATATTGTTGTATAATTATTTTTTATGTAAATTTTTTTTTATGGGAAACTGCTAAAAATATATTAAAGGCAAAAATAGAACAATATTGAAATAGATAAACTTACTGCGATCATTATTCTTCTGCAAGTGTTCAGTAATTCTTACACGGGCATCAGGGACATCGAAGCACAGTCCAAGCCTCAACAAAGTTTTATTTTCTTCAACAAGTTTAGTTATTTCCATTTCAATTTTGTTTCCAAGAACAACAGGGCTCTGTAAAAGAAATTTATTAATTATTCTGTACTATTATTTTATTAGTTTTTTAAAGAACCTTATTGAAAATTTATAATGAAAATGACCATCAATTAAACTTAATTAAAACATTATCCTTTTCTCATTAAATGCAATCATAGTTGTCAAGGTTACATTGGCAAGATATATCCTTTTAAATAATTTATTTTAAAGCTAGGAAATATAATACACATGCTTTGAGTTTAAAAATAATTTATTACAAGTTACAGTTATTTTCAGCTTTCAACAGTTTATTATTTTATTTACATAGACTTAATAATCCCAAACCACTACTGACTATAAATCTGACATTGTACAAACAATTTATATGTATCCAAAATGCTTTTGATATCATGTGTGAATAATAGCTATAAGATTTAAAATAGATATAGGAACAGGGTTGGCATGATTTAAATCATTTTTTTCACTTCTTTTAAAACCTATATTCCAAAGACAGGAGAATTGGGAATCAGTCAGCACAGAAATACCAATAAATAATAAGTGTAAATAGATAACATGTGCTTTCCAAGAATTTAGGGGTTGTTATCAGAAAATATGTAGTAGGGGTAGTACAATGATTGATTATGACTGGTGGAATTCATTTTATGTAATGGGAGGTAAAGAGTATTACAGAACTTGAAATCCAATTTCTCTACCTAATAACAACAGCCATGGCTTCATCTGCTGGAATGGAAGGACAAATTTCTTCTTTTCATATTGTTCATTCTAGCCTTTATAACCAATTAGGAGTGGATAAAGCATCAAAGCTAGTGTTTTTATTGAAACAATTAAATCCATAATTAAGTGCTTAAAAAAATTGAAATAATTGTGATTTGTTTTTTTAAATAAATAGTTTGCATTAAAAGAATATTTAATTTGTTCTTTAAATTTACATCTTATTTAGTTTGCACTACAATTACAAAATAATGGAATGTATTTAGATTAAAATTTATATATTTAATTTTAGGTAATCAGTGTGTTGAATATACTAGATAGATAAGAAGTTACTGCTTATAACAAACTATTCTATGTATATTTCAAAAAATATAAAAACAATTAAAATTATTCAGAAAAAAAATCAAAGAAATCAGATTTAAATCAAATAAATCTGATTTTAAAAATAAATCATGATTCTTTTCCAACCTTGTATAGGAAATAATGATATATAAAATAAAATAGAAAATGTACCTAAGTATACATTACTGAACTACATATGCAAAATTGAAGCACAAATTTTATACCAATGGTGAGGAATAAGTTTGGTTAGATGGATGAAAACTGCTTCCAATATCCTTATCAAGAATTGTTAGGAGCAATGCAAATGGGTTGACACATTATTTGCAAAATTTTAAGTATATGACATTAAGACGACAGTTCAACTTTTGGAATTTTGCATTAGTTTTGATACAATTTTTTAGAGGAACTTTCAACTAAACTATGTGCAACAACTTTACCCAATAACTATGAATTTGTTCAATTTTATTGATTTTCCCCCTGTATTTTTTTAAGCCTTTCAGGGGTGATATTTTTGGTATTAAACAAGGCTCAGATAAGTAAGTATACTAATAATCATTACGAACAGTAGATTGGATATATGTAAGATGTGTCTAACTACAAAAAATACCCTGCAGACAGTGTAATAAAAAATGTCTACACAACTATTACTAAATTGCACTGATGTTAAACTCACTACAATTGCCAGCTTAACATACCTATCATAATTCATAGTAGGAAACTGTGAAGAGAATTAAAAAAGGAGGAGAAAGATAGAAGGGAGGGTATAAATCTCTGAAACATAAGGATAGTGTTCTAGGTTAAAAGAAAAAATAAGAAACATATGCAGATAATCTATGGACTAGTTTACACATTTTTAAAGTACATTTAGAAATATGCATCTCCAACTTAAAAAAAGAAATTTTGGAAAATTCCCCAATTTTTACAGAATTTTGAAAAGTATCCTAATATTTTTCACAATCAAAGTACCTTGACAATTTCCTAATTTCCCTGATGTGTGGTCACCTTGTAAAATTTTGAAACCAGTGGTAGAATTAATAAAATTTATAACTGAAATAAATATTGCACTGATCTGAGTAACATAATTTTGAGTAGATGAACTGTGGCTTTACATGTTTAAATTTGAGATTTAATATCCGTAGCATGTTACACATCTAAAAATATTTTCTTTAACTGAATATCAGGGTATCTGCCAAAATAAAATTTTTCAAATCCATGACTTTTCATGACTTTCCCTGATTTAGCAGATCATTTTCAACGACTTTATAAAAAGCTTTCGTTAAAGTATATATGAATAAAACTTCTGATGTCCATACAAATAAAATATATGCTTTTAGAGAAATTACAGGAATTTTTTCATAAAAAAACTATAAACTTACTTTATAAGTGTTAATAAATTCACATACATAAAAATAAATTGTTGTATCTACATACCAAAGTTTAATCATATAGCAGTTTTTCAATCAAAATGTTTCCAATTTGAATTCAGGGTACTTTGGTATTATCCAGGTGACCATGAATAATAGCCAAGTATAACCCTATAATGTTTATATACAATATCCCTACAGATAAACTTATATTTTGTGCAAAAATCTTAACTAATTTTTATTAAAAAAATGATTACTATATTAATAAAATTTTAATCTACAATTTAAGAAAAAAAAGAATAATATACATTTACCCACACATTAAACTTTCTTGCTTTGAGTTTCCTTGGTGAACAAATTTTACTTGGCAATATGGTCAATAGGATAATACATAAATACCAAACTCAGCAACTTTAGCCAAATGACAAGTAAAAATAGAATTAAACAATTCAATGCATTTTTTTAATCGGTAGTTTAGCGGATCCATGACTTTCCATGACTTTTACTCATTTTACTTGAAAAATCAAGACTTTCCATGACAAAATTAATCCTTTGTCTAAATCCATGATTTTCCCTGACTTTCCAGGTGTGAGGAAACCATGGAATATTTTTGCTGTACCTCAAAATTTCTTCACTTCTTAATACTGTGCTGTAACAACCCAATGTAGCATACTACACAATATCAGCAAGAGCTATTTCTATGCAAATAGGCTACAGCATCTAGACAAAAATTAATTTGCTTTGGTTTGAGCACAACAGTAAATTTTTTGCAACATGAAGACTAACGAAACCAGAACTTGCTGCATAATGCTGATTCTGAATGGCTAAGAATCTTTATGCCAGCAGCAGGTTTCAAACCCCTAATTTCCAGTAATGAAAGTCAGCATCGTACCCATTTAACAATGGCTTGGCTCTCCAAGAAAAGTTAAGAGAAAATATCTAGAAGTAAATGATCTCATCTAACTGGCATAATAACTTGGCTTGTTTTGGAACACAATTTAGAGAAATGGATGATAGAGCAAAGAGTTATCAGTGTCAACAGCGAGATTTTGATTTCAAAGAAAAATAATCAGAATAAAAAATTTTTTTTAATTAAAACTTTTTTTAAATAACCCCGATTTGATTGAATTATCTCAAGTGTGACATATACAACAGAGCAGTTTATCTAGCCAAAATTATAGCAAAGTAAAATATTTGTTTTTTTATTATTATTTATAAATGGTTAACAATTCAATTGCTAACTTATAAAAAAAAAACTAAAAGTTATTACAATAATGCATAGTTTTAGATTTTCACCTAAACTATTTTTATATATGCAGTGGAACTTTGATCTATCGTTTTTCAAGGAGACAGAAAGAGAAAATGATGGACATGGGAAATGAATATAGGCCTTCAATAAAATGAATGTCTATGAATAAATTATTTATAACACTAACTATATTTAAAATGATATTTACACATTAAAAATATTTTGTACTTGATACTTGCTTTACACAAATTAATCACTGCAAATTATCATTCTATACAACCACTACTCTGCAAATACAGTGTCCTCCAATGTGCAAATATATAAAAAAAAATCTTAATTTTACCAAAGCTTTGTGAAGCAAACAAGCTTCACAAAAACTGTACTCAGATATGAAAACTCCACAATGATTTAATCAGTACTCAGAATGTCATTTTTCTCTAACTTTCAATAATAACTTTAAAAATTTCTGTAACAACTTATAAACTTAACTCATTGGCTTCAGTAACTACTTATGACATACATTAAATTAATCAATTTAGTAATAATTAGTACAATATTGGAAATAGCTTTACACATTTATCATCAATCCCTTTTATATTTATGGCTCATTAAAATTCTTAACATAAAAAATTGCATGAAACGAGGACTAACTGCTTAAAGCCAATTCCAAACGGTTAACAACATTCATGCTACAGTGGGATTCAAACCTATGAACTTGATGAGTCAGAACACATTTTGCTAGTATATATATATCTTCTTCTTTACAAGCACAACAGCCCTTTACAGACGTTGGATGCCTCAACCACATGCTCGCTCCAGCATCTTCTATCATTAGCTACTCCATTCCTGATTTTTACCAATTCTCAAGTCCTTTACCTTTCCAAATCGTCTGGGTAGAATCCAACTGGATTTAGCACATTGTTGAGGTTTCCGAACTGAGATATTTTTATGGGGTAAGATAGTTAGCCATTATATATATCAGGATTGGAAAAAAAAATCACAAAATCAGATTTATTTGATTTAAATAAGATTTTTTTTTATTTATTTAAATCAGATCTTTGATATTTTTCTGAATACTAATTTTAATTGTTGTTTTCATGTTTTTTGCAATATACATAGAATAGTTTGTAATAAGAAGTAACATCTTATATATC
Organism: Pardosa pseudoannulata; assembly: GCA_032207245.1. Taxonomy (NCBI): domain Eukaryota; kingdom Metazoa; phylum Arthropoda; class Arachnida; order Araneae; family Lycosidae; genus Pardosa; species Pardosa pseudoannulata. The sequence continues at coordinate 82,540,899 of CM063497.1, read as the reverse complement.
TAGTGACATCTAGTAAACAAATCACAAATATTTCAATATTTTTTAAGCACTGCATTATGGATTTAATTTTTTCAATAAAAACACTAGATCTGATGCTTTATCTGCTCCTAATTGGTTATGAAGGCTAGAATGAACAATACCAAAAGAAGAAAACTGTCTTTCCATTCAAACAGATGAAGCTACAACTGTTGTTATTTGGTAGACAAACTGGATTTCAAGTTCTGTAATACTCTCTTTACCTTCCATTACATAAAATAAATTCCACCAGTCATAATCAATCATTGTACTACATACTTTCTGATAACAATCCCTAAATTCTTGGAAAGCACATGCTATCTATTTACATTTATTTACTTATTGGTATTACTGTGCTGACTGATCCTGAATTCTCCTCTCATTGGAATACAGGTTTTAAAAGAAGTGAAAAAAAAAATCAACTGATTTAAATCATGCCAACCTTGATATATATATATAATATATATAAACGATGTGACCCACCAAAGTAAAATGTATTTCTAATATGTTTCATAACGCTTTTTAGGTTGAACCAGTAGATTTTAGATAAGTATAAATAATGCAGTTATAAGAAATATATGTGACATGAAAATATATTACTAAAGAATATTGAATTAAAAAGGGAAACTTTTACAAAACTTAAATCATCTAACAAGCAACATTCAGTGAAAACACTCACATATCAATTAAAAGCCTTTCATTATTTGACTGTTTGTTAAATATTTAAATAAAAATAAACATAGATACTGAATTTTATGCAATATTGTTATTTAACATCATTTTGGAATTTTTTCAAACTTTTGACAAAAAATTATCAACTTAGCCAATAAACTGGGATTCTACCCACACTGCACTATGCAAATAACAGCCATTGTGAAAACTAAAAGAGATACCTGATTTGAAGCTCTAAATTCTAACACAGTTTGATTTGTAAGAAGAGCATCAATTAAATCGCGAACCATGCATCCTGTGAGATAATTAGATTCTACATTCAATGATATCAATGTCTTATTCTGTTTTAAGGCTTCAACCAAAACCTGTAAAAGAAAAAAAAATTTAAGAAATTTTATAAAATTAAATGAGATTTTTATTTAAAAAACACTATAAATATCACATACTTTCAAATGAATATGAATTACATAAATTCATATGCAGAATCATTCTCAGTGTGCAGTATGTCAATACACCATAATAAAAATAATGAACTGTTAATAAAACATTAAAATAATGAAGTTTCATGAATTATTAAACAACAATCTGTCAGACTGGAACAGCTGCTGTGGATACTGACATGCCCATACTGACATGAATTTACTACAATCTCTATTCTTCATGATTGAAAGGCATGTATGTGAAAGCTTGATGAAAAGAGCTATAAAACTTTCAAAAACTATCTAATTACCAATGTTATTAATTTGAATTAATTTATACATTATTAAACATCAAAATGTGTCTGACTTAACATAGACACCCTGTATATACTATCTAAAAGATAAAAATTTATAGTTAAAAAGTTTGTTAAAGCAAGTAAATTTTATGGAGATTTTAAGCTTGTACACAATATTTGCACATCAATTCGATAAGAAAATATCTTAATTAAAACCTAACCCCAATGTTATCCAGATTAAGTAATCAAAGTACTAATATTAAATTCAATTGCACAAATATTTAACACAAAATTACAGTACCTCAGCTGACACATCATATAAATCCACATTTGCTAAACTAAGGTATTCCAGATGTGAATTCGTTTTCAATCCTTCAAACAAACGCTTCATCTTCTCCCTTGAAATATTCTGTTTCAAATAAAAAAACAATCAATATACATATATATCATATTACTTGAAATGACAGAGATTAATAAACTTAATTTGCTAGTTTATTTTTTGCAATTATTTACAAGCATAGTTTTTATTATTGCTTTGCATCTAGTGGGAAGTTAATACTTTGAAGTAATTAATAGAATTCCAAGTTAGTGAGCCAATTCATGATCTTTTTCATTATGTAAAGAATGGATCTGCAAAATTTGATGTCATTTTTTTTCAATTCTTGGTATATTTAAGAAAAAAAAATTGATATAAATCTTAAATCTAATCTTAAATCAGGATCTTGTTAAGACAAACAATATTACATATCATAAAATTAACTTCACCACACAAAGCCAACTTTTCTTTTTATTTGAAAATAATCTCCTACCATTCAAAACAATATTCTTTAATTTTTAATTAAAAATTATCCAGCAGTGTTAAGAAAATCCAGCTTCAACAACAAATAAATAAATAAATAAAAATAAAGAGTAGCAGTTATTAACAAGCAAAGAAAATGATATGAACTCTTGAAAACGAAATATACCAATCCCATTGAATTTTTATTTAAATCAATTGATAGCTACTGTTAGAAATGACTATTTCTACAATACATTTATTAAAACATGATTAAAAACAAAATACAGGTAAGTATTTAGAATACAAAAGCTTAACAAACATCACAGAAAGATATTCAAATTTCATGATGGTAGCCATGAATTTGACTGGAATTAACACTACAATGAGAATAAGCCAAAGAATTTTTTTGTACTACCAGACTTAAGATTGAAAATTTTTGAAACTATCTTCAAGAATTCATATAACTGCTGTCAGGTGCATAGAGGGGCAATTTTGAAGCAAGACTATGTATCTACAATTTATTCTAATCTGTGCATGGATGTGTAATGGCCTCTAATTAGACACTACTGGTCTTACAATACCTCAAATTAACCAGTTCGTGACCAATGTCTTGTGATGCGACACAGCAATTCCACTCTTATCAATCCAGCATCACCTTCACGCGAAGAGCTCTGATTGGTATTGAGAGACCAGCATCACATAAGCGTAATCATACATCAGAACATTTTATTTGAGCTTTTAAATGCTACTAAACGACATTAAATTTCATCAATTTTCATATCGTTCAATTTATATAGTATCTGACCTTCATATACAGCATTAGTTTCTGTTTAGTGCTTTTGGAATTTATGTATTTATTGATGTAAACAAACTGGGAATCACTACTTTAAAATGCACATGTCAGTTAAATGGACATAGGCATTTCTTTTTATTGTTTTTGTTAAGAAAATATGGTGCATCCAGCTAATTATTGTAGGGCTTGAAATATTTCTGGATGTGCTTTGTCGAAGCATCAGGATATGGGACAGGGTTATATTCAGTTTCATTTCATTAGCCATGGCTAAAAGATTGAAATACCTCAGAGTGAAATAAGTCCAATTATGAATGAAAGCAATTCTGAGATTAGTAAAGATCAATATTACTAATTACAGTGAATCAGAAAGTTATTTTCCTCAGATACAAAGGAATATATTTATGAAGACAAATTGCTACTAGCTACTAGCTCTGATCCTGCAATTAGTTTTCATAAATAAAATTGTTACCAAACATGGAGTTTTCAGTAAGAACAGGGCCGAATTTAAACAATGTTCAAACAGAGATTGGATTTTTAAAATCTTTGATAACAAAATTATAGATGAAGTTGTTATGAAATAAAAGATTTTTATTCAGATTCAGAGTTATTCATGAGATAACAGAAAAGATTGAAAACCCAAGACTTAAAAATTTCTCAAAAATCACAGGGCATTCAACCATTTTGTTTAACGGAAAGGTTTTTTCTGAATATTTAGACATTGATGGTAGAAGAAGATGCATTGTGTGTGTGCTAAAAACAAGTAAAAATGAAAGCTAGCATATTATGAACACAAAATATGCAATGTCGAACTATTTGTCTACCCTTGTTTTGAACTATATTACACACATCAAAATTTTTAATTTCTTAATTTTATTGTATACAGATTATTATTACTTTTCTTCTTAAATTTCACATATAAAATATTTATAATTATTTTTGAATGTATAGCATTCATTTTCTTTTGTATAGCTACAATTTTAGTATTTTGCATACTTTATTTCTATTACTGTTTTATACATTAATACATATTAAGTGGTAGTATATTATATACATAAAAATATTTTTATATAGTTTATTTACTTAACATTAGTCGCAATATATGCAAAATATTACAAAATTCTTGCATATATGTGCAATATTTGACTGTGTCGATCCTAGTTCTGAACATTACAAGTGATAGAATTTTTAATTGAAATTTTATTATATAAAGATGAGTACTGCTTGAATTCCTTTTTTTTTTAAATTTTGTGTGTATAGTATTTGTAATTATAGTTTCATGTTCATCATAATTCATTGCTTATGCATAATTATAATTGTAATATTTTGCATATTTCATCCATTTCTATTAATACAATATTTATATTAATGCATTTTAAGTAATAGTACATTGTATTTAAAATTTGTAAAACTCATTCATTACATTAAAACTAGCATATAGTCCATTATAAGATGGGACCAGTAAAATTTTTAATTTTCCAGAATTGTGAAGTACTCTATGAGGCAGGTAAAAAGATGGTTTGTTTTTTTTGGCTGAGAATTATCTAGTACACACTCAATAATTTGTTTATCTTCATACTCCTCTAAAGTTTCCCAATACTGTGAATGTAGTTTAGAAACACATTCAATTCATTTAGAAAGATAATTGAAAGGGTTTTTTTAGCTATGTTGAAATTATCATTATCTTCCCAATTTTTTTTGCCACAGTAATTAACAGAAGTAAAGGGATTGAAACTATCATTTCCACTACACCCTGGAAGTAGACAGAATTTGTTGTTAATACCTGTGATAAAATTTTCATTGCAACAAAAATTAATTGATGATTAAATTTAAAATTATCTTGTATGTATCTAATCTATTATTTAAGCCAAATAGAAAACAAAATTATTTACTTCAGTGATAAAACATGAAAATAATGCAGACAATATTTATGTAATTTAAAATAAGAAATGATTAAATGAGATGGTTAAAGGAATGATGTCATAATGCTAGAGAAAATGTTATTTTTACCTATTTATTATGCAACAAATTGATAAATTTAATCGTCTGCTCTTATACAGGGATAATAGAGCTTGAAATAATGGCATTAAATGCTAGAAAGGGAGGGAAAGGAAGGGGTGGATTTCGAACGTTGCTGACCCAACTCATCAAGAATCTAATATGGATGCCTCTATCCATTCCAGGACCAACCGCTTCATAAATTTGAGAACAGATGGACAGATAACTTAGGCTATTATTATATAGGGGATGCTGTCATACTAAAACGCTGATTTTAAAGGAATTTATTTATAAAATTAGGCTTAACTGCCTAAAATGTATAAGCCAATCCTCAAGAGGTTAAACACTGGAAACTAAAGAACTGTTATTTGCTCAGTTAATTTAATCTAAAACTGCAAGAGTCCGCATAAAAAGCAATTTTAATTTTATTTCATTATGAAGAAAAGAATCTCAATTTAAGACATAAATCTTTTCCCATCAGTAAAATTCTAACTTGCAGTTATTTTTTTTTTCTTTTTGTATCTCCACAGATTTGGTTACAAAATTCGGACACTAACTGTTGATTTTGCAATTTCAAGTGACCAACTGCCACTTTAACAAACTACAGGAATGCTAAATTTCTGCAGTGAATATGTGCATCTGTTTTGCTTCTAGAAATAAAGTTTTATATCAACTGAGCCTGCAGATGTATGCCAAAATTTTTTTTTCTATTTTCTTAGTTTTAACATCAGTAAAATAAAGAATTTTGTTAATTGACTACAGCAATTTTGCCAAACATAGCAGCGCAAACCAAATATAGGCTAGTTTCTAATATTCAGGTAATTTTGGATAGCCACTGAAAGTTTGGGAGACTTAACAATTAATGCTATTGAAGATCATCACTGATTTTGCTGCCATCAGGATGTGTGTAGAGTCAAAATTATCTGGAGGTCCTCTCCCATGGGCATTGCCACTTTCTCATTGGTTTGCTTGTCAGTGGAGGTCAGTTAACTGTTAGTAGACAGATAGTAGGCAAGATGATAGAATAGAGTCTACAACCCACAAACATAATTAAAACTAGTAACTTAGAGCAATTGCTTTCAGTTACTGGGAAGGGTTCTCGAGATCGAGAGATATTGAGATAGAGAGAGGTAGAGAGAGAGAGAGAAAGAAAGGATAGGAAATTTTTTTATCATATTGGAGCCAAAGCTTCAATGCATATTATTTTTTAAATTTTAAAACTTTTTTTTACTGTGCAAGTATATATTATTTTTAAGATTTTTAATTTTTTTTTTAATTAGAGAGACAGGATGTCTTTAGGCCATTAAAAATTGTGAACATCTGCCCGGTCACAGTTCAAGAATTTCAAAAGAAGATCATTTCTAATATCAATATAAAAAAATTTCAGCTAATTGTAAAAATTTGGAAGAGTGGGAATATTCAGTTCATTTTGTATGTTATTGATTCAAACATCCATTGAGCATTGGCAATCATTTTGATTGTCATATTTTGCTGAGCTGTCAGCATTTTAATACTGGAAACTGCTGTGTATGACCAGGCAGGTGCTGCATAAGAGATTAGTGATCGAAGGAAACTTTTATACAGGAGCAACTTATTATCAACACTGAAACAATAGTTTCGAGCAATTGATTCTGCAGTGTAACATATGTATACACACACACACCCATGGTGCTGTACAACTTTGCAAGGGACAAACCTCCCACAGATTCCAGATTTTTTTTCTTTTTTTTCTTTTTTTACTATAGAGGAAAGATAGCTTTTGATTGAATATATACTTTCAAACAAAGGTAATAGCAAAAATTTTGTTACATAATTTGTCATTCAATTTCCTAATGTAGGTGAGTCTAAAAATGAGTCATTAATATACATGCATATTATATATATATCGTCTTTAATATAATACTACTAGAAATAAAAAATTAAGAACAATTTAATACTTAAATAACATAATTTTTAGCTATTGCTCTACTGCTGAAACTATTTTATAAAATAGGTGAAAGAAAATATACTAACTCTAATGTTATTCCAATTTAATTTCTTCAGAGAGGGATCATTTTCAGCAACTTGTTTTAATGTTTTATCAACATCAGTATCATTATCAGGTTCCAATGGTAAAGCTTTAGGTTTTGTTGCATGAACAATGCCTGTGAATACAATAAATCAATTTCAACTTCTATTACAATGAAATATAAGAAAATTCACATCCAAGAAATATTTCACATGCTAAATTCTTTTTAAATACTAGACTAAAAATAAAGTGTTTACTTTGTTTAATATTATATTAAGCCCCTAACTGATTTTACTAGCATCTGTAAATGGTAGAGATTACTGAGCTTTGTTGCTATTTTGCTTACATTTAGGACCCTGATTGTACTATAATTCTACAAAATGATAGAGAGTAAATATTGCTATAAAAAAATAGGGGGAGGTGGGGAGACTAATAACCTCGCAGGAAATTGAGGTTTTAAAAAACACAAATTCAATTAGTGAAAAGTTTTTAATCAGATTTTTCATATCATTGAACTTACTAAAAAACAGTTTAATAAATTGCTAACAGCTTTGTCAAATTTAAAAATTGACAAAAAGAAATTTTAATGTAAGTTTCTATATAGGATTAATTGATGGTTTGGTTTGGAGTGCTACGGTCTACTTTTTGCAACACGAGGGCTAATGAGACCAGGACCTACAGTTTAAAGGCGATTCCGAATGGCTACGAACGTCCTTGCCACAGTGGAATTCGAACCCACGCACTCTGGTACCGAAGGCCAGTACCCAAACCAATCAACTATTGTTTGGCAGGATTAACTGATGATATAAAATTGTAGTAAGAGAAAAATGTATCTCCTGCAAATGCAAAAAATTATTTCATTTAACAGCACATATCTCAATGAGTTTTTAATATATTCATTCCAAAGTGAAGTGGAATATTACTGCTACCGTTTGTCGAATAATCTACAAGTTTTGTAAAATTTGGTTAAAAATTGTGCAGGCGTTGAGAAGACATTGTGCAAAAAATAGACAGTTTTTAGGCATGCATCTATTTTAGCTTGTTTAAAAATTCCTTTTCTCAGGAAAATGCCCATAGCAACTGTGTATACTAATGTTCATAATTAGTATAAATTTCAGATCATTCACATCTGTTTGAATGAATTGTACACAGAAGAAAGAAATGCATTCACTTCTTGTGATAAAATTTCCAAACACTTCATCCCATAGTTCTTTAGGTAATCCAAAAAAGGTCAAAAGTTAGAAGTAGTCACATCAATAGGACAAACTTCAAAGAGATAACTAAAACAATTCTGAGTATTTACATTTTCATTAATTTTAAAGCAGTTTTATACCTACTACAAAATTTTTATAATTTTTATATCTATTTACTGTTTTATATATGCTTACATAAATTTACATTCAGTTATACGTACTCACTGTTATAAACAACTTCAAATGCTTTAATGTTATCTAAAATATTCTTATTTTAAGGTGCACGATTTTGAAAGAGGATTTTTTTATCACCCAAAAACTAAATCAAAACATCTTGTACATTTAACAAACCAATAAAGAATAAATCTACAGATATTTGAAACATGTTCTAAATGTTATAAAGAAAAAATTAACAGCAGCATAAAATAATTTAAAAGCTCTTTTAAAATTTCACTTACTTTCAAATCTATCACCAATTTTTTGTCCTTTGTTAAGTATAGACGAATGGAACTGGTCTTGATTTAACATGCTATGAAGACCCAGTATAGCTGAAATAGTAATTTTATTGAAACACTTATCAATAAATATACCAAATTAACAAAAATTACATTATTTGAATTTTAAAAATTCAATTATTAACAGAGTAAATATCAGGGAATGACATTTTAAAAATACAATTTAAAAATTAGGCAGATCATTTTTTACATCATGCAATTTTATTTTATGAAATAGTTTTAAACACCATGTTCTCCACAAATAAGGAAAGAAACTTATAAGGAAAAAATATCACGATCAAAATTTAGATAAAAAGCTAGAATAAATTTGGTATATGTAAAATTCCAATTTGTACTATCTACTGTATAAAACTACTTACATTAACAAATACATAAAAGATGTGAAATTGTATATACATAAATATATATATTTTTTAGATTTACAACTAAGTGGTTGAACATTTTGTAGACAATTTTGAAACACTTTTGTATTATTAAAGTGTTTAAAAGCCCCTAATTTGTATTGTTTTCTTGTTGTTTGAACTTCCATCTTTTAATTAGTAAGAAGATTGTACTAATTATATATTTAATTTTATTTTCATCCAAATTATAAAATGAAAGATCAAAACACATTATAGATATTTTATTGTATTTTTTCTGAAAATATAAGCAAGCCTTGCAAGCATACAAGAAGTTATGTGTCGTTCATGGGAATAAAACTAGAAAGAAAGGCTTAATTTATATTAATTTGTTAAATTTTGTTCTGAAGTTTCTTCACTGAAAAATGTGTAACAATCTCACTATTCAGTTAAAATTGATAAGAGCTATATCAAGGTCATTAACAATTCAAATCAAAGCACAACACACAAGATTGCAGATAAGCTTAATGTATGACATACATGCAAAAAAAAAATAAATAAATAAATTAAATAAAAAAAAAAAAAAAAAAAACAGATTGGCTATGTTAAACTCGATATGTGGATTAACTTAAGAAAATTTATTTAACAAATCCATTTCTTTAAAAGATAATTACTGGTAATAAAAAGGGTTAATTTAACAACATTAAAAAGATGAGTGAAGCAGGATGAACCACACCAGACTAAGCAAAAGTTGAGATTCACAAAAAAAAAATATATATATATTATTTTATCAGTTTGGTGAAAAACAAGGGATTCTGCAGTTTGAACAAAGAAATCAAATATTTCATTCAAACTTCTACATCCAACAACTTACCAAATTCCAAAAATGCATTTTAAGAAAATCTACCAAAACTGGCAAATCATAAGGATGTTGTGTTACAACATAATAAAAGCCACACACATATTTGATCACTCACTAAAAATTATTGGATCAATGTTGTGATGTGCTGTCGCATCACCATATAACCTTGATCTTGATTTAGTTTCCATTTATTTTGCCCTATACAGAACTCTTTAAAATTTTTAATGACACTGATGATGTAAATATAATTTAATTTTTTTGCTGCCACAAATCGTTTAAAAACAAAAAATTATATGACACTGCCTGAAAAAGAAAAAAAGGTCATTATCAAAAATGGACAATACCTAATTGAATAATTTATATTTTTAAATAAAATCATTGAATTTTTCTTATCTAAAATCCATAATCACTTAGTTTCCAACAAATAGAACTCATTTAACCCATTTTTGACACTTCAACATAATCTGCTAAAAACAAATTACCTGAATTAGTATACTCATTTCTCCAAAGCAGAATGTGCCAAAAACTGCTATGCACGCCGCAGAACAACTGGCTCTGCTGCAGAACAATTGCGGCTAGCGGAAAACTTTTTTTTTCTTCATATGTATATATGTGTATGTATGTATGTATATATATATATATATAATATATGCATATATATATAATGCATATATATATATATATATATATATATATGTATATATCGATGGCTTTCCATAAGTAGGAAAGGATGTAAAATATTTATTGGATTATGTTGATTCTTTGTTACAGCAATACCATGTTTATTTTGACCAAATTAAGGAACTTTATGTATATCAACTAAAATATTTTTTCTGCTTTGATTATTTATTATTTCTACATTCAAATATGGATAACAAAACTTTAGATCTCTCCACTTTTTTGGAGCTTATTAAACTTTTTCCATGTGTTTCACCCTCTGAAGAAGAAAAGAATGAACTATTTTTTGAATATCAAATTTTTCTTAACTGGATTTTTGATGCAATTGATCATTCTCAACAAAATAGAATGTTTTTTGAAATGAAAGCTATATTAGTGCAAGCTGTAAATGAATTAAAACCAGAGATCCATAAATTTATAAATTTCTTAATACACATATCTATTCCTATATCAGAAGCTATTTGCGAATCATGGGGATCAACAATCAAAAAAATATTTTTTATAGGCATAATGTAAATGATGGTGATGAAACTAGTATTGGGACAACTGATAAAAGAAAGTTTATTTTTTACAACGGACCTCTACCAGGACACAGATCAGTCCGAAAATTATTAAAAACTTCCCTTGCATTAATGTTTGGAGCCAAATTATCAGTCCCATTTTTATCATCGTAGTGATATCTCAAAATATCTTACATCAAATGTAATTGACAGGAAAGTAAATTCTGTGTTAATTCTATGTTTGATTTTAATACAAATATTTTTCTAAATTTCAGGTAGCACTGATTTATTAAATATTTTTAGTTATACATGTTGGTAAAGATGAAAATGTAGCACAATAGGAATAATAACGTGGGAGAGTTAATATAGGATAAAATAAATATATCTCCTGCAGAACATTTTTGATAAGCTGAAAGCTTGTTGCAGTACATTGAAAAGTATTCTGCTGTGGTGCTCTTTTTACAGAATCTTTCAGACTTTACAATCTGAGGAAATTTTTAACTTTGTTCTTCAAAACTAAATCCTATGACTTTATCTAAAGCATTAAACTGCTATTTTCAAATTCATATATTAGAACAGCAGTTCAAATGTAAAAGTACAAAATAATTCAAATAATTATCAAGCTCCAGTATCTAATTAAACAGAAAAATAGAGACAATATTAAAAAATTTAAAATATAAAAGTCAAAAAAGTTATGAACTTTAGTGCAAAAATTTTCTCTACAGTATTTTAAAAATTATTATACTGCATGCATACCAGCCAGGTCAACTAGCTCTGATTCATCAGCAGTAGTCAAAGCTTCTTCATATTCATCATCTAGGTCCAATTCAATTTGCAAATCATCTGTCTTAGGTTTGGGAACATCTTTCGGTTTCCAAACCTTTCCTGAAATTTTTTTACATTTTATTTGTATTATTATTCAACAGTTTCAAAGACAATTAAAATTACCTTTCTTACAAAGTAAAAAGATAAAATGAAACAAAATATTAGTTGATTTTAAAAAGTCTAAATTATACCTCAGCTTTTAAATCTAAATGCTCCTTTTTAAGATCATCTTACAGGTTTACTATGAGCTTGAAATATTAAATTTCGATAAAAATAAAAACTAAACTCCTGGGCGCAATAGCCCCTAGGGGGCCAGAGCCTACAGTACCAATCTCCATTTACGTGACCAAGGGCCCTGGAGTGCAAAGCATATGTTCCAGTTAGGTGGTCAATCTTAGACGGAACCCCCAGTGTTTAGTTCCCAAGCACGATTGGTCCTCAGTTCATCTACCCATTGAAGGAATGAAAGGCTGAGTCAACCTTCCCCAACCCGGGGATCGAACCTCAGACCTGTGTCGTGGAAGTGCGAAGCATTACCCCAATGCCACTGGACTTTTGATAAAAATAGTAACACATTAAAAATGCTGTTACACTATTTATTCTATCTTGCACATGATTTTTAAAAATATATCAAATTAAACTTAATTTATTAAAAAACCTACTCATATTGCATGGAGCATGATGGCATTATAAAATAAGATAGGGATATAATTTAAATATTAATTTGTGAGATTTAAATAATGAGAAAAATTATCTAGTTTTAATTTTATAGTATTTTAGCATTTTGCACAAAATATAAATGTTAAACCATCAGTAACAAACTTATGCATTTACTAATCATATCAATAAGTTTAAATTTGTGACAAAACAATTTTTAATGACTTTAAATAAATACGGATAAAGTTTTCTCATATGAAAAATACTGCATAAAAACATTAGCTATTACTTAAATTTGTTAATCAATAAGATTGCATAATGCATAAAAAAATGCTACACCATTAAATTTACTGTCAAATTTATATGGAGAGAAATTAACCTCTTTTAAGTCCTGGCTCATACGGTTTGGCTTCTGGCCAGTCAGCTTGTTCTCTAGCTGTTCGTTCAAGATATTCCAATAATTTTTTTCTATTCAGAGGGCCAGTAGGAGCTTTCTTGGTCTGATCTTTACATCTTTGGGATGGTGGAAGAAGTGAATCCTAAAAGAAGAAAAAAAAAAACTATATTTCATCTTTTAAATTTTATGCCAGGTTTGGTTTGGAGTGCTACAGTCTACTTTTTGCAACACGATGGTTAATGAGACCGGGACCTAAAGCCGATTCCGAACAGCTATGAACATCCATGCCACTGTGGGATTCAAACCCACAAACTTTGGAACCGAAGGCCAGCACCCTAACCAATCAGCCATCGTTTGGCTAATTTTATGCCAGGAAAAGGCAACTTTTTTAATATAAAAATATAAAAAAGTACCTATAAAATTTATTCAAAATCTTAAACAACTGTAAAAAATATTACCAGGTACATTTATCTTGACATACATACTGAAAGTCTAAATCAATTTTATGTTCTAGCAGACATTGAGGAGTTGAAATATTTTAAGAATATCCACAATAACTCAAGCAGGCAACAGTATTATTTAATTTTGTAATAGTTTCACTATTTTCCCCATTAACACTATCTGTCTGCAATTTTCCCATACAAAATAAGTTATATTTGAGCTTGTCTGAGAAAGGGGCTGGAGAGAGCTTAAAATGAACATTCTCTCAAATACAAGCTCTAATTCACCTATATTGTAATTATTTAGTTAATTGGGAAAAAGTTATTTTTCTATCTATATTTTCTAAATTGAAAGAGTTTTAGAATATACTATAATTTGGGGTAGATAAGCTGTCTTTGTGATAACTGACCTAAAATAAATGAAAGTTCATTAAAGTCCCAATGAAAAAAGAAACAAGTGTGCTTTGTGATGCTTTAGCCATTTTTGCTGCAGATGCTGTTTTATTGCCATAAGGTATGCATGTCCAACACATGTTACAGTATACATCAATCAGTTATGATCTGCTTTACAGACTGTTTTACATTTTAATTTGTTTTAAGTTTTATATCATTAAAAGTTATTTTAATTGAATAAAAGTATTTTTGACTCAAATGTTTTCAGTATCTAAATTCATAATAAGTGCTACTTAATGCTGTTTCAATTTTGCTAGTGTCATAATTGACACCACAGGTCAATTATTGGTGAATCAAACAATTTGAAACATATCATTCATTTTTCCCAGTACTTATAGAAATACATATTACTTTTATTTAATAATTTTTGATTAGAAACATGAATTAGTATCAGTAATTTACATCCCTCAACATTTAACATGTGAATAACTGGAGATGGCAATCATTAGCTTTCTATAAAATATTAAAATTTCTTTTAGTATACATAATCTTATGATTAATCATTTCAATTACAGCCTTTCTTATTTTTATGACATTTTTGAAAATTTTGTCTTAAAATCAAAAATAAAATGTTTTGCTTTAGCTGTAACTGCAAATTACTAAATCTGGAAAAGTCACCCTAATAGTGGTGGCAACTTTTAGTGTATATTGATACTTTATGATTAAAATTTTTAATAAAAATATTTATTGAAATATTTTTGCTTGTGATGTCATATATATATGTAATGTATCGAAATAATTTAACTCTAATATTTCTTTTAAAAACGTCCACTCTCCCATTCTAATTCCTTTAAATCTTTTTCCCAGCCTCTAAATAGTTTAATCAAAGGAGTATTTTCCACTTAAAATTCTTCATAAAGCTGTCTATCCTAAAAATGTAAACTTTCTCTCTATTCTGCACATTTCCCAGCTGTTGACAGCAAATGGTTTTGCATTTTGCTGATATTGCATTTAATTCACTTATTAAGTTGTTTTTACTGTGGGAAAATTCTTTCTGTCATCGCTCTTGGGTGCACCTCTGTTCAATCAGAGTGAACTGTGGTTTTTTTCTTTGTCTGTCATGTAGTGGAAAAGATGTGCATTGTTGCCGTCCTGGAATAAAGTTTCAATTCAACTTCTGCAGTTCTCTTCAATATGAGGTCCAACTGCATTTTTATTACTGCTAGCTGTTGCACTTTATATTTGTCAAGGAGTTTTATCAAAAATGGATTACATATATATATATATATATATATATATATATATATCCCCAGGTGTACTCTTCAATCAAAACCGTTCAAAGGTCAAAGCTTATATTTCAGCAAACCACCTTTTCTCTTCTAACCCCTCATAATGATCGAAAATGCTGACTGTAGTAGAATACTCACTCTGTACCTGAAACATGGAACGCAAGCAATAACTAAAGTTTGACAAAAAGCCTTTTTAATCTATCAATTTTTTCTTTTGCTTCTTTGAATTCAAACTACCACGGTGGAAATTTTCACTTCCAAAGATATTACAGTGGACTCAGCTTAATGTGATCATGGTTAATGTTATCAATCACTTATTGTTATTGAAATCACTTGCTCCCGATTTTCTCTATTCATTTGTATGTAAAAAACATTCCTTTATGTGATCATTGCATCAGTTAATGGGAACAGTTTTTGAACCTCATTTTAACTGGCAAAGGAATATTCACAATATATACAGAAGCAAATCTGAATATATTGTGAATATCCATTCTTTTCTTTCCTTCCGCTGTTGTTTGAATTTCCAAGAATTACCTTCAACCTAGGGAGATTGGGAATGAACAAAGGAGTGGAGATTCATGTTCCTGCAATTTTTTAGAAATATGCACACCCTGCTGGTGGTCAATGGTTGTCAGATAAGCAGAAGGCAACACATTCTTATCGTAACTGAGAAGGAGCATATGCACATTTTATGCTTTGCTTGCTTTCATGCAGCTTTTCGATATGGAAGCCGGAAAGTAAAATGATTTAACATTAAAACAAAAGAAAGAAATTTTAAATATTTATGATACGTTGATTATGATACAAACAATTTATCAATGAGCTTCTTAGAAGAAATTGTACAGTCAACAATTGATCCATTTTTTTAAACTATGTAAACAATTTGGTACTACTGAAGAACTGGGTCTCCTTCCCATTTTTGGCGATTTTAAAATGGTTCCAACTGCGCCAACCCTTTCGTGTGAAGTAACCTGTGTTATGAGCGGGAGCAGATTTTCGACGGAAATAATGTAGCTATACTTATAGTAAGCTAGGGAAAATGAAAAATATAATAATGCCAACAAAAGGGGGAAATTAAGAGTTCAGTTATACTTGAATTCTTATATATATTGTTTATTCATATGTTGTTTGTGAATATTTAATGTAATTAAGGGAGTTATCTTTGAAACATTAAAATATCTTTCTGTTTCTTTTCTTTGAGATTCGTAAAATAATTCTTCATTTTTAGAAACAAAACAATTAAAAATTTCATTTTATATGATATAAAACCTATAATAAATAAACTATCTCACAGATATAGCACAAATTTTTAAAGAATATTAAAAGATGAGTAATTTTTATGATTAAAGATTCATTTGGAATGTATAGTATTAAACATTCCTTCCAACCAAGCCCTCCCCCCCTTTGATCCCTGTGAATGTTGTAACAATATAGTAACTTTATTTTTAACTTCATAATATTTTGTATTGTATCAATAAGCAAAATAAACTAGAACACGTTAGCTATAGAAAACAATATCTAATTTCTGCCCCCAGTCGTAAAAATAAAACACCAAACCATCCAATTCAAGCAAGAGAGTTATAGAAAGAACATAAAATATCACTTTAAAAAAAAATTTTAAAAATACATACCTTTTCATCATTATAAAATTATAATTTTAATTTCCAGATAAATCAATTACTCAATAGATAAAATAAACTCAGATAAATAATTAAGTATATTAAATGCAAGTGCTTACAATAATTTTAAATTTTTGATTTATAGTATTTAAATTTTATCAACCATTCATCCCGCTTGGAAATGGTACAATTAATATATTATAGTTTTAGACTTCAATGGCTCAGACCGAAATTTCGATTTATGAAACATGAGAAAAAAACTAAGTACACAATTTACTAACCAGAAACCCATTACAAAATAGTAATTCAGTTTTATATATAATTAATCCATCCAAATCATAAAAATAATTAGACATAATGAACTACTGGAGAATGGTACCATAAACCAGCAAGAAACAATATCCTAACGGAAATGATAGAATACGAGTTTTATCGTTTTGATTTTTCGGTGAAATCACCGCTGACCACCCAACCAATGAATTTAATTTCACAATTTTATAACCCAATGAGAATTAGGAGTATTTCATATGTTATTAAACGGTTGCATAAAGAGAGCCTGCTCTGGAATTAACAAAAATTAAAAAGCGACACGGCGAAGAGAGGAGTAAATAGTTGGCGCTTTATCGCCCATTTGGCAGGAGGCACCCACATGTTCAATCAAGCCAAGCGGAGTTCACTGTATTTCCGAACCCTAAAGGATAATTTAACCCTCCCCCCAGAATTCCAGGATACCCCTGTAGCACAATCACACTTGTACTATCATAAAAATGTGCAATAATTATGTGCAAGGTAAAAAATGGCACTTTTATATTAAAAAAAAAGCCATTTTAAAATATTTTTTCTACTTTGGAAGTTTCACAGTACTTCTATTATACAAACACCCATATTGATGACAGTTCTAGGAAAAAATTTTATATTTAAGCAATACTATTATAAAAACCAAGTAAATATTACTTACATCTGGATCTACTTCATTGCTTAGCTGCTCAAGCTCTTCAGGAGTAAGAGAAGCTAACAAATCATCTATATCTTTATCATCCAGCTCCTTCACTTCTTTGCCCATCAACTTGGCAGTAATGAAAGCCATTTTTATGGATACCTATCAAATTAAATAACCAGCAGGTAATAATTTTGGCTACAAAAATAATTTAAACCATAATAATTGTTTTTTACCAAAGATACATTTCTTGGAAAATATTATTGTATATTGTAAATAACAGATTTGCAATATTTACATTTCTCAATAGGATAACTTTTATGCTGGAAATAATTATGTACTAAAATAACAAATTTTTGAAATGAAGGAAAAGGGATTTATAATTATCCTAATAATTTATATTCTTACAGCCAATAGGTAAGTAGCTTAAAATACTACTAAATAACTTCAGTGCTAAAGTATAATTGTTGCAATCACTTTTCAGTACTTTAAGTTTTACTTAGTAAAGACAAATTGACTCTCACAACTGCTTTATGGAATACACTTTAAGTAATCTTAACAACGGTTTATAGAAAAAAAATATGCATAAATTCAAAAAATGTACAAAACTTTCAAGCGTTATTAAAGGGGTTAAAATCAATGAAATACGTCTACATTAGTTCTATAAATATATATATGAATTAAAGATTTGTACGGAGGGGGAAGGGTTCCTCCAGCGTAGAAAAATTCACACTACAATTCTTTTAATAAACAATTTATCAACAAATAAACAAGATATTTATATCACCTAATTTTTAATTGGTGTCAAATAA
This sequence comes from Pardosa pseudoannulata, assembly GCA_032207245.1. Lineage (NCBI taxonomy): Eukaryota > Metazoa > Arthropoda > Arachnida > Araneae > Lycosidae > Pardosa > Pardosa pseudoannulata. The sequence goes on along the minus strand of CM063497.1, from coordinate 82,522,468 downwards.
AGTTGATGTTTCTTGATAAAAATTAACAAATAATCCTCAAAGTATAAACCACAAACTATTCAAAGCTAATATCGAGGTTAACGTCTTCCGAATGAACCCATTTCTCAATAAGTTACTTCAAGAGGATTGCGGTTAAATGTCCATATATAAACATGTTTCTAAATTTGACCGACATCGAGGGTATTGAAAGACTTTATCGATTGCTGGTCTCATTAAATAATCGGAATTAATTAAGTATCAACAGTTAATAGAACGATTAATGTTTATCCTCATACCTTGCAAGTGAATCACTCAAATACAGGAACAAATATAAAAATAGCAGAATCAGCAAAATTTTGACATAAAAAAAGTTTTGGAAACTCGGGAGGGGTAGTTTAAGTTGAGTTGAGTAGTGCAGAAGAATTTCATAAGAATTTATTTACTATTTTCAGCAGCAATGTTGTTAGTTAAACTTTTTCAATTGTAAGAATAATGAATAGGTAAAATTTCTAAAATTTTGTTGGAAACAGAAAAAAATAAGAAAAGGTTTCATAAAATCGTAGAAACTATTCTGAGGATTCTTAAGAGGTAAAGTTATTATTTAGTGTAATTACCAATTATTAATAAGTTTATTCATGAAAATAATTTTGTGATTTCAATTTAATTTTCTAAATACATTTAGAGTGAGTGTTGTTTCTTCAAAACTTGCTATCACTTCATTAGAAATAAACTACGACTTTCATTGTGAGTCACGTCACTTTAATTTTTCATACACACACGCTTTTCACTATCCACATCACGGCCACGTCTTCTACCTCCATACGTAAAACTGAGACACTCTTTAAAAGTTAATAATGGTGAGCTATTTTAATTAAGATTGTAATTAGATATAACGCATGCTTCCTCTATTTAATGGTTTTGTGTATTTAATTTTCAATTAAGTAGATGTATACTGATATGTATTGTTTAATAATTTCCCCTCGATATTGAACTTTAAATAATTAGAAATAACAGTGAAACATCGGAGTTCTTCAGAAGTACTCACCAAATGCTCAGTTTACTTTTAAATTGTGCTTGAGTTTTAAGTTACTGCATAGTTTATTTCAGGTTAATTCAAATGCAATGAAATATATTTCTTTTTGAACTAAAAGTATGCCAAATAGAAAGATTTTTATTTCAAGATTTAATTTTCTAAAAATTGGTTGATAAGAATATTGCTCTTAAGGCTGTGTGCTTAATTTTAGCTTGGAATTGTGTAAGATTTGAAATCTGTTGACAGAAGTTGAAATTCAAAATTTATTAGCTAATATTAAAAAATTATGTAAGAAGAAATTATTTGGAAGAATAATTTAAAGCTTGGTACAGATTCGATACACACCGCGGTTTTGGTAGCCAAAATTTATTCAAGTAGTGATAATTTGTATTCTGTGAAAAGAATTTTCTCTAAGTCATTACATTTACAAACAATTGCTACTTAATTATAAATATTTTTCCAGAACATATTAGTTGCTTTGAGTTTGACCAGACATCTCTATCACATATAGAAAAAATATAATTTAAGAATTTGAATTTTAAGCATTAAATAAGTGTTGTTAATGATTGTTTAATCTATGATGTAATAAACATTACTTTCCTGATAGTACTTTCACAAATATCTTTATAATCAAGGTTAGAAATGAATTTTTAATTTTCACATTTCTTTTTCTTAACTGAGGATATGCAAACCACATCATAAATATGATGGTAAAAATTTGGCACTTTTTCTGTTGAGGTGGATGAACATGGGAGTACAGACTATAGCCTGTTTGTTCTCTCTTTTAGTAGAATAAGTAAAAAAATTTACCAATTTGGTAAATTCCAAGTTCCGGGGGTCCCGCTGCCATGTTTTTGGTGCTATTCTTGTACAAGGGATTGCCAAATTGTCGCCAAGTGATGTTTACAATTTGTGTATTAAATTTATACTTGATTTCAAAGCATATTTTGAACAAAAAAAGGGTTTGAAATTTTGTTAAGATGAATACACATTTAAATTTGAGTTTTTAATGTATTTAAATGTGCTTTTGTACTGTTTATTAAACTAAACAGTGCAGAATTTTTGCAATTAGTGCAAATCAAGTGAAATGTTAGCATTAGTTGGTTATATTTAGGCAATTATGCTTATAAAATATTTAGTTATATTTATAAAATACGGTTGCTATTTAATGAAATTATTTTAAAACTATCAAAAGATTAAAAATTATAAAGTACGGTACAAATTACTTCTAGAAATTATTAGCTTAAAATGGAAATATAAGAACGGAGTAAATATTTTAAATAAATAATAAATTTTTAGCTTAAAACTCTGAAAATAGTAAGGGAATGAAATCATTTTTCTTATTATAATCCCATTATTGTTTAAAGGAGGATAAAATAGCAAATAATGAATTGTGAAAAATATTTTGTCTTTGTAAAAGATTTTACAAATTTCTGATATCCTCAAGTAAGTCACATTTCGGATAAAAATTTCATGAAGCTCTTATCTTTTCTTAAATTTATGCATCTCTTTTAAAATAAGTTTAGACCTTGTCAGCTAAAGCATTCCTTACTTATGTGTAAATGATTTTTAAAAAAAAGTTATGGCTATTTATTACAAATGTTAGGATTTTAATGCATACAAAATTACCTTTAAATTATTACTTGTTAACTACCCAAAATGTATAAATTAAATCATGTTATTTACAGCCTGCCCCTGCAAGTGCAACGTCGGTTGGTGCGGGTAGTAGATCACCAAAATCTATGGCACCAAGAGCTGGATCTGGATCCACTGTTAAACAGAGGTATAATTTAATCAGAACAATACTGTATAAAAAGAAATTTTAATATTAGGAAATAATGCTTCAGAACTAGCAGGTCTATTTACATTAAAGACTTATATTTAAATAATAGTTCTAATAGAAATGGTACTTCTCTCTTAAATTTTTGAACTGCTCTTAATAGAAGTAATTTTTGTTGTAAATATGATTAATATAATTAGTTTAATTTATTCTAGCTTAATTAAGCAGTAATAGCTATTGACTAAACTGTATTGTCAAAAACATTAGGTTTTCTTTTATACTATGCTAATTTAATGTTTGCTTCATTATTTTAATATTTTATTTTAGTGAAAACATTTTATATTGTTATGAAAATGTGTTTTTATATTCAGAATTCTCATGTTTCTTGAATAACAGAAATAAATAGTTTATATATATATATATATATATATATATATATATATATATATATTTGTTATGAGATTTTTGTCTAATTACAAAGGGAAGAGAGTATCTTGAATTTCATGCAGTCAGGAGAATTGTAGTCAAGTGCAAAAACACAGAGAAATTTGGGATTAAACTGACAATTTATTTAAGCAACTTCTATCACATATGTCTTGTTTGCAAAACATGTACTTTTGATTAAGTATTTGTCTGAGCCAACCAGAGCAAAATTACTAGTCTCATGAGTGATGATGACATAGATTAAGTATCAGGAGCTATTTTAATGTACTCATGCAGCAGGAAACTTGGCAATGTCCATATTAATAGGAAAAACAAATATATTCACTAAGGTTTCTAGAAAAGGATAGAAAATTATTTTAACATAGAAATAATTATGTTGATTATTTTTTTAGGATAAAATCATTACATATATATAATTGAATAGTTGTTACTCATAAGTCGTATATCATTGTATTTTGTATAGCTCAAACTAGGGCAAAATATTTTTTATATCACATAATTAAAATTTTGATCATTTATTCTATAAAATTATTTTTGCAGCTATTGCCTTTCATAGTAAAGCATTCATTTGGGAAAACATTTAAAGGAAATCAATAATTTTACAAATACCAAACAATTAGTGCCTAAGCCATTAGTTCACTAGCTCTCTAATATTTTTTAACAATGTCCTAATACTGAGAAAGTACAACCCAATTATTTAAATGTGCAAAAGTGGTTGGATGGCTTAGGTGCAAAAAACACAGTCCAGTGAATCCACAACCCTAACTTTGTAGAGATAGTGTTGTAAGCAGTCATGTCCAGCGAGACCTTTAAAAAGGGCCACTGCAGTCTTTCTTGGAAAACTGGGAACAGCTCTCTCTCTCTCTCTTAAAAATCTTCAATTCCCCATTCAGACTTGAAATGTGCAATTAAACGCCAGTTGCATATTATGTGGAAGAATGAGTGGGACATAAATGTCAGCAATAAGCTTCACAACATTACTGCGGACATTCGCTTTTTCTCAGATAATGTTAGTTGTTAGTATGATGTTTTACTTTGGACACACTCATCTCACACATAGTTACTACCTTTTAAATGAACCCAAACCCCGATGTTCTTTTTGTGTCATCGCTATCTATTTTATATATACTTACCTCTTGTAGCCACTTACAGCGTACCTGTGCCTTAATTTTTCGCACACTGCATCCTAACTTAAGGGATTTACTGGATGAACCCTCGCATTCCTTTCTTTTTTCTTTTCTCTATTTTACAGGCATATTTTGGTCAATTTAACTTGTTTTTTATGAATTGTTCTTGGTACTTTTTCTATTTTTAATTTTAAAAATTATTCATTGTTCTTCAGGCTTTTAGCTTTTACCATCTAATGTTTCATCATTTTACCTCTTACGTACCTTTCCTGTGTACTTGAGTTTATATACAGTAGACATTTTTATAAATTTTTTGAATTGGTACGGTTTTACCTTTGCTGGATTTAGCCTGTTCTGTTTCCAGATTAGGGCACTTTTATCTGTTATGTCTTGCTGTAATTATGAAACACCACCTTGTGCTTGGCACTTATGTCCTAAATAGGGACCTTGTGCCATAAAACTTTAACTAACCAACCAACCTTAAAAATTTTCAATCTCTTATTCGTCGCACATTGAACGATATCTTGTTTGCGAATTTTCTTTAAGATTCAGATTAACAAACAATTTAGTTATACAAATGGAAAACCTATAATTGCCAATTGAGTCATTTTGAAATCATTTTAAACTTCAATTGTAAGTCATTGAAATATGCAAACAATACTTTCAATTATTTAATATAAGAAAGCTGGATTTAATCATTTTTCTGAAATATTTGTATATATTTAATCACCAGTTACATTTCTTTAAAAATTGCATCACTTAATTATTGTAGAAATTAATGTGTTCATTTTATTAATTATGATTATATAATTTATTTCATGGTAACAATAAAGTATTAGCAATTATCATTAGTTTTATAAAATAAATCTAATTTTAAAACCCTACAATTGCTTTTGAGCCTTTTATTGACTTATCCTTGATTAGTAATATAAAATCCAAATTTTTAATAAAAATTGATTTTATATAAACGTTATACTTGTTACTAAACCTTAAAAATGGATTAGAAAATAGAAAAAGCCTTTATGCACAGTTCACTGAATTCAAAACTCATGTCCATATTTTATTTTCTGCCTTATACTTTTATATAATTAACTTATTTGTAACCCCAAAGAAATATAGGTTTATATGCAACCTTTAGACATTAAAGAAAGTTGGTGTAATATCAGCTAAAATTTACTTTTCTATTCAATAAATATTTTATAACTTATCAATATATTTTAGGAAAACTGGAAATGCTGCTGCAAGTAGTAGAACTCGAAGTTCTGGCGCGAACAGCGGAGGAATGTGGAGGTTCTACACTGACGATTCTCCAGGAATTAAAGTGTAAGTTAATTATCATTCATGAAAACACACATCTAGCCATAATACACTTCCTTAGAAAAACAAGTATGTAATTAGCATATTTCAGACATGTTAGGTCACTTTTCTCGTGGTATTAATTTTTTTTTTAAATTATCATTTTTAGTCACCTGTTTTTGATAGTTAATCTTTTTTTAATGCTTTTTGTTACATAAACAATCCATTAAAGTCCTCCCCCCCAATTTTTCTTTAATATAAACTCATTTTATATAAATCATACCCTAACAATTCATCTTTTATTTTGATTTAAGAAAAAGAAGCAATCATTGATATAAACATTTTTACAAGAAACTGAAAGTGTGATTTTAAAAAATTGTTTTACTTAAGTTGCCAATATAATAAAAATTGGGGATAGAAGCTGTCATTATATTAATTTTTTGACTTTGTAATTGTTTTTTAAAATTATTTTTCATTTGCTGTATGCTCTGATATAAGGACATTGGCTTATAAAAAGTTTTTCTCATATCATGGGTTAAAATTTATCAAAAAGGGCGGGGGGTATTAAATGTCAGGAATCGGATACCCTGGAAATCCACATCTACTTTTTTTTATTCAAAATTAAAAATAAAAAAATAAATTTAAAGACTGGAAAATTGGTTGAAATAATGTAGAAAAATGATATTCATTGAAATAATCCCATGGAATGCATTTTTGAAAATTCAGTAAATATATAAAGTATAGAATTAAACTTATTTTAAAGGAAAAAATGTAATATACTAAAGTGAACATATTAAATTTATTGTTTTTGTTCCTTTAAAAAATTTACTGCAGCACATCATAAAATATATATACTCTGCATGGCACTGCTTTACATTTAAAAAGAAAACTTATGATTAAAGGAAAATAATAAAATGAATGATAAAAATGATCATGAAATTTATATTTTTGTCTAATTTGCCTTTTTAAGGTTATTTTATGTTTATCTCTCTCTCTCTCTATGTAATACATCAAAATTATTTCACTTTAATATATTCTTAAAAACCTTCTCTCTCTTCCATTCCTTAAAATCTCTATGCCTGGCCACAAAATGCCTTATCCAAATTACTGTCCTAGACTTAAATTCTTCCAACACATTTCCCAAAGCTTTCAGTGTAATAGATGTAAATTTTCTGTCCATTGAACACATTTTCCACCTGTTGCCGGCAAATGGCTCAGCTTTTCCCCTGTTCTAACAGTTAATAAATTTGCTAACTAAGTTTCTTGTCTCTTGGTAAAAATTCTATCTGTCTCCCTCTGGTGTACACTTCTGTTCGAGCAAAGTGTTTTCGTATCATTTTCTTGTTTGCTATTGACTGGCAAAAATATCTCTTTAGCAGCTCTTCAATAAGCATTAAAGTTCTCAAAATTGTGCTTTTCTTCAATGTAGGCTGACTGATACGTTATTCATTACTGCTAGCTAATTAATCTTTTTGCCCAGTAGCCAAGTAAAAAGAATAGGGATAATAATTAAATGTAACTGGCTATTTTAGAATCTCTGGATTACATATATATTATCTATCTCTTGCTTGCTCTTTCTAGCATCTATTTATCTATACATACATAATGTGTTTGTATATATGTGTGTTAAGTATTATCAAAGTGTAGTATAGTCAAACTTCGATAACTTGAAGTCCCAGGGAATCCCCAAAAATATTCGAGTTATCGAAGTTACCTACCATTCCTCTCAACTGTCACTTAAGATGAGTCAACATGATTTAAATATTTTGATATGTGACATAATACCATAGTTTTAAGTATTTTAGTTTTTTTTTTAGCCTGTGTAAGTAAGAGAAGAATGGGTTCAAAAGGTTTAAAACTCAAGAAATTTGGCCTCATTACATATTAATTAGTATACATACCATGTAAATCTCATTTGAAAAAAGCAGTTATTTTTAAAGTTGTTGGCAGTCACAAAGTCACCTAATTTTTTAACACAGTTAAATAGGGTGTTTTCTGTACCTTCGGTGGTCTCCAGGTATTGTTGTAAGATGCGAATAGCGTCCTGTGCTTGCTCGTGACCTTCGAGAACTTTCATTCTCAAAGGTCACGAGTGGACTGGCATTCGAAGTTTTGAACAGAATTGTTTCTTACCAGGAAAATCTATCACAAAAACTTCGACTTAGAAGATGTTCGTGTTATCTAGACTGTTTTTTAAAGAAGAGTATAGAAATGATTCGGGACTTGATTAAACATTCGAGTTAGCGGATTATTCGACTTATAGGAAGTCAAGTTATCGAAGTTGGACTGTATTATGAATTTAATAAAGTAGTTTATTAAGCATAAAAAACACTGTCACCTAGATAAATTCAACCAAACTCATTTTATTTTTGTGTAAGTACTTTTATTGCATTCTTCTGTCAATGTTTACTTCTATTATAGTTTATATTTTAAGTGTTTTATATATTTTAACCCCATGGAATATTAATTCTTTTTTTTCAGTGGACCAGTACCTGTATTGTGTATGAGTTTGCTGTTTATTGCATCAGTGTTCATGCTTCACATATGGGGAAAATTCAATAGAACATAATTACAATATTCCAAATTTTTTACCTCCATATACAATATACCACAAGTCTTCATTCCAAGAACCATGGTTTACCAAAAGAACTTTTTATATTTACATTAAAACAATAAAATAAATTTTATATTATTTGACTGGTATTTTGTTCAATTTATAAATTCATGTCTGTTATTTTCAAAAATGAAAACTTTTTGCTGCTCTGTTTTGTTTACATTATATTTATGGAAATAAAACTAAAATTTCCTCTGTCTTAGCTTTTATATTAACTTTTTCTTTTTGCTATTTGTGCTTGCAAATTTTCATTGGTTTTTGTTAGTTTATAAATAGGCCTATTTGCTCCATTAATGCCTTAATGTAGCTTTTAGAAAAGATCATTTATAACATTTATGAATTTAATACATCTTATTGTGTAAATTTATACAACATATATGCATGTAATGCAGTTTTAAAATATTACTAACAGAACTGAAGATTATATTTACCAAGATGATCATGGCAGTATAAGTGTTTAAAACAACATAGGTATGTAGTAAGATGTTTTAAAGAATTTAAAAAAAAAAATCAAATCCTAAGGTAAATGTATAAGATCATAGGCGTGCAAAGAATAACGACGTAAATTTCAGCTATGCTCACTAGTTGGTGTTTTATTCATTGTAATGCACCATTGTAAATCTATGCTGTTTGTAATTTCTACCTTTCTCTTATTACTTGAAACACTTTTCATTTTAAGAGAATTGTCAACTAAAGGTGGAATGTCATATGTCTATCATGACTAAATATAATTTTTCTAGGGCATTAGCAATTGTACAATTGTAATCAGAGTTGTATTTTGACCAGAACACAGGAACAGTGGTTTTAACTGTCCAAAAATGGTCAGAATTGTTAAAATAGGTTTAAATGGTCTTAATATATAATATCTTGTAATTAGAAGTGACTTTTAATAAGCTTTAAAAATAATAGTGCAGTTTAACAAAATATTACACTAAAAAGTTCATGAGATTTAACATGCTTATACAGTATAAGAATGTCTGAATTTTAAAAATGAAACCTGCACATGCAACTGTAAAAATGTAATCCAGTTGCAGTAAAAAACAAAATATGGGTTTCAGTTAAAACATAAAACATGAGTTGGAGTTAAAAGCATAAATTTTAAAATTAAAACATGACATTTTACAATTAAAATTGTTTCAAAGTGTGGAGTAATCCAAAATAAATTACGAAATCGTTTAGAGAGAAAACTACAAAACTTTCTACTTGTAGCCGTTTTTTTTTTAATTCAACATAAATTATATATAAAACAGCTTGTATAAAAAAAAAATGAAGTAAAACAGTTTTTTTATCTTGGTGTTATATTTGTTTTTTGTTGGTGTTATTTGTATTATGACAATTTTAACAAATGTAACTTGCCTTTATCATATGCTAGTAAACTATGTTCGATTAGTATTAAATGTATCGAAAAGTGAATTTCAGTGGTCAAAACTGGTCAAAATCGATTTTGACCAGGACGGTTAAAACCACTGGTTTAACCCTTTCATGGGCCATTTATTTCTTGCTCCACATTTCTAAATTTTCAAAACAGAGCTGTTAATTTTATTCAATCAATCGGACAATTGATGACATCGCAAAAACAAAGCGGGAATCAGTCTTCCCGTAATTTCAATAACAAGACCAATATATTATAATGGGTTTTGTGCTTCTCACAGGTGTATTTTGTAAGAACGTGTAGGTTGGAAGTAATCTTCCCATGGTCCATGAAAAGGTTAAACCCCCCATGGTTAAAACCGATACAGCCCTGATTGTAATTGCCATTGCATTGAATGGTAATTTAAAAGTACTATTTTGATCAAACACTGTAAAACCTGCAGCATAGAAAATTAGAATGATCTATAATGTGTCTTGTCTTGGCTAGAATAGTAACACAACCGGGGGAAAAAAATAAAAGGTATTTTGAGATTACATTGGTAATAATTTTCTGTGTTTGTGTGTGCAAAAAGAGTTGTATCTTTAACTTGCAATTTTTCTGCCTGAGGACAGATTAAATATAAGCACACTATATCAATACATGTTTTATAACAATCATTTCTTCTTGCCAGTGGGCCGAACGATGGCCAACTAGTTAGGGTGCTGGTCTTCGGTACCAGAGTTTGTGGGTTCGAATCCCACAGTGGCATGGATGTTCGGAATCGGCTTTAAGCTGTAGGTCCCAGTCTCATTAGCCCTCGTGTTGCAAAAAGTAGACTGTAGCTCTCCAAATCAAACCAAATCTTGCCAGTGGCCGAATGGTTAGGGCACTGACCTTTGGATTCGGAGTTCGTGGATTTGAGTCTCACTGTGGCATAGATGTTCATAGCCGTTCGGAATCAGCTTTAAGCAGTAGGTCCTGGTCTCATTAGCCCTCGTGTTGCAAAAATGTAGACCATTGTGCTCTCAACCAACCAATCTTCTTGCCAGGGCAGGATACGGGAATAAGTGATGAAATGAATAAATATTACTGCGCTAACTCTCAAATAATAATAATAAAAAAAGATTTGTAGTTAGTATTTTTTATTTAGAGTTAAGTATGAAGTTTATCAGTAAATAAAATAACATGTGTGTTACATTAACAGATGACAGTATTTATCAAAAATAAATAGTTTAAATGAGAAAGATAAACATTTATGTCTTGGTTTGAAGAGACTTTCTGCAGTAAATGGACTGATATGGTCATTGTTAACAAAACATGCTCAATTCAGTTGTTCTACAGCTTGGTTAACTGCTTTTTTATTTTAATTTTGTTGTCTTAAAATTTTAAGAACTTTGACTATTCATATTAACAGATTGTTGACCGGCAATTTTATTGAAAATGTACCTCATGTCACCAGCTATTATTTCGTAATAGGTTGTGAAAGTAATGGATAGTTAAAGCATCTGCGTATAATTCATTTAAAGATTCTTCATTATTTCCCGTCATTGTTTTTTTAATTTTTTTAATTACATGGTTTTCGCGCACCTGGAAAATCATGGATTTAGACAATGGATTAATTTTGTCATGGAAAGTCTTGATTTTTCAAGTCATGGATCCGCTAAACTACCGATTAAATAAAAATGCATTGAATTGTTTAATTCTATTTTTACTTGTCATTTGGCTGAAGTTACTGAGTTTGGTATTTATGTATTATCCTATTGACCAAGTAAAATTTGTTCACCAAGGAAACTCAAAGCAAGAAAGCTTAATGGGTGGGTAAATGTATATTATTCTGGTTTTTTCTTAAATTGTAGATTAAAATTTTATTAATATAATAATAATTATTTTTTAATGAAAATTGAGATTTTTGCACAAAATATAAGTTTATCTCTAGGGATATTGTATATAAACATTATAGGGTTATATTTGGCTATTATTCATGGTCACCTGGATAATACCAAAGTACCCTGAATTCAAATTGGAAACATTTTGATTGAAAAATTGCTATATAATTAAACTTTGGTATGTAGATACAACAATTTATTTTTATGTGTGTGAGTTTATTAACTCTTATAAAGTAAGTTTATAGTTTTTTATGATAAAACTCCTGTAATTTCTCTAAAAGCATATATTTTATTTGTATGTACATCAGAAGTTTTATTTATATATACTTTAACGAAAGCTTTTTAAAGTCGTGGAAAATGATCTGCTAAATCAGGGAAAGTCATGGATTTGAAAAATTTGATTTTGCAGATACCCTGTAATTATTAAATATTTTTTATAACAGAAGATTTGGTGGGTCTTATAAGCAAGAGACACAGCTTGTGTTATACTGACCGACAATTGCCCTCTATGGTCGCCAACAGAGAAAACAACAGCAATGCGAAAAAAAAAAAAAGAATGCATCACAAGTTCACTCATGGCAGGTCAGCAACGTTCGGCCATAAAAACACGAGTTGACTCATGACCGGTCAACAATATGTTAATCAAAGCTTCAAAAAATGGTTTGTTATTACGTATGTCTACACAACATATCTGAGAATGTCTATTTACTTTTGAAAAACAAAGCATTAAGTTTACCATTATATAATGTTCTAGCTTCCAAGAGCTGACTTTTGAAGGAACATCCACAGCTGTGAATTTTATTGCCAGCATGGATGTTTGGAATCTTTTTAACCAGCAGATTTCAATCTTAATAAACTTTTGTGTAGGAAAAAAATTTTTAAAAGTTACTGTAATGATCATCGGGGTTCTCATGGTCCTTAAAAGTCCTTAAGAACTCCTTAATTTTAGCTTTCATTTTTAAGAGCCCTTAAAACTACTTAATTTTTGTCAACGGTCCTTAAAAACTCCTTAATTTTTAAATTGGAATGTGACCAATTTCTCGAGCAATGCGATCCACCGTCGTCACATGATTTCCTATCAGTTTTCTTATGGGGCAGTTTTTTTCTTAGTTACTTATTATTTGACCAATAAATAATCTTTCGCATACTGAAAAGGTTTAAAGTATAAAGTCAGCTGCCACTTTCCTAATAGCTAACAGTCCTGCTTTTTAACAAAATAAAATAAAAATCTCCCAAACAACAATATAATTATAATAAATATATATATATACACACATATAAAAACATAAATATAATATATATATATATATATGTTATATAATAAATATATATAATATATATTATAAATAATTAAATAAATAAATATATATATGTACAAATATAAAATACATATAAAATATATATGTATAAAAATAAATATAAAATATAATTATAAGACAAAAATTATAAATTGTATATACACATACATATAAATGTATATTATAATTATCTAAAATATATACACATAAATATATATGTATTTATATATATATATATATAACTATATGTAATCTATATAATATATTTTTATATAATATATATTGTATATAATGTATATATATATAAATATTATATGTATAATATTATATATATATGTATATATATGTGTGTATATATATATTATATATATATATATATATTATATATTATATATATATATGTGTGTATATATATATTTTTTATATACTATGTGTTTATATATGTATATATATTGTATGTATATATGTATATATATATATGTATACATGTATATATATATTATATATATATATAATATATAATATAATATATATAATATATATATATATATATATATGGTCTCCCTATGATCTCTATGGTACCCTCAGAAAGTACTGTTTATAATGTATTTTATTCACAATTTATTTCTAGTTTGATCACTCAAAAAGCTTTAGATGTACAATTTTTAAAATTAGTTTTTGTTAAATAGTTATATTTTATTACTAATTTTTAGGCATTTTTAAAACCGTAATTCTGAAATATTGTAGGGCATTTATTAAACATGTCTTGTCTGGTTAATAATCGTTAAATTATGTTCCTCAGGAAATATAGTTTATTTTGGTATGTCGTGCATTTCAAATAAGTCCTTATGAAATGTTACTTTGGTCCTTAGAAAGTCCTGAAAAAGTCCTTAATTTTTGTTCTGGGAAAAGGGTGGGAGCCCTGAAAATCAAATTACAAGTTTTTAAGGATTATGCTATGAAACTGAATTTATGTTTGCACCATAACACTGATACTGGTTTTCTTTTTATTAGCTAACATTATCTCACTCAGTTTTGAGGGATTTTCTTATTAATAGACTCAATGATACGGGAAAAAGAATTATCAAAGAGAAATGACTATCTCGGTATTAAGCAGTTAGTGCATTTACAATAAACAAAAGTTTTTTTTTTATAAGAGGTTTTCTTAATTTGTTATATTAAAATTAGTAGTAAATCTATTTGAAACTTATAAAAGAGATGAAAATCCCCTATATAGTAATAGCCTAAGTTGTCTGACCTCGGATTTTTGAAGCGGTTGGGCCTGGAATGGATAGACGCCATATTGGATTCTTCATGAGTTAGGGTTAGCAAAATTCAAAGCAAGTTCAAAAACGTTTGAAATTCACTCCTTCCCCCCATTTTCGATTGTTTAATGACATCAGGGCCGTAGCCAGAAATTATTTTCGGAGGGGGACCAAGGGAGAAAGACATCTTTATTTGTGAATGATACTTCTATTGATGAAAGGGAAAGCACTGTATTTCCGGCCAGCCCAGAAAGACTTTTATGGTCTGAGCGGTTTAAGAGAATAAGTGTATGTTCATGAACAGCTATGTTAGTAACATCTACAGACACACACACACACAAATGTATTCTAAAATTTTTCAAAATATTTTGTGGGGGGGGACCAGTCCCCCAAATCCCTCCCCTGCCTACGGCCTTGAAAGACATTATTTAAAGCCCTATTTTCCCTGGTTAAAAACAGGCACAGATTAAATTCATCCATTTACTACATTATAAGTAGATGAAAAAAAAAACTTTTTATAGCATTATGCCGTCATTCCTTTAACCATCTCGTTTAATCATTTCTTACTTTTAATTATTTAAATATCGTCTACATTCTTTTTATACATTTTATTACGAAACTTGGATATGACGTAAATAATTTTCTTTTATATTTGGCTTAAATAATAGATTAGGTACACATATGTGATAATTTTAAATTTAATCATCGATTATTTTTTGTTGCAATGAAAATTTTATCACCGGTATTAACAGCAAATTGTTTTCATACAAGTCTAGGAGTTTATTT
>CM063497.1:82497609-82502609 GCA_032207245.1 Pardosa pseudoannulata | reverse complement strand
GAAAATTGGGGATGGGGTGGATTTCGAACTCGCTTTGAATTTTCCTAACCCTAACTCATAAAAAATCCAATACGGATGGCTGTATCCATTCCAGGTACAACCGCTTCATAAATTCACAGAAGACAACTTAGGCTATTATTATATAGGGGATAGGGATACGAAAACGAACACAGATGAATATTTAAAAAAAAAATAGATAATTATGGTAATCATATTAAAAAGTTAAAGAAAATTTATAATATATTAAATTCAACTTACTCTTATATACAAAATAAATGTTAAAATTTGAAAATGAGGGAAAATACCTGGTAAAAATAGTGATAGTGATAAAAAAAAGTGTTTTTTTTTAAGTTACTAATTCAGTGTATAACATTAAAATAAATAATGTCGAAAGGTTCTCCCCACCCACTTAGGCTTTTGCATCCATAAACTTCTTCAGTTGGATGTGGGTGTGGGTCATCTAAATCCGAGACGATCTAACATCACTCTAAATAGTAATCTCTCCTCTCATTGAGTAGTCGTGTGACCTTGAAATGAATATTTAGTATAAAATTTCATCTTTGATCTATTTAAATGAATCGTAACCTATACTCTGAAAGATCGTTTCCGAAGTTGAGTCTAATCAAG
Source organism: Pardosa pseudoannulata (assembly GCA_032207245.1). Lineage (NCBI taxonomy): Eukaryota > Metazoa > Arthropoda > Arachnida > Araneae > Lycosidae > Pardosa > Pardosa pseudoannulata. The sequence continues at coordinate 82,501,982 of CM063497.1, read as the reverse complement.
AATTATCTCATATGTTCGATGTCACAAGGGAGAGTGATTGGCTTCCATTCGAAAGTGAAACGGCTCAAAATACAGACTTTCATTAATTATTGATAGTTTTGCTTCATTAAAATCTCGACGTAAAAAGTATTAGACTTTTAATTTTAAGTAATGGAAAAGAAACTATTCTAAACACATAGTTTTAATTTATCAAAAATTTCTCTTTCAATAAAATCTACAAGAAAAATGTTTGATTTTATGTGATTATTTAAGTTGCGATACATTATTTTACGAATTAACACTAGAATTACGGTGGTCTTTGTATACCTAGTATTACGGGTGTCCTTTTGATCCCTTGATAAGATATCTGCATATTTCTCTATATGATATAATATATTTGTGAAAAATAAATTAAAATAACGTAAATTATGACAACTACAGTTTGTTTTTAAAAATATAAAGACTTTGCAGACGATTTACTACGTTCTCTCCTAAACTTTGATCACTTGGTCTCATTTCATCTTTTCCTAAATATGGAAATCCGTTTAATAAGTACTTTGTCCTAAGATCTACTTCTAGTCAAAATTTTATTCCGAATTTATCGAGCATATTAGACATGTACTGCAAAAAACGGCATCTTGTTTTTGTAGGGAATAACTGTTCATCAAACGTAATATTTTCATTTGGTTTCTAAAACTTACAGATTTTCTATAAAAGTATTCCACACCTCGGATATTAGAGTAAATTTATCGCATTGCAAACATGAAGACCTTGTTAGTTTATTTTGAAAAAGGAAGAAATTTCATAACTTCCGGAAACCTATCTCTACTCATAGTTTCATGAAAAAAACTTTGGTCCCCAAGTCTTGGACCACAAACTAAGAATTGTAAGCCCTTGCGGCTAATGCCCCCTTACGTACAACAACGCTAGAATGCTTCCAGTTCTGTTATAAAATAGTGAAAGAGTCATTATGAAGTTTACATTCTTCATCAGTATATAGCTGCCGTATTTCTATAATATTTGTTAGGGCTAAATAAAAATACGATTTTCTTGAAATTTTTACTATTGTAAATCACAATGATTTAGGAAAAGTCAAGAGGATTAAGATATTTGCAAAAATAGAAGAGCTGCCAGAGAAAAAAGTTTTTGTTTAGGTGTGAAAATGACTTTATTTAGTGTTAACATCTCTGTCAATTATCGTTCTAAGATAAAACCTTTTTAGTTAAAAATTTAAATTTTCGTTTAAGGAACCTAAATTGGAATTCAGTTAAATTTAAAATCTTTCTTTTTGTAACATGATAAAGTCTAAACCACTGCATTTATTTGAATCTCAAGGTCAAAATTTTACTAATATTTATTTATTTATTTATTCCATTACGCTATTTCTTCTTATTCGAAGTAGTGAAAGAAGTTCCAATAATAGTGACAGTAGTTATTTGATTTAGTTATGTATATTTATTTAGCGGTTCCACTGCAATATGTGTGGTTGGGAAAAAGTTCCTTGGATTAAAAGTTTGAGAACCCCTTTACTAGATAAAGCTACATTTCTAAATTTGCCAGAATTTAAGGAACCTACTAAATTGGAATTCAGCCAAAATTAAAATTTTTCTTTTTTGTAACATCGGGAAATCTAAACACGACATTCATTTAAATTTCAAGGTCAAATTTTTATTACTATTTATTCCTTTATTTAATCCATTACATTATTTCTTATTCTTATTTGAAGAAGTGAAAAAAGCTCAAATAATAGGGACAGTAATTATTTAATTTACATATGTTTATTTATTTAAGGATTCAGCTGCGATGTGTATGGTTAGAAGAAGTTTTCCGTGGGATAAAAAGTTTGAGAATCACTGTATCAGAGAAAGCTACATTTCCGAATTTGCCAGAATTTAACTAACGAACCCAATAATTCGAATTCAGTTAGATTAAAATTTTTCTTTCTGTAGCATGATACAATCTAAATCACAACATTTATTTGAATTTCAAGGTCAAAATTTTACTATTATTTATTTATTTATTTTTCTATTATACTATTTCTTTTTATTATTCGACAAAGTAAAAAAAGTTCCAATAATAGTGACAGTAATTATTTAGTTTACTTGTGTTATTCAGGGGTTCTTCTGTAATGTGTGTAGGTTTAGAAAAAGGTTCCGTAGCAATAAAAGTTTGAGAACCACTGTACTAGAGGAAGCTACATTTCCGAATTTGCCAAAATTTAACTAACGAATCCAATAATTCAGATTCAGTCAGATTAAAATTTTTCTTTTTGTAACATGATACAATCTAAACCACAACATTTATTTGAATTTCAAGGTCAAAATTTTACTATTATTTATTTATTTATTTTTCTATTATACTATTTCTTTTTCTTATTCGAAGAAGTAAAAAAAGTTCCAATAATAGTGACAGTAATTATTTAGTTTACTTGTGTTATTCAGGGGTTCTTCTGTAATGTGTGTAGGTTTAGAAAAAGGTTCCGTAGCAATAAAAGTTTGAGAACCACTGTACCAGAAGAAGCTACATTTCCGAATTTGCCAGAATTTTACTAACGAACCCAATAATTCGAATTCAGTCAGATTAAAATTTTTCTTTTTGTAACATGATACAATCTAAACCACAACATTTATTTGAATCTCAAGGTCAAAATTTTACTATTATTTATTTATTTATTTATTTTTTTCATTATACTATTTCTTTTTCTTATTCGAAGAAGTAAAAAAAGTTCCAATAATAGTGACAGTAATTATTTAGTTTACTTGTGTATATTTATTCAGGGGTTCCTCTGTAATGTGTGTAGGGTTAGAAAAAGGTTCCGTAGCTATAAAAGTTTGAGAACCACTGTACCAGAGAAGCTACATTTCCGAATTTGCCAGAATTTAACTAACGAACCCAATAATTCGAATTCAGTCAGATTAAAATTTTTCTTTTTGTAACATGATACAATCTAAACCACAACATTTATTTGAATCTCAAGGTCAAAATTTTACTATTATTTATTTATTTATTTTTTCCATTATACTATTTCTTTTTCTTATTCGAAGAAGTAAAAAAAAGTTCCAATAATAGTGACAGTAATTATTTAGTTTACTTGTGTATATTTATTCAGGGGTTCCTCTGTAATGTGTGTAGGTTTAGAAAAAAGGTTCCGTAGCAATAAAAGTTTGAGAACCACTGTACCAGAGAAAGCTACATTTCCGAATTTGCCAAAATTTAACTAACGAACCCAATAATTCGAATTCAGTCAGATTAAAATTTTCATTTTGTAACATGATACAATCTAAATCAAAACATTTATTTGAATCTCAAGGTCAAAATTTTACTATTATTTATTTATTTATGTTTTCTAGTATACTATTTCTTTTTCTTATTCGAAGAAGTAAAAAAAGTTCCAATAATAGTGACAGTAATTATTTAGTTTACTTGTGTTATTCAGGGGTTCTTCTGTAATGTGTGTAGGTTTAGAAAAAGGTTCCGTAGCAATAAAAGTTTGAGAACCACTGTACCAGAAGAAGCTACATTTCCGAATTTGCCAGAATTTTACTAACGAACCCAATAATTCGAATTCAGTCAGATTAAAATTTTTCTTTTTGTAACATGATACAATCTAAACCACAACATTTATTTGAATCTCAAGGTCAAAATTTTACTATTATTTATTTATTTATTTATTTTTTTCATTATACTATTTCTTTTTATTATTCGAAGAAGTAAAAAAGTTCCAATAATAGTAACAGTAATTATTTAGTTTACTTGTGTATATTTATTCAGGGGTTCCTCTGTAATGTGTGTAGGGTTAGAAAAAGGTTCCGTAGCAATAAAAGTTTGAGAACCACTGTACCAGAGGAAGCTACATTTCCAAATTTGCCAGAATTTTACGAACCCAACAAATTGGATTTCAGGCAAATTAAAATTTTTCTTTTTGGTAACAGGATGAGGTCTAAAACACGACACAAAAAGTTTGAGAACCACTGCATCAGATAAAGCTACAGGAACCCACTAAATTGGAATTCAGTCAAACTAAAAAAATGGCATTTATTTGAATCTCAAGGTCAAGATTTTATTACTATTTATTTATTGGATTACATTATGTGATATTTTTTTTCAAAGAAGTGAAAAGAATATTGAAAAAAAGTTCCAATAGCAGTGTTAGTAGTTATTTAATTTTATATATGTTTATTCATTTGTACCTCTTTAATGTATATGTTTAGAAAAAGTTTCCGTGGGATAAAAAGTTTGATAACCATTGCATCAGATAAAGCTACATGAACTCACTAAATTGGAATTCAGCCAAAATTAAATTTTTTCCTTTTGTTAACATGAAGTTTAAAACATAAAATTCATTTGAATTTCGAGGTCACACTTTTATTAATATTTTTATTTATTTATTCGAT
>CM063497.1:82472609-82492609 GCA_032207245.1 Pardosa pseudoannulata | reverse complement strand
TGAAATCCTCTGCACGTAGCATGAACGTTCGGTTTGTCGGCACCAATGAGCATCCGGATGAGGCACCGCAACGGCGGGTGCCATGTGGTGCTACGTTTGCTGAACATGCAAGTTTTTCGTGGAAGCCCGAAGCGTTGCTTTTTCGACGCTGATATGATATCATACAACAAAAGACATGATTTTTGCATCAGTGCTAGTAGAATTATCATAAGTTTAGCTGCTTTTATAGTTATAACTCGACTACTCGTAGGTAAATATTTTATTTGTTGTATTCTTTAAATTTCTATTCATAATAAATAACCCGAACTCAGATGTCTGAATAATTAAAGATTTATTAATTATTTATTAAAAATCCATGTTCTCTGCATACCCTCCATGAAAACTTACCGCACGCCACTGATATATATATATATATATATATATATATATATATGAATGTATACATATATATGTATGTATGTATATATATATATATATATATATATATATGAATGTATACATATATATGTATGTATGTATATATATGTATATATGTATGTATATATATGTATATATGCATGTATATGTATGTATATATGTATATATGCATGTATATGTATGTATGTATATATGTTTATATGCATGTATATGTATATATATATATATATATATATATATATATATATATATATATATAGTAGGTATGCATATTATATATATATGACAACTATTTCTTTTAATCACAATAATTATGTAGCCCTTATTCTTTTTACTGACCCAGGCTACTGGGCAAGGATAAGCCTAAATCAGTTAGCAGTAATAACGATGCAGTGGCCACATTGAAGAGAACGGTACAAGTTTAATTAAAACTTTATTTTAGAGCTGCTAAAATGGACATCTTTACTAGTCAACGACAGACAAAAGAAAGACACAAAATTTACTCTGCTCGAACAGAGGTGTACCCAAGAGCAAAGACAGAAAGAATTTTCCCTCTTTCTCAGCGAATTTAAGTGTAAGATCAGGAAAAACGAAGAGCCATTTGCCAGCGACAGCTGGGAAACGTGTTGAATAGACAGAAAAGTTACATCTATAGGATAGAAAGCTTTGGGAAATGGATCGAAAGAATTTTAAGTCGAGAACGTTACTTTGATTAAGACATTTACAGGCTGGGAAAAAGGTTTTAAGGAATTAGAACGGGAGAGAGGAGGTTTTTAATTAAATATTAAAGTTAAATAATTTTTTTATATTACAGACACACACACACACATATATATTATATATATATATATATATATATATATATATATATATGTATAAATGGATTAATATATACAAATATATATATATATATATATATATATCTATATATATATATATATATATATATATATATATATATATATATATATATATATATATATATATATATATAAATCGTTAAATGAAGAAATTTTGATTACAACAAAGAAATGTTGGATTTCAGTAATAACAAATCTTACTGAATACAGGAAACTATTCCTAAAAACAACTCAACAATATCGGGTGTTAAAATTTACAATAAATATGAAATACTTACTCATATACATATGTATTACATTTGTTATTTGTTGCAAAATAAACTAGTTTTTCTACTTTAACATTTTATAATAATAATGGTTCATTTTAAGTACTTCTTATTACAAATAGAACATTTAAAAAAAAAGAAGTAGAGTTAACAGCATCGCAATCATACAAACCTATTTTCGGAAACTGGGTTGCAATCGACGTTTTTCAGTGTTATGATTTGGTTTGGCTTGGCTTGGAGTGCTACGGTCTACTTTTTGCAACACGAGGGCTAATGAGACCGGGACCTACAGCTTAAAGCCGATTCCGAACGGCTACGAACATCCATGCCATTGTGGGATTCGAACCCACGAACTCTGGTACCGAAGGCCAGCACCCTAACCAATCGGCCATCGTTCGGCTCAGTGTTATGATAGGAAATAGGTATATAGGTATCATGTTAACAAACGCTACTAATGAACGAAACTTACCATTCCGATCAATGAACCGTCTTTCCTCTGCGTAAATTCAGGGAAATGCCGGGTAGTTCAGATGTTTAATTAATTGTATAAAAGATAAAGGACATTAAATATGCTTTTCATTTAAGGTGTCGTCAGGGAATTCGTGTTCCGAAAGGCACCTAAGTTCCAACGTGTTTATTTTACGTCGTAACGAGTAACTAAGCTATGACGTAATTGCAGATACTACTCAAGAAGGAAAGTGTAAAACACTTTCTAAATGTAGTACGTGATTGACCTTTTCGATGTGAATCTGAACACCTGCGAGATAATTATAAACACAACTTTGTTGACTCGGATATTGAATGAGGCCATGCGTAAAATTATCGGAGAGTTGGGGGGAAGCTGAAGTAAGTTAAAATGCCTAATGAAGGAAACATTACATTTCAGCATTGTTTGCTAGTAATTTTCCCTGAAATAAATTCATATTGAGTAGTTTGCACGAAAATAAGCTCATGTATTTTGCATAGTACATGTCACTGCTCGTGATCGTAACATAACTGTGGCAATTCGAAAATCTGCCGTGTTCTGCAATCGAAATTAGAAGTAATGAAATCGAACTTGAGCGGTTACCTTAAATTTCAATAAAAACATGTTGGAAACTGCATAAACTTATTTTACAATGATGACGCATAACAGAAATCTTTATTCAGAAAAAAAAAACATATTTTAGTTATAAATTAACTTTTAGGTTTCGGCTGGTACAGCAGTTGTACCATAAATATTTAGAAACCCAAAAGTCGGCTAGGGTACAACCGTTGTACCATAGATATTTCTCCCCTTTTGCAGGTACGGGGTCATTATTCACTTGTCATTTGACCACTCCCTCCCTATTTTTGAAGTTTTGCTGAGTGCATCAGTACCGGGAAGGAAGAATGTGATTTTGTTTGGCGACATGTGGAACAACTGGCGCTTTTTTGTCCATTTCCAGCAGTTATTTGTAAACTATTTATTTTATCTTGTGAACCAAATCCGTTTGGAAGCGAGTCAAAGTTTCTTTCCTTCGTCGTTTATTTTTTTTTATTTAATCTGATCATGGTTCCAAAATTTAACTGTCTTTCTCAAAGTGAGATGTCAAATAACAACTTTCAGACTGGTTTTAGAGCAACCCTGAATTGTAACGTCCTCCACTCCCAGAGAGTAACAATAGGACAAAAGATTTTTCCCTCTTGAGAAAGTGGAAGGAGGGGGGAGGAATTTTCGAAAATGCTGCCGATTTGTAGTCCAAATGCAAGCCAGTGGTTAGCCGAAGCTTAAAGGTTAATGATCTCTGAAAAGGAAAGCACCTTAGTACAGTAGATTCCCGATTAACTGTGCCGAACAATGGCCGATTAGTTAGGTTGCTGGCTTGCGGTAACGGAGTTCGTGGGTTCGGATCCCACAGGGGCATGGATGTTGACTCGGCCACTATAGGCAGGGTTTTCTATGGTTTCTTAAGAAAAGTGAAATTGTTTAAACTGAGTGGAAATGCGGCAGTAAATACCCTTCTTACGAACCATGGACCACCTTTCCCTCAGTATCTCCATAGGTTCCAGGTCTCGGATAGCTTATTGGGAGATTGTGTCTGCGGTGCAGTCGGTGACTCCAATCACTATCTACACGACTGCCCTCTAACACACGACTTGCATCATAAGAAACCCTCTGACATATCCAAGAATCTCTGGGCAGAGAACCTAATCAAAAACCCGGTACTGATAAGGAAGGCCAGGAGCCTGGTTGACTGGCTCACCGCTAATCAAGGCGCCATCGAGAGGCCATGATTTTAACTTAAACCACACCTCAAGGGTCAAAGTATCCCTTCACTAATGGTCATCCCAACTGCCCTGTGCAGATATTGCTTCCCTCACAAACACCTGCTCTCATGTCAGAAAGTATCATGTAGTACACCGGGTCAACCGGACTTTTAACCTGGGCAGGACTTCTGCGGAGTATCCCCCGCACTTTCGTGAACTGCAGTAATTTTACTTATTAGTTTAGATTTTCTACATTTTTTTTGTTATTTTAAATTTTATGGGCGGAATGCTGACTTCGCCCCTGCGTAACGCATTGTTGTCGGACGGTCAGACCGAACCAGGAATTCAACACATTACACCCGACTTTGGGTAGGTGGCTGGTTACAGGTAGTACACTAATTTAAGCTGTAGGTCCTGGTCTCATTAGCCCTCGTGTTGCAAAAAGTAGACCGTAGCACTCCAAATCAAACCCAAAACCAAGCCGATTAACTGTGGCCCGACGATTGCCGAATGGTAGGGCATTGTTCTTCGGAACCATTGTCCGCGGATTCGAATCCGGCTGCGGGCATAAATGTTCGTAGCCGTTCGGAATCAGCTTTAAGCAGTAGGTCCCGGTCTCACTAGCTGTCTTGTGCAAAATAGTAGACCGTAGAGCTCCAAACCAAATCCGATTATCTGGGATTTACGGGAGATGTTCCATCCTGAATAAGAGCATACCTAAATAATCGATTTTATGCTAATTTTAATGAATTTTTTTGAAAAAAGAATAAAAAATGTAAAGTTATTACTCTCTCAGTCCCCAATTGGTTGCTACATTTAAATACTTTTGTAGTGATTATCAATACTGTTGATTTCATGATTTTGTTTAAACATTTAAACATTTAGAGATTTCAGGGTGCTATGTTATAATTCAACAACATTTACTTAACAAGCATTAAATCAATGCCAAATTAGTTTTAAAAATCCAAGGTTCGCACTCTCTAAAGCCACGCCCCAATTTCTAAGGACACTCCCATTCATAAAGCTCATAAAACTATCACCTAGCTAATGAATCGGGAATTCATTAAGAAAAACATTATCTTTGTGGTATACGGATCATACTTATTTTGTTTGTCTACTATACTTATTTTTGTCTACCTATATTACTTACTTTTGATATCTTTTTCTGCTTCCACAAAAGAGATATTGCATTACGATGAGATTAAATTTAATCACTGCAACATTTATAACACCCTGGCTAAGTATATCAGTTTTCAAATGCAGCATTAAAAATTTCAATATAGCGTTATGTTCTTTTCAAATTATTTCCTTCTTTAGAATATTTTCTTAATTATTATTCATAATTGCAATTATCGTCACTTTTTTTTATTAGGTCGAGTCACATTACTTCTTATTCCCATTGCAATACCATTATATTTTTATTAACATTGTTTGTTCAGTAAATGTGCGAACATGAATCTGTAGGTCAAACCTTTCTATCCTGAGTTTTTTTCACGGAGCAGATTTGCTTCATCAGTACCTTTAGTAAATGAGCCAACAGGAATCTATGGGCCGAGCCCGTCATTCCTGAGTTTCTTTCAGTGAGCATGAATAGCAGCGAGCACGAAAATAAACAACTAAATAGGAAAAATGACAGATAATGGTGGATTAGTGAGTTCATGACATAAATATTAGAAAGGAGAGTTTAAGGATAGAAAAAACAAAATTTTTTAAGGTCAGGACAGCTATCGACGTAGAAAACACGTGTGAGAATGAGTAGTTTTGATAAAGTTTGAGATCCTGGAGGACGCAGGACAGCCAATCAGAAGTGAGAATGTCGACCAATAGGAAAAACCATGCAAAACATGAGAAGATGGTGGGAACAATCGATGTGATAGCCATTTTACACAAGTTTTTAAGTTTTTGCTCACATTTTAAATAACTTTAAATTATTTTCTTACATTTTTATATTAAAATTTTTTTATGAAAATAAACACACAAAAGCTAAAATTCCTTCGCAAGAACGGCACAAATACTCATCGTATTAGCAGTATCAGTGTGATCGTACTTGACGAGATTAATAAAAAGATCATTGCTTAGACTTTTGTAGAATTTCGTGGAAAGATTAAGTAGAAATTTTGGAATAGAATGAAATTTAAATCCGCTATAAATATTGTTATTTTTAAAGCAATATTGCTTTTAACACTTAGTACACAGCATTGGGGCATAAGTAACAATAACTCCAACACAATCGTGTGTGTATGGGTAGTAAATTTTATAATGCAAAATGTTGTTGCTAATTTCCTGAGTCCAGCTTCTGCTAAGAGATTTACAAGTTATTCACAATCTAAAAGTCATAGACTCACAATAAAATCTGATAGGTCGTCGTATGAAATGTGCCGGAGAAACATGCTCTAGGTTACATTTCGGACAAATCTGGTGGTTTTTTTTGACTAAACTGGAAAACAAGGCATCTTAGATGACCACAAAGAAAGCTGGTAAGAGCTGTCTGGATGTATCTGTTGCAGTTCATAGAGAAGGATCCATTGAAACCCCATGGAATTAGCACTGTACCAAGGATATGCGAGACATTTTATTAACTTGTTTGCTGGCAAAATACAACTCAAGGTAAGAAAGACAATTAGAAATAGCCATAGCTTCGGTACCCTTCTTCTCCAAAACATCCGCCTCCTCTTTATCCCAAATGTCCACACGTGAGTGGTCCCACTGTAAATGCAATCACGAGAGGACGAGTTGTTAACACCAATATAATCGTGTGTGTATGGGTAGTAAATTTTATGGTGGTGTTGTTGTTGTTGCTGATTTCTGAGTCCAGCCACTGCTAGACGAGATCTACAAGTTTATTCACCCTCTAAAAGTCATAGACTGTCACAGAAAAATCTGATAGGTCGTCGTATGACAAACCTAGGCACTTACAAATATGTGCCGGAGAAACAGGCTCTGGGTTACATATCGGACAAATTGAGTGGATTTTTTGACTAAACTGGAAGACAAGGCATCTTAAATAGCCACAAAGAAAGCTGGTAAGAGCTGTCTGGATGTATCTGTTGCAGTTCATAGAGAAGGATGTACTGGAACCCCTCGGAATCGGTACTGTATCAAGGATGTACCGGATGTGCGAGATAAGACATTTTATCAATTTGATAGCTGGCAAAATACAACTGAAGGTAAGAAAGACAATTAGAAATAGCCATAGCTTCAGTACCCTTCTTCTCCAAAACATCCACCTCCTCATTGTCCCAAATGTCCACATGTGAAGGGGCCCACTGTAAATGCAATCACCAGAGGACGAGTTGTTAACACCAACGTAATAGTGTGTGTATGGTTAGTAAAATTGTATGATGCAAAATGTTGTTGTTGCTAATTTCCGAGTCCAGCCACTGCTAGACGGGATCTACAAGTTTATTCACATTCTAAAAGTCATAGACTGTCACAGAAAAATTTGATAGTTCGTCATATGACAAACCTAGGCACTTATGAATATGTGCCGGAGAAACATGCTCTAGGTTACATTTCGGACAAATTGGGTGGGTTTTTGACTAAACTGGAAGACAAGGCATCTTAGATAGCAAAGAAAGCTAAGAGCTGTCTGGATGTATCTGTTGCAGTTCATAGCGAAGGATCCACTGGAATCCCTCGGAATCGGCACTGTACCAAGGATGTGCTGGATGTGCGAGACAAGACATTTTATTAATTTGATATCTGGCAAAATACAACTGAAGGTAAGAAAGACAATTAGAAATAGCCATAGCTTCAGTACCCTTCTTCTCCAAAACATCCACCTCCTCATTGTCCCAAATGTCCACATGTGAAGGGGCCCACTGTAAATGCAATCACCAGAGGACGAGTTGTTAACACCAACATAATCGTGTGTGTATGGGTAGTAAAATTTTATAATGCAAAATGTTGTTGTTGTTGCTAATTTCCGAGTCCAGCCACTGCTAGCCGAGATCTACAAGTTTATTCACCCTCTTAAAGTCATAGACTGTCACAGAAAAAGTTGATAGGTCGTCGTATGACAAACCTAGGCACTTACGAATATGTGCTTGAGAAACATGCTCTGGGTTAGATTTCGGACAAATTGAGTGGTTTTTTTTACTAAACTGGAAGACAAGGCATCTTAAATAGCCACAAAGAAAGCTGGCAAGAGCTGTCTGGATGTATCTGTTGCAGTTCATAGAGAAGGATCCACTGTAACCCCTCGGAATCGGCACTGTACCAAGGATGTGCCGGATGTGCGAGATAAGACATTTTATTAATTTGATAGCTGGCAAAATACAACTCAAGGTAAGAAAGACAATTAGAAATATCCATAGCTTCGGTACCCTTTTCTCCAAAACATCCACCTCCTCATTGCTCCAAATGTCCACATGTGAGAGGGCCTACTGTAAATGCAATCACGAGAGGTCACGAGTTGTTAACACCAACATAATCGTGTTTGTATGGGTAGTAAAATTTTATGATGCAAAATGGTGTTGTTGTTGTTCATAATTTCCGAGTCCAGCCACTGCTAGACGAGATCTACAATGTTATTCACCCTCTTAAAGTCATAGACTTTCACATAAAAATCTGATAGGTCGTCGTATGACAAACCTAGGCACTTACGAATATGTGCCGGAGAAACATGCTCTGGGTTACATTTTGGACAAATTGAGTGGTTTTTTTTACTAAACTGGAAGGCAAGGCATCTTACCACACAAGCCACAAAGAAAGTTGGTAAGAGCTGTATAGATGTATCTGTTGCAGTTCATAGCGAAGGATACACCGAAATCCCACAGACCAAGATAAGACAGATAATTAGAAGTAGTTACTACCTCTCCGGTAGCCTTCTTTGCCAAAACATCCGCCTCCTCATTACCCCAAATGTCTACATGTGAGGGGATAAACTGTAAATGCACATAACAAGAGCACGAGTTTTGTTTTTCTAAGAAAGCGGGTTCAAAATTTCAAATTACTTAAATATCGTCTGCATTATTTTTATACGTTTTATCACTGAACTTAGATATTCCATAAATAATTTTCTTTTATATTTGGCTTAAATAATAGATCAGGTACATATATGAAATTTTTAAATATAGATTATTTTCTTAGAGATAATTCTCAGAATTTTTTTTTATCTGCCTTATGGGTATTTTACAATTCTAGAAAACTAAAAATTTTACTTATCACGTCATATGATGGGATATATGCTAGTGTTATATATTCATGAATGGATATTTCTAAACATTTTTGATTTAATCTAGACCATGAATTATATCATCCTGATTTATTTCACAAAAGCTCCCCAGTGCCCCTCAACTCTAAACATTTCAATGTTATGCTCCTGTGAAAATTTTCTTTATCACAAAGAGATCACAACAATTGTGGTAATGATCTAACAGATCACGCGAGCCCTACAGAGTGGTGAATTCTTGTATACTAACAAATTGCCAAACACATTGTCATTTGAAAGGGAAAAACATCTTTTTTCAACTCCTGGTCGTGAAAACGAATCATACGTGCACAAAACGATTAAATCCACTATCTTCTGCTGTTCATGAGATGTAACCCATCTCATTACATTAAAATACGTAATCGACTACATAATTCTGTAAAAAGTTTGTAAAAATACTCTCCTACTGCCATGTTAATATAAGTTTATGAACGGCAGTCGTCTGGCTTTGGAAATTAAAACTGCAATCAAAAATGCGTAAAATGTGCAAGTCATTTTACTCTGGAAACTTAAAACTGTTGCCGTTATTTTCTTTTAATATCAAAGCCAAGCCATTCAACTTCTATTGGCATTTATGATTGAATGTTGGTAATTTTTCAGTTAACACTATAATTACGGAAGGGGTCATTTGGACACCTAGCAAACTTTTATCTCTGACAGCTCTTCTATTTTTTTTTTAAATATCTTAATCCTTTCTTGACTTTTCTTCCTAAATCATTGTGGCCGAACGATAGCCGATTGGTTAGAGTGCTGGCCGTCGGTACTGGAGTTCGTGGGTTCAAATCCTACTGCGGCATGGATGTTCATAGCCGTTCGAAATCGGCTTTAAGCTGTAGGTCTCATTAGCCCTCGTGTTGCAAAAAGTAGACCGTAGCACTCCAAACCAAACCAAACCTAAATCATTGTGATTTACGAAATAGTAAAGATTTCAAGGAAATCGTATTTTTATTTTAGCCCTAAGAAATGACTATAGAAATACGGCAGGCTATATACTGATGTTGAAGACAAGTGTAAACTTCATAATGACTCTCACTATTTTATTAGCAGAACTGGAAGCATTCGTAGCGTTGTTGTACCTAAGGGGGCATTAGCCGCCAAGGGCTTACCAATTCGTAGTTTGTGGTCCAAGACTTGGGGACCAAAGATTTTTCATGAAACTATGAGTAGAGATAGGTTTCCGGAAGTTATGAAATTTCTTCGTTTTGAAAATAAACTAACAAGGTCTTCACGTTTGCAGTGTGATAAATTTACACTAATATCCGAGGTATGGAATACTTTTATAGAAAACTGTAAGCTTTGTTACAAACCAAATGAAAATATTACGTTTGATGAACAGTTATTCCCTGCAAAAACAAGATGCCGTTTTTTGCAGTATATGCCTAACAAGCTCGATAAATTCGGAATAAAATTTTGACTAGAAGTAGATGTTAGGACAAAATACTTATTAAATGGATTTCCATATTTAGGAAAAGATTAAATGAGACCAAGTGATCAAAGTTCAGGAGAGAACTTAGTAAATCGTTTAGTCGATCCTACATACCTGCAAAGTCTTTATATTATTAAAAACAAACTGTAGTTGTCATAAATTGTGTTATTTTAATTTATTTTTCACAAATATATTATATCATATAGAGAAATATGCAGATATCTTATCAAGGGGTCAAAATGACACCCTCCGTAATTCTAGGTATACAAAGACCACTGTAATTCTAGTGTTAAATGATTAAATCCACTATCAATTGATGCCAATGAGCTGTAATCCATCTCATTACATTAAAATACGTGATCGACTACATAAATGTGTAATAAGTTTGTAAAAATACTCTCCTACTGCCGTATTAATATCAGTTTATGAATAGTTGTTCTCTGGCTTTGGAAATGAAAAGTTCAATCAAAAATAAAGCATAAAATGTTGAAGTCATTTTAGTCTGGAAACTTAAAACTGTTGCCGCTATTTTCTTTTAATATCAAAGCCAAGCCATTCAACTTCTACTGGCATTTATGATTGAATGTTGGTAACTTTTCGGTTAAACGATGAAATCCACTGACTTTTGATGTTCATGAGCTGTAACCCCTCTCGTTACGTTAAAATACGTCATCGACATTATAATTGTGGAAAATTTTGTAAAAATACTTTCTTACTGTCTTGTTAATATCAGTTTATGAATGGTTGTCATCTGGCTTTGGAAATGAAAAGTTCAATCAAAAATAATATATAAAATGTTGAAGTCATTTTAGTCTGGAAACTTAAAACTGTTGCCGCTATTTTCTTTTAATATCAAAGCCAAGCCATTCAACTTCTACTGGCATTTATGATTGAATGTTGGTAACTTTTAGATTAAACGGTTAAACGATTAAAGACACTATCGATTGATGTTAATGAGCTGTAACCCATCTCGTAACGTTAAAATACGTGATCGACTATATAATTGCGTAAAAGTTTGTAAAAAACACTCTCCTACTGCCTTGTTAATATCAGTTTTTGAACGGTTAGTCGTCTGGCTTTGGAAATTAAAACTGCAATCACAAATGCATAAAATGTTTGAAGTCATTTTAGTCTGGAAACTTAAAATTTGTTGCCGCTATTTTCTTTTAATATCAAAGCCAAGCCATTCAACTTCTACTGGCATTTATGATTGAATGTTGGTAACTTTTCGGTTAAACGATTAAATCCACTATCAATTCATGTTAATGAGCTGTAATTCATCTCGGTACGTTAAAATACGTGAATGACTATATAATTGTGTAAAAAGTTTGTAAAAATACTCTCTTACTGCCTTGTTAATATGAGTTTATGGATAGTTGTCGTCTGGCTTTGGAAATGAAAACTGCAATCAAAAATGCGTAATATGTGAAGTCATTTTAGTCTGTAAACTTAAAACTGTTGCCGCTATTTTCTATTAATATCAAAGCCAAGCCATTCAACTTCTATTGGCATTTATGATTGAATGTTGGTAACTTTTAGATTAAACGATTAAAGATCCACTATCGATTGATGTTCATGAGCTGTAACCCATCTCGTTACGATAAAATACAACATCCACTTTATAATTGTGGAAAAAATTTGTAAAAAATACTTTCTTACTACCATGTTAATATCAGTTTATGAATGGTAGTCGTCTAACTTTGAAAATGAAAACTTCAATCAAAAGTAGTACAAAAAATGTTGAAGTCATTTTAGTCTGGAAACTTAAAACTGTTGCCGCTATTTTCTATTAATATCAAAGCCAAGCCATTCAACTTTTATTGACATTTATGATTGAATGTTGGTAACTTTTAGATTAAACGGTTAAACGATTAAAGACACTATCGATTGATGTTAATCAGCTGTAACCCATCTCGTAACGTTAAAATACGGGATCGACTACATAATTGTGTAAAAAGTTTGCAAAAATACTCTCTTACTGCCATTTTAATATCAGTTTATGAGTGGTTGTCGTCTGGCTTTGGAAATGAAAACTGCAATCAAAAATGCGTAATATGTGAAGTCATTTTAGTCTGGAAACTTAAAACTGTTGCCGCTATTTTCTTATAATATCAAAGCCAAGCCTTTCAACTTCTATTGGCATTTTTGATTGAATGTTGGTAAAATTTCGATTTAACCAATAAATCCACTATCAATTGATGTTCATGAGCTGTAACCCATCTCGTTACGTTAAAATACGTGAGGGACTATATAATTGTGTAAAAAGTTTGTAAAAATACTCTCTTACTGACATGTTAATATCAGTTTATGAACGGTAGTTGTGTGGCTTTGGAAATGAAAAGTTGAATCAAAAATGCGTAAAAAGACTAGAAACTTGAAAACCGTTGCCTCTATTTTCTATTAACACATTGTATGTGAGACACGTACTAGTACGTTTTCTGACGATTGATACTTGAGCGCGGGTCACGTACTAGTACGGGTTAGTATAACAACATGGTTTGTTTGTGTGTACAAAAATAACGGTATATACAGGAAAACGAAGCCGAATGTTCTTGTCTACCAAATAGATTCTGGAAACATTTAGAAAAATAAAAACTAGTTTTTACATCAATCGTTGCGTAACCACAGAACGGGAAGGTTGATTAAAAAATCAATTTAGATTTAAAATTAACTTTTTTTTTTATCCTTGCCAAAATGATATTATATATATGTATATTTATATATATTATATATATATATATATTTGTATATATATATATATATATATATATATATATATATATATATATATTTGTTTATTTGTGTATTTGTATATTTGTTTATATATTTCAATATAAAATACGAAAAGTTGATTAAAAAATTAAATAATTTTTGAACTACTCAGATTTAACTGAATAACTAAATTTACGCGCAAAACGTCCGCTCCCGGTACAATTCTGCTGCGAAATATACCCGCACACGATGTGTTAATATCAAAGCCAAGCCATTTAACTTGTATTGGCATTTATTTTTGAACTTGTTAACTTTTATTAATTTTAATTTCGGAAATGTTAACAAGTAAAAATCCCAAAACAATTAATATTTTTCAAACAACAAGAAAAAAACATATGTAAATCCCGATCAAAGCGCTTGTGTGAAGATGGCTGAATAGGTAGGACGTTGTTATTCCATAGGTACCGGTCCATGTGTTTGAATCTCTCTGCAGGTACGGATGTTTGTATTCGTTTGGAATCGGCCTTAAAATGTAAATCCTTGTTGTAGTACTTCTCACGAAGCAAAATAATAGACTATAGTTCTTGATTTCGAACCAAACCAAGTGCAACGCGATGCTTGCTGTAAACTGTTCAAATTTTAACTGTTCGTCTCACTTGCTTGAGGTAGCCTTGTTTAGTTTGGTGAAAGCCGATTACGAACGGCTACGAACATTCATGCCATCAGCAGGATTCGAACCCGTGAACTCTGGTACAGAAAAGTTGCACCGTTCCATTCAGCCATCGTCCGACGGCCTGCCGTAGATGATGGGCAATATACTCGATTTCTGGCTAAAATCTTTATACTTGAATACTAATACTTTATTTTATGGGGACTCCTGCTATGGCTCGACGATTCCTAAAGAAGTATCCCCTGGGATCACATCATATATAAAATCATGCTCAGAAGGGATTCACACGGTGCAGTTAAATAAAACAACTAGATCTAGACACAGGCATTTATTTGAAGATAGTATAATGAATGACGTAGAGCTCTGGATATTAAAACTGAACTGACGTTACAGAAGTTTTAAATACTGAAAGTACATACAAGTTACATAAACAAACATCAGCACCTTCGATGCAACCGAGCGAACTGCTACTGTCACACTAGCTCTTTTATAGGCAGACAACATATACATACATTTTTTTGCTTTGTAGATGTTTAAAATAAAAAATGATTTGATAATATATAATATATTATTTATTATTATGTGTATATTTTGTTAAATATTTGGATATATATAAATATTATTAATTTTTATTTTTTAGATATTTTTATTTTTAAGAATTTTTAGTAGATATAAAAAATTTTTTTTTTTTATAATAATTTTTAATTTTTTTACTGATAGGTAATTGATATATTTTTTGTATATATAATGTAGATAAAATTTTTATAGATATTATAATCTAAATATAAATCTATAATATTCTTAATATATAAATAGTTTAAATCTGTATCTGTTTCATTTTCATGATAATTTTGCAGTGTTCTTTAAATATTATTTAAATTTTAATTGTTATTTTCGAGAGAAAGGAGGTAGATAATTTCAAGTTAAAAAAAAAAAATATTTAATATTTAATATATATATAAGGTTCACAGATTACAATTAATAAGAATTAGAATTTATGAACTTTAAAGGGTTAATCAGAAATGACGCTTATACATCAATCTTCGACGAATCAAAACGAGGCAACGGGTTTAGTTGTTATTGCGTAATCACCACAACTCTTTGTAGATCAGAATACTTTAGATTCGAGTGCTGCAGTGTGAGTACAATATAGAATTGATTGTTCACATTCGGTTGGACTAAGTATTATATATGTATATATATATATATATATATATATATATATATATACACTCATGTCCATAAATTAAGGATAATTCAGAATCACACAGAAATTGAGCTCTAAAATAAAAATTTCACCTGTAGAATTATCACACACATCTTGAAGAAGAATGTGCAAATTGCAGGAAACCACCAGATGGCGCGGATAGTACGTCACAATGACGAGAGTGTATGAAAGGGGTATATAAGGAATGGTAGCAAAGAAGTAAAATTGTTCACAAGCGCTTTAAAAGCCTTTCAGTGCAATAAACGCATAGTCATGGCACAAAGGAAGCATTTGGATGATTTTTACGTGGTAGAATTATCGGACGACTGGAATGTGGACGTACCCAGCTGGAAGTATCCGAGGAACTTGGAATCGCCCAGAGTGTCATCTCCAGGCTTTGGCAACGATTCAAACATGATGGTAATGTGAGTAGATGTTACAGCACAGGTCGCCCCCGAGTTACTACGCCGAATGATGACCGGTATTTGGCAGTTACTGCCAAAAGAAACAGACGGAGCACAGCATCAGATCTGCCTCGTCAGCTCTCTTCAGCTACCGGTACGACAGTTTCAAGGCAGACCGTGTACAGACGCTTAGGGAACATTGGTCTATATGCTCGTAGGCCTGTCAGATGTGTTCCTCTTACCGCAACTCACTGTCGCCTGCGATTATGCTGGGCTAGAGAGCATGCATTGTGGACACCGCAACAGTGGTCTTGTGTGATGTTTTCCGACTAGTCCAGGTTCAGTTTACATTCTGATTCTCGCCGGATTTTCATATAGAGATCACCAGGTACCCGTTACCACCAAGAGAACACCATTGAACGACACCGTTACGGTGGTGCAGGATGGCTCGTTTGGGGAGGAATTATTTTTTTCCAGAACTGACCTGCATGTTCAGAGTGTAACGATGACAGGCCACATCTACCGGGATGTCATTCTGGAACAACATGTGCGTTTGTTTCGGGGCGCCATGAGTCCTGAATTTCTGTAAATGGACTGTATTTACTACAATGCATTGTATATTAAAGAGCTGCTGTGGATTGTACACCCGGGGACACCCAAAACATCTTAAACCTTTATTTTAAGGTAGATGGTCCTCGTTGATGCAGCCAACGTCCGACCTCACCGTGCAAACATTGTAGACGAATGCCTTCAATCGGAGGATATCACCCGTATGGATTGGCCAGCATACTCACCGGACTTGAATCCAATAGAGCATGTGTGGGACATGCTTGGCCGACGAATTGCAGCCCGTCAACCCCATCCCAACTGTCTATCGGAACTTCGGAGGGCATTGCTTGATGAGTGGTGTAATTTCCCCCAAGATCAGATTGTTAATCTGATACTCAGCATGCGTAGGCGTTGTAACGCTTGTATTGCATCGTCCGGGAGACATACTCCGTATTAACCATCATACTAACCATGTTATACTGTTTTCTGTAAATAGGTTCTTTTTTAAAATTTGCTCCAGGGAGTAAAAATCGCAATTTTTATTATGTCAAACATATAGCATCTTTTTTGCTCTTTACCTTTTGTTTAATAAATAGACTTTACAAATAAGTCAAATTTGTTTTGCTTTTGTCTCTTTCATTGCCTGAACTTCATTATCCTTAATTTATGGACATGAGTGTATATATATATATATATATATATATATATATATATATATATATATATGTAATGAGACGGACTTCTCGATGGGGGGTTGCAGTCATGGCCATAAAAATAATACCGTTTCTAATAAAGACCTTTATTAAGATAACGTTGAAGAACGGGTTCCCACTTCGTCATAGGGACAGGACAAACTGAAGGGTCAGCTAGCATGAAGTTCTATGTACAAGACACGTAACACCTGGGTCAACATCTGTGGGAAAATATGTCTAGAAAAATCTGTTTCCGACAGCGAATGAGTATATAATGATTGAGGATTTTAGCTCGTAAAGAGATAACTACTTGAGAATAAGGATGAGAAAACATTTCACCACAATGACGTTAAGGACTTTCTATTATATTAAAGAATGCGAAATATTCTTAAAATTATTAGTGTTATGAACTCATGAATCCACCCTTCTATCTCTTTGCTCTTTTATGTGTTTATTTTTCGCTCGTTGTCATTTTTGTGCTTACTGACAAAAGCCTCTGGATTGAAGGGCTTGGCCCATATGGTCCAGTTGGCATCACCACCTTTGATTTACATTAAATTAAACTGAGTAATACATATTGCAGTTTTAATAATTTTCCATCGTATTAATGTAAATAACTTGCCAATTTTTTTCTTATTTATTATCACATGTATTATGTGTTTGTAATCTGTGTTTATTGCTACAAAACGTATACTATGTATTTTTATTTTGCGTATAATTATGTATGAAGTCATCAGTTACTTATTTTGTTACTTAAACATTTTTTTTAATTTTATGTTAACGGAAAGTTTCTCACTTCGTTCATCCCCTTCTTTTTGCCAGGGGAGGATATTGTAAGGAAAATTCTCAGGGGTTTTCAAAATTTAAATCAAGGGTAAACATTCCAGCGGCATTTTCCATTCCCCTTTTTAACCCCTAACCAAAATTGACCACTGGGGCTACAGTTTACGCCCTCGGTAAAGGCGCCTGACCAATTATAAACCTACATGGTCCTAGCGGACAATTTAGGGAATTTCCAAATAAAAAGGAGATACAAGCTGTTCTAGACAGATTTTTCTATATATTTTCCCACAGATGTTGACCCAGGTGTTACGTGTCTTGTACATAGAACTTCATGCTAACCGACCCCTCCGTTTGTCCCGTCCCTATGACGAAGTGGGAACCCGTCCTTCAACGTTACCTAAATAAAGGTCTTTAGCTGAAACGGTATCATTTTTTTTTATGGCCATGACTGCAACCAACCATCAAGAAGTCCGTTTCATTACAAATATATTTTGAAATTCCCGCCTTTGATCCACGTTAATTTAATTCTACGATACGGCGCCTACGTGTACTGAACACTTCGCACACGTCACGCGTTAGCATTACATGAATATATCTATTTGTTGATTTGATATGTTATAAGCGATTTATATTTGGACAGTCATTTTATTGGTTTTAAATTTTAAGTTTTAAAATTTTAAATTTAAAAAATTTTAAATTTATTTTAATGAATTTTAAAAATTTATTTATAAAACTCAATTTTGGTGTGATTATATAGTTCTTAAATAGTAAAAATAAGTAAAATATATGCTGTTTTGGCAATATGTATTTATTGGTTGTAATATGTATTATTATATCATTAAGGAGGGCTCCCCCCTCAAAAATTTTAAATTTCTTTTAAATAATTATTAAATTAGTAAAAATCCGTAAAATATATAATTTTTTGGTAATATGTATTTATTGTTTGTAATATGTATTATTATATCATTAAAGGTGGGGGTTGAGGGGGGTTTCCCCTCTCAAAAATTTTAAATTTGTTTTAAAGAATATACTCATTTTTGGCGTGATCATATAGTTCTTAAATTGTCTAAATCTGTAAAATATATGCTGTGTGATTTTTTGACATGTGGTGACGTCCATGTTTTTTGTTTTTGGTGATTTTTTTCGAAAACACCATATTATTGCCGCCATTTTAGTTTGGCGACTTTCAGAAAATGGGTTTTTTGCCGAGACCGCCAAGAAAAAAAAAACATGGCTGCCGGATGCGGTGTGGATATCACATCAGTTCCCTTCTATTTTGTATAATATGCTATCACTTTTCAGTATAGATGTACATTTGATTTGTATGACTATTTTTTGCCATGTGGTTACGTCCAGGTTTTTTTTTTTGTGTGTGATTATTTTCGAAAACATCTTTTTTTGCCGCCATTTTAGTTTGGCGACTTTCAGAAAATGGGGTTTTTGCCAAGATCGCCAAGAAAAAAACATGGCTGCCGGAAGCGGTGTGGATATCACATCAGTTCCATTCCATTTTGTATAATATGCTATTACTTTTCAGTACCGATGTACATTTGATTTATATGACTAGGGCTGACGAAGAATATTCTTCTTACAGGCGATCGGAACACGACGTTGGAGAAGACGACGATCATCATGACGATGACGAAGAGGAAGAGGGACACCATGGAGACCACAGCGCAACCATCAACGCACTCTTCGAGAATTATGATCCTACAGCATCACCGACTCATGGCTCAGGTAACATGGCTATCAAAGTCTATAGAATAGGCTATTCACTTCAGTCACACACACGCCGAACGATAGCAAAATGTTTAAAGCACTGATCTTAGGTACTGGAGTTCGTGGGATCGAATCCCACTGTAGCATGAATGTTTGTAGCCGTTTGGAATCGGCTTTAAGCAGTAGGTACCGGTTTCATTATCTCTCGTATTACAAAAAAGTAGACTGTAGTGCTCCAAACTGAATCAATCGATCTCACACACACACAGAGATATATGTAATACATAAATATCTAAACCCCGAAAGTATTTATCTTAAATTCTCCTTTTTCCTGTTCTCATTTTTTAATCAACTTATTTCCCAGTCATTAAATGTAAGATAAAGTAGTATTCCCAAACTTATATTCTTTTTACCAATCTATAAAAAATGTCATTAAAATAAATGATAATTTTCTGTCTAATAGCCAGATTTTTCAGCTGTACTAGAAAAATGGTATGTTCTGCCTATATGGTTTTCTAGCTAGCATTAATGATCACGGTTCACTGTTGCCTTTCCAAAATTGCTGATCAATCGCCAGTCTCATGGAAACAAAATCAAGTCACCCTCTCGTTCTTGGGTCCGACATTGCGAAAAGATGTATTTTTCTTGTACCATTCAATGCACAGCCGTTGCCCTCTGATGAAGGTCACTTAGACTCATGCTTTTCGATCTGTAATAAACAAAGTTCTACAAGGTTTGATTTCGTTGTCTTTAATTGTTCACGACTACATTTAGATTAGGAGTTCTTTTTGCTCTGCAAGACAGGGCAAATAAAATAATAGGGACCAATCTTCAGTTTAATTGGAGAAGATATT
>CM063497.1:82465109-82467609 GCA_032207245.1 Pardosa pseudoannulata | reverse complement strand
ATCATTTTTACATTATAAAAAATTCAAAAGAGCAATCATAAAACTAATAATGTAAAACTTGTTTTTATTTGTCTAAATTTTCCAGAATCTATGTAGTATACAAGAATATTCGGCTTTGTTTTCCTGTATGTACCGTTATTTTTGTACCCACAAACAAGGCATTTTGTAACACTAACCCGTACTATTACGTTACCCTCGCTCAAGTATCAATAGTCAGAAAACGTACTAGTACGTGTCCCTCGTTTAAGTACCAGTCATCAGAAAACGCACTAGTACATGTCTCGCATACAATGTGTTCATGTAGAATTCATGTAGAATTTAATGTTACGTCTTCCAATTTTAAAGTATCTGGATACTACACCAGAACTGATCCCGCTTATAGGTCAAATTTTATTTTTTCTAAGTCATATATTATTTTAAGACTGTAGGATGCCGTTTATAGGGAAAGTTTAATTATAATCACCCGGTATTGTAAATTTGTAAAGAATCAAAATTTTGAGGTCACCAATATTTTATATCGATTGGAATGACCAAAAGAAAGCCTAATGTTCCCTTAACGTATGGCACTTACTCTGAACACTGTGGTTCGGTGTCATGCCAACTCAATGCCATTACATTTTGTGTACCATTACCAGTATCATCTGACCTAGGAGGCTTCAGTTGTCAAATATTCCTGTGAGATCCTGTGAGTATCAATCGTTAGAAAACGTACTAGTACGGGACCCACGCTCAAGTATCAATCATCAGAAAACGCACTAGTACATAGCTCGCATACAATGTGTTCATGTAGAATTCATGTAGAATTTAATGTTACGTCTTCCAATTTTAAAGTATCTGGATACTACACCAGAACTGATCCCGCTTATAGGTCAAATTTTATTTTTTCTAAGTCATATATTATTTTAAGACTGTAGGATGCCGTTTATAGGGAAAGTTTAATTATAATCACCCGGTATTGTAAATTTGTAAAGAATCAAAATTTTGAGGTCACCAATATTTTATATCGATTGGAATGACCAAAAGGAAGCCTAATGTTCCCTTTATGTATGGCCCTTACTCTGAACGTTGCTGTACGGTGTCATGCCAACTCAATGCCATTACATTTTGTGTACCATTACCAGTATCATCTGACCTAGGAGGCTTCAGTTGTCAAATATTCCTGTGAGATCCTGTGAGTATCAATCGTTAGAAAACGTACTAGTACGGGACCCACTCTCAAGTATCAATCGTCAGAAAACGTAATAGTACGTGTCTCGCATACAATGTGTTCATGTAGAATTCATGTAGAATTTAATGTTACGTCTTCCAATTTTAAAGTATCTGGATACTACACCAGAACTGATCCCGCTTATAGGTCAAATTTTATTTTTTCTAAGTCATATATTATTTTAAGACTGTAGGATGCCGTTTATAGGGAAAGTTTAATTATAATCACCCGGTATTGTAAATTTGTAAAGAATCAAAAATTTGAGGTCACCAATATTTTATATCGATTGGAATGACCAAAAGAAAGCCTAATGTTCCCTTAACGTATGGCCCGTACTCTGAACGCTGTGGTTCGGTTTCATGCCAACTCAGTGTCATTACATTTTATGTACCAGTATCATCTGACCTAGGAGGCTTCAGTTGTCAAATATTCCTGTGAGATCCTGTGAGTATCAATCGTTAGAAAACGTACTAGTACGGGACCACGCTCAAGTTTCTATCGTTAGAAAACGTACTAGTACGTGTCCCGCATACAATGTGTTCATGTAGAATTCATGTAGAATTTAATGTTACGTCTTCCAATTTTAAAGTATCTGGATACTACACCAGAACTGATCCCGCTTATAGGTCAAATTTTATTTTAAGAGACATTTATTATTTTAAGACTGTAGGATGCCGTTTATAGGGAAAGTTTAATTATAATCACCCGGTATTGTAAATTTGTAAAGAATCAAAAATTTGAGGTCACCAATATTTTATATCGATTGGAATGACCAAAAGAAAGCCTAATGTTCCCTTAACGTATGGCCCTTACTCTGAACGTTGCTGTACGGTGTCATGCCAACTCAATGCCATTACATTTTGTGTACCATTACCAGTATCATCTGACCTAGGAGGCTTCAGTTGTCAAATATTCCTGTGAGATCGTTGAGTATCAATCGTTAGAAAACGTACTAGTACGGGACCACGCTCAAGTATCAATCGTCAGAAAACGTACTAGTACGTGTCCCGCATACAATGTGTTCATGTAGAATTCATGTAGAATTTAATGTTACGTCTTCCAATTTTAAAGTATCTGGATACTACACCAGAACTGATCCCGCTTATAGGTCAAATTTTATTTTTTCTAAGTCATATATTATTTTAAGACTGTAGGATGACGTTTATAGGGAAAGTTTAATTATAATCACCCGGTATTGTAAATTTGTAAAGAATCAAAATTTTGAGGTCACCAATATTTTATATCGATTGGAATGACCAAAAGGAAGCCTAATGTTCCCTTAACGTATGGCCC
>CM063497.1:82447609-82462609 GCA_032207245.1 Pardosa pseudoannulata | reverse complement strand
GTTCGTTGTGACGTTACTTTGACGTCAGCCTGATCATTTGCTCACATAATATCCGCAAACTGACGTCACAACGAAAATTAATAAAGGCATATCCTACTTCGCGGGTTTTCAGATTTGGCGGAAGATTCTGGTCGCCATTAACCGCGAAAAACGTGGGATCACTGTATTGTAGCCTTATATATTTATGCCTGGATATTTCTAAATATCTTTCCTTTAATTTAGAACATGAAATATATCATCCTGATTTATTACACAAAAGGTTCCCAGTGCCCCTCAACCCTAAACATTTCAATGTTATGCTCCTTTTAAATAATTTTCTTTTATATTTGGATTAAATAATAGATCAGGTACATATCTGATAATATATTTAAACATCGATTAATTTTTCGTTGCAATATAATTCTCAGCTAGAAAAACAAACCAATTTTTTTTACATTCCTCATAGGGTACTTTACAGTTCTGTAAAATTAAAAATTTTACTGATCCCGTCATATGACGGGCTATATTCTAGCGTTATATATTTATGCCTGGATATTTCTAAATATCTTTCCTTTAATTTAGAGCATGAATTATATCATCCTGATTTATTACACAAAAGGTTCCCAGTGCCCCTCAACCCTAAACATTTCAATGTTATGCTCCTTTTAAATAATTTTCTTTTATATTTGGATTAAATAATAGATTAAATAATACATATGTGATAATTTATATTTCAACATCGATTAATTTTTCGTTGCAATATAATTCTCAGCTAGAAAAACAAACCATTTTTTTTTTTACTTTCCTCATAGGGTTCTTTACAGTTCTGTAAAATTAAACATTTCACTGATCCCGTCATATGACGTTCTATATTCTAGCGTTATATATTTATGCCTGGATATTTCTAAATATCTTTCCTTTAATTTAGAGCATGAATTATATCATCCTGATTTATTACACAAAAGGTTCCCAGTGCCCCTCAACCCTAAACATTTCAATGTTATGCTCCTTTTAAATAATTTTCTTTTATATTTAGATTAAATAATAGATTAAATAATACATATGTGATAATTTATATTTCAACATCGATTAATTTTTCGTTGCAATATAATTCTCAGCTAGAAAAACAAACCATTTTTTTTTTTACTTTCCTCATAGGGTTCTTTACAGTTCTGTAAAATTAAACATTTCACTGATCCCGTCATATGACGTTCTATATTCTAGCGTTATATATTTATGCCTGGATATTTCTAAATATCTTTCCTTTTATTTAGAGCATGAATTATATCATCCTGATTTATTACACAAAAGGTTCCCAGTGCCCCTCAACCCTAAACATTTCAATGTTATGCTCCTTTTAAATAATTTTCTTTTATATTTAGATTAAATAATAGATTAAATAATACATATGTGATAATTTATATTTCAACATCGATTAATTTTTCGTTGCAATATAATTCTCAGCTAGAAAAACAAACCATTTTTTTTTTTACTTTCCTCATAGGGTTCTTTACAGTTCTGTAAAATTAAACATTTCACTGATCCCGTCATATGACGTTCTATATTCTAGCGTTATATATATTTATGCCTGGATATTTCTAAATATCTTTAATTTAATTTAGAGCATGAATTATATCATCCTGATTTATTACACAAAAGGTTCCCAGTGCCCATCAACCCTAAACATTTCAATGTTATGCTCATTTAAATAATTTTCTTTTATATTTGGATTAAATAATAGATCAGGTACATATGTGATAATTTATATTTAAACATCGATTAATTTTTTGTTGCAATATAATTCTCAGCTAGAAAAACAAACCAATTTTTTTTTTACTTTCCTCATAGGGTACTTTACAGTTCTGTAAAATTAAAAATTTTACTGATCCCGTCATATTACGGGCTATGTTATAGCGTTACATATTTATGCCTGGATATTTCTAAATATCTTTCCTTTTATTTAGAGCATGAATTATATCATCCTGATTTATTACACAAAAGGTTCCCAGTGCCCCTCAACCCTAAACATTTCAATGTTATGCTCATTTAAATAATTTTCTTTTATATTTGGATTAAATAATAGATCAGGTACATATGTGATAATTTATATTTAAACATCGATTAATTTTTTGTTGCAATATAATTCTCAGCTAGAAAAACAAACCAATTTTTTTTACATTCCTCATAGGGTACTTTACAGTTCTGTAAAATTAAAAATTTTACTGATCCCGTCATATGACGGGCTATATTCTAGCGTTATATATTTATGCCTGGATATTTCTAAATATCTTTCCTTTAATTTAGAGCATGAATTATATCATCCTGATTTATTACACAAAAGGTTCCCAGTGCCCCTCAACCCTAAACATTTCAATGTTATGCTCCTTTTAAATAATTTTCTTTTATATTTGGATTAAATAATAGATCAGGTACATATGTGATAATTTATATTTAAACATCGATTAATTTTGTGTTGCAATATAATTAATTCTCAGCCAGAAAAACAAACCAATTTTTTTACGTTCATCATAGGGTACTTTACAGTTCTGTAAAATTAAAAATTTTACTGATCCCGTCATATTACGGGCTATATTATAGCGTTACATATTTATGCCTGGATATTTCTAAATATCTTTAATTTAATTTAGAGCATGAATTATATCATCCTGATTTATTACACAAAAGGTTCCCAGTGCCCCTCAACCCTAAACATTTCAATGTTATGCTCATTTAAATAATTTTCTTTTATATTTAGATTAAATAATAGATTAAATAATACATATGTGATAATTTATATTTCAACATCGATTAATTTTTCGTTGCAATATAATTCTCAGCTAGAAAAACAAACCAATTTTTTTACGTTTCCTCATAGGGTTACTTTACAGTTCTGTAAAATTAAACATTTTACTGATCCCGTCATATGACGGGCTATATTCTAGCGTTATATATTTATGCCTGGATATTTCTAAATATCTTTCCTTTTATTTAGAGCATGAATTATATCATCCTGATTTATTACACAAAAGGTTCCCAGTGCCCATCAACCCTAAACATTTCAATGTTATGCTCATTTAAATAATTTTCTTTTATATTTGGATTAAATAATAGATCAGTACATATGTGATAATTTATATTTAAACATCGATTAATTTTTTGTTGCAATATAATTCTCAGCCAGAAAAACAAACCAATTTTTTTTTTACTTTCCTCATAGGGTACTTTACAGTTCTGTAAAATTAAAAATTTTACTGATCCCGTCATATGACGGGCTATATTATAGCGTTACATATTTATGCCTGGATATTTCTAAATATCTTTAATTTAATTTAGAGCATGAATTATATCATCCTGATTTATTACACAAAAGGTTCCCATGCCTTTTTTGTGTGTTCTTTGTTTTTTTTTTGTTTTTTTTTTTTTTTTTTGTGTTGTTGGTGTGTGTGTGTGTGGTGTTGTTGTGTGTTTTTCTTTTTTTTTTTTCTCAACGCCTAACATTTCAATGTTTATGCTCAATTTTTAAATAATTTTCTTTTATATTAGGCTTAAATAATAGATCAAGTACATATGTGATAATTTATATTTAAACATCGATTAATTTTTTGTTGCAATATAATTCTCAGCCAAAAAACAAACCATTTTTTTTTTACTTGCTTCATAGGGTACTTTACAGTTCTGTAAAATTAAAAATTTTACTGATCCCGTCATATGACGGGCTATATTCTAGCGTTATATATTTATGCCTGGATATTTCTAAATATCTTTCCTTTAATTTAGAGCATGAATTATATCATCCTGATTTATTACACAAAAGGTTCCCAGTGCCCATCAACCCTAAACATTTCAATGTTATGCTCATTTTAAATAATTTTCTTTTATATTTGGATTAAATAATAGATCAGGTACATATGTGATAATTTATATTTAAACATCGATTAATTTTTTGTTGCAATATAATTCTTAGCCAGAAAAACAAACCAATTTTTTTACGTTCATCATAGGGTACTTTACAGTTCTGTAAAATTAAAAATTTTACTGATCCCGTCATATTACGGGCTATATTATAGCGTTACATATTTATGCCTGGATATTTCTAAATATCTTTAATTTAATTTAGAGCATGAATTATATCATCCTGATTTATTACACAAAAGGTTCCCAGTGCCCATCAACCCTAAACATTTCAATGTTATGCTCCTTTTAAATAATTTTCTTTTATATTTGGATTAAATAATAGATCAGGTACATATGTGATAATTTATATTTAAACATCGATTAATTTTTTGTTGCAATATAATTCTTAGCCAGAAAAACAAACCAATTTTTTTACGTTCATCATAGGGTACTTTACAGTTCTGTAAAATTAAAAATTTTACTGATCCCGTCATATTACGGGCTATGTTATAGCGTTACATATTTATGCCTGGATATTTCTAAATATCTTTAATTTAATTTAGAGCATGAATTATATCATCCTGATTTATTACACAAAAGGTTTCCCAGTGCCCATCAACCCTAAATATTTCAATGTTATGCTCCTGGTAAATAATTTTCTTTTATATTTGGATTAAATAATAGATCAGGTACATATGTGATAATTTATATTTAAACATCGATTAATTTTTTGTTGCAATATAATTCTTAGCCAGAAAAACAAACCAATTTTTTTTTACGTTCCTCATAGGGTACTTTACAGTTCTGTAAAATTAAAAATTTTACTGATCCCGTCATATTACGGGCTATGTTATAGCGTTACATATTTATGCCTGGATATTTCTAAATATCTTTAATTTAATTTAGAGCATGAATTATATCATCCTGATTTATTACACAAAAGGTTCCCAGTGCCCCTCAACCCTAAACATTTCAATGTTATGCTCATTTTAAATAATTTTCTTTTATATTTGGATTAAATAATAGATCAGGTACATATGTGATAATTTATATTTAAACATCGATTAATTTTTTGTTGCAATATAATTCTCAGCCAGAAAAACAAACCAATTTTTTTACGTTCCTCATAGGGTTACTTTACAGTTCTGTAAAATTAAACATTTTACTGATCCCGTCATATGACGGGCTATATTATAGCGTTACATATTTATGCCTGGATATTTCTAAATATCTCTCCTTTAATTTAGAGCATGAATTATATCATCCTGATTTATTACACAAAAGGTTCCCAGTGCCCCTCAACCCTAAACATTTCAATGTTATGCTCATTTTAAATAATTTTCTTTTATATTTGGATTAAATAATAGATCAGGTACATATGTGATAATTTATATTTAAACATCGATTAATTTTTTGTTGCAATATAATTCTTAGCCAGAAAAACAAACCAATTTTTTTTTACGTTCCTCATAGGGTACTTTACAGTTCTGTAAAATTAAAAATTTTACTGATCCCGTCATATTACGGGCTATGTTATAGCGTTACATATTTATGCCTGGATATTTCTAAATATCTTTAATTTAATTTAGAGCATGAATTATATCATCCTGATTTATTACACAAAAGGTTCCCAGTGCCCCTCAACCCTAAACATTTCAATGTTATGCTCATTTTAAATAATTTTCTTTTATATTTGGATTAAATAATAGATCAGGTACATATGTGATAATTTATATTTAAACATCGATTAATTTTTTGTTGCAATATAATTCTTAGCCAGAAAAACAAACCAATTTTTTTACGTTCCTCATAGGGTACTTTACAGTTCTGTAAAATTAAAAATTTTACTGATCCCGTCATATTACGGGCTATATTATAGCGTTACATATTTATGCCTGGATATTTCTACATATCTTTCCTTTAATTTAGAGCATGAATTATATCATCCTGATTTATTACACAAAAGGTTCCCAGTGCCCCTCAACCCTAAACATTTCAATGTTATGCTCCTTTTAAATAATTTTCTTTTATATTTGGATTAAATAATAGATCAGGTACATATCTGATAATATATTTAAACATCGATTAATTTTTCGTTGCAATATAATTCTCAGCTAGAAAAACAAACCAATTTTTTTTACATTCCTCATAGGGTACTTTACAGTTCTGTAAAATTAAAAATTTTACTGATCCCGTCATATGACGGGCTATATTCTAGCGTTATATATTTATGCCTGGATATTTCTAAATATCTTTCCTTTAATTTAGAGCATGAATTATATCATCCTGATTTATTACACAAAAGGTTCCCAGTGCCCCTCAACCCTAAACATTTCAATGTTATGCTCCTTTTAAATAATTTTCTTTTATATTTAGATTAAATAATAGAGATCAGGTACATATGTGATAATTTATATTTAAACATCGATTAATTTTTTGTTGCAATATAATTCTCAGCCAGAAAAAACAAACCAATTTTTTTTTTTTACTTTCTCATAGGGTACTTTACAGTTCTGTAAAATTAAAATTTTACTGATCCCGTCATATGACGGGCTATATTCTAGCGTTTACATATTTATGCCTGGATATTTCTAAATATCTTTAATTTAATTTAGAGCATGAATTATATCATCCTGATTTATTACACAAAAGGTTCCCGGTGCCCATCAACCCTAAACATTTCAATGTTATGCTCATTTTAAATAATTTTCTTTTATATTTGGATTAAATAATAGATCAGGTACATATGTGATAATTTATATTTAAACATCGATTAATTTTTTGTTGCAATATAATTCTCAAAAAACAAACCAATTTTTTTTACGTTCCTCATAGGGTACTTTACAGTTCTGTAAAATTAAAAATTTTACTGATCCCGTCATATGACGGGCTATATTATAGCGTTACATATATTTATGCCTGGATATTTCTAAATATTTTCCTTTAATTTAGAGCATGAATTATATCATGATTTATTTCACAAAAGGTTCCCAGTGCCCATCAACCCTAAACATTTCAATGTTATGCTCCTTTTAAATAATTTTCTTTTATATTTGGATTAAATAATAGATCAGGTACATATGTGATAATTTATATTTAAACATCGATTAATTTTTTGTTGCAATATAATTCTCAGCCAGAAAAACAAACCAATTTTTTTACGTTCCTCATAGGGTACTTTACAGTTCTGTAAAATTAAAAATTTTACTGATCCCGTCATATGACGGGCTATATTATAGCGTTACATATTTATGCCTGGATATTTCTAAATATCTTTAATTTAATTTAGAGCATGAATTATATCATCCTGATTTATTACACAAAAGGTTCCCAGTGCCCATCAACCCTAAACATTTCAATGTTATGCTCCTTTTAAATAATTTTCTTTTATATTTGGATTAAATAATAGATCAGGTACATATGTGATAATTTATATTTCAACATCGATTAATTTTTTGTTGCAATATAATTCTCAGCTAGAAAAACAAACCATTTTTTTTTTACTTTCCTCATAGGGTTCTTTACAGTTCTGGAGAATTAAACATTTTACTGATCCCGTACTATGACGGGATATATTCTAGCGTTACATATTTATGCCTGGATATTTCTAAATATCTTTAATTTAATTTAGAGCTTGAATTATATCATCCTGATTTATTACACAAAAGGTTTCCGGTGCCCCTGAACCTTAAATATTTCAATGTTATGCTCCTGGTAAATAATTTTCTTTTATATTTGGATTAAATAATAGATCAGGTACATATGTGATAATTTATATTTAAACATCGATTAATTTTTTGTTGCAATATAATTCTCAGCCAGAAAAACAAACCAATTTTTTTACGTTCATCATAGGGTACTTTACAGTTCTGTAAAATTAAAAATTTTACTGATCCCGTCATATTACCTGCTATATTATAGCGTTACATATTTATGCCTGGATATTTCTTCATATCTTTCCTTTAATTTAGAGCATGAATTATATCATCCTGATTGATTACACAAAAGGTTCCCAGTGCCCCTCAACCCTAAACATTTCAATGTTATGCTCCTTTTAAATAATTTTCTTTTATATTTGGATTAAATAATAGATCAGGTACATATGTGATAATTTATATTTAAACATCGATTAATTTTTTGTTGCAATATAATTCTCAGCTAGAAAAACAAACCAATTTTTTTTTTACTTTCCTCATAGGGTACTTTACAGTTCTGTAAAATTAAAAATTTTACTGATCCCGTCATATGACGGGCTATATTTTAGCAATTATATATTTATGCCTGGATATTTCTAAATATCTTTTCTTTAATTTAGAGCATGAATTATATCATCCTAATTTATTACACAAAAGGTTCCTTGTGCCCCTCAACCCTAAACATATATGTGATAATTTATATTTAAACATCGATTAATTTTTTGTTGCAATATAATTCTCAACCAAAAAATACAAACCATTTTTTTCACCTGCCTGAAAGGGTATTTTACAATTTTGGAAAATAAAAATTTTACTGATTTCTTCATATGACGGGCTATGTGCTAGTTTCGTATTAAAGGACTTGCACTGTATACCTATTTCTAAATCCAGAAAGAACTGGTCCAACATGACCCAAGTTGCGTCCTTATGTAATTCGATTTTGTCGACAAGAAGTCATTA
Source organism: Pardosa pseudoannulata (assembly GCA_032207245.1). Classification (NCBI taxonomy): domain Eukaryota; kingdom Metazoa; phylum Arthropoda; class Arachnida; order Araneae; family Lycosidae; genus Pardosa; species Pardosa pseudoannulata. The sequence continues at coordinate 82,454,081 of CM063497.1, read as the reverse complement.
ACACATGCATACACATTTTCATTCTTGCAAATGGCAAATCCATCCCTAATGGAATAACCGATAAGCCTTGAAAGCTACAATTCACTTTAAAACAAACGAAAACTCAGGTTTTTTAAACATTACATGTTAAGTTCCATAAATGAAACAACCTCTTTTGGATTATTACCAATGCAATATCGTGATAAACTGGAAAGTGAAACTGCGGGTTACTTTTTACAACATATTATCGTTTTTTTGTTTGCCTACTGGTGAAACAATCATGGAATATATGTATTTCGAGTTAATGGACATATCGGGTAGAACACGCAGTTTTAAAATGTTAACTACTTGTAATTCGTGACGTTACCTTTGCAATAATTCTCTCGAGGAAATAAAGTTGGTTTGTAACATTTTGGTAATGGATCTATTTATGGAATTTTAAATTGTAATTAAGCAAAAAATATGCACGAAATAATTACATAACCTAGATCAATTTTTTCTTTTGCAAAAGTAAACGTTATGATTTGTAAGAAGGGAATCGATATATGGATAGTAATAGCTGAACCATCTGAAACTCGCATTTTCCAACTGTTCATTGAGTTATTTATTTAGAGTGTATTTATTTCACTTTCTCTAAATATAGGAAATTATGTAAGAAGATTTTAAACAATACTTATGAAAACATTAACGGAGAATGAAAGAACTATATTTGGTATATGAAATATAGAAAAAGTTTCCAATAAGATCTAAAACGTATCTTGTCTTATACCAGGGCTTCGAACCGTAATTTTTTTTGTTCCGGTTTTCGTTCCGGTTCAACTAAAAAATTAATATCGGTTCAGTTCCGGTTTTCGCTCCGCCAAAAATAACTGTTTTCGTTTCAGTTCCAAATGAATAATTTCATTTTATGTATATTCTTATTTGTACTAAAAATATAATTCTATCATAAACAAAAAAATGTAATTCTATCAAAATTTAGAAGATTTTATTCTTTTTTTAATTGGTACACTATATGAATTGATACAAACAGCAGGTACGATAAGAGCGGTGAGCAGAGGACGGCGAGCATTGGCATTGTTATCCATTACATGCTACGTCACTTAGGGCCTCTCCTGTCTATTTACTCCTCCCTAATCTAAACAGTCTATACAAACATACGTGGATGATCGCATACTGAGATGTGAAAAATAAAATATAACTTGATATTTTTCTTAAAAAATCATCTATACTTCTAGTTTAATCAACTGAATTAAATATGTCTTCTACAAGTAGTTTCATGCGAAACTGAAACAGAAAAATACTAGTGAATATCAAAATAGGAAATCGAGAAGCAGTATACATGTAATGATAATTATAAAGTTGACGTTAAATTAGAAAATATTGATAAGTTGGTAACAGTAACAAAATGACTGAAAGATATATCGAACCGAAATAAACCGATATTTTTTTCGGTTCAGTTCCGGTTTTCGTTCTGACCAAAATAACGGTTTTTTCCGGTTTTCGGTTCAGTTCCGGTTCGAAGCCCTGTCTTATACATTGTTTCTCAAACCGTGGTACGCGAGTTTCTGGTTAGTAGTACACGAAAAATCCCTTATATAATAATAGCCTAAGTTAATCTGCCCATTTGTCCTAGAATTTGTGAAGCAGATGCACCTGGAAAGCAGGTGCATCCATATTGGATTCTTGATGAGTTAGGGTTAGCAAAATTCAAAACGAGTAAATATCTTCTCCTAAGCTATCTATCCGATTCTAAAATAAATTGGTATAAATATGCTTCATATCCCAACAAAAATACTGTCGTCTTTAAAATATTCGAAATCAATTTTCTAACTGTCCTGATGTATATCTCCTATATATAATAGCCTAAGTTATCTGTCCGTCTGTCCTCGAATTTATGAAGCGGTTTGGCCTGGAATAGATAGGGGCATCCGTATTAGATTCTTGATGAGTTAGTGTTAACAAAATTCATAGCGAGTCTTTAAAACGTTCCAAATTCCCTCCCCCCCCCCTTTTCAAGCTTTTAATGCCGTTATTTCAAGCCCTATTTTCCCCTGTTAAGAATAGGCGATTAAATTTATCACATAATAAATAGGTAAAAATAACATTTTTTCCTACCATTATGTCGTCATTCCTTTAACCATCTCATTTAATCATTTCTTCTTTTAAATTGTTTAAATATCGTCTGCATTATTTTAATATGTGTTATCAATGAATTTAGATATGACGTAAAAAAAATCTGTTTTATATTTGGCTTAATAGATTAGGTACATGTGTGATAATTTTAAATTTAATCATCGATTATATTTTGTTGCAAGATAATTCTCAGCCAAAAGCAAACTAGTCTTTTTACCTGCCTCATAGGATACTTTACAATTCTGGAAAATTAAAAATTTCACTTCTCCCGTCATATGACGGGATATATGCTAATAATCAATAATTGGGGAAGTAAAAAAATTAAATAAAAAAATATGATAGTTTTAAATATGAAAAAAATATGAAAAGTTTTTTCCTATAATTCATAAAAATATTATACAATATTTTTTCCCTTTGAAGAGCAATTTTAAATTAAGCCGTTAGCTATCAGTAACTTGAGGTGCCATTTATAATTTTGTGTATTTATTAAAACCATTTATTAGTAAACGAAACATGACAAAATAGTAGGTAAATATGGAATATTGAACAGATAAATGCATATAATATGTCAGGTCTAAAAAAGGGGTAGTTGGAAATTATGTGAGTTATAACGATTTTAAAAAGAGAACTCTTTTATAATAATAAAATAAATGAAAAAGACCCACGCTCGCATAAGCTTTTAGGATAATCCGGTCAGGCGGAAGCATTTTGGAGGAATTTGATGAGTTTGCAAACAGATAAGAGTCAGTGTGTGGACATGGAGCTGTCAACACCTTTTCCACGCTTAGCTCCGCCACGAAAAATGAAAATGGCGCAAGTTGCTTTTAAATGGAACTATGATTTAATAAACTTATTATTATCAAGAAAGACTGTTTTCCATTCGCCTTAACACTGGACCATTACACGCACACACACACACACACACACACACACACACACACACACATATATATATATATATATATATATATATATATATATATATATATATATATATATATATATATATATATATATATATATGTGTGTGTGTGTGTGTGTGTGTGTGTGTGTGTTACAGTGTGTTTATAATCCGGCAGGACGTTTAGGTGTGTTTCTATGTAGCTTGCCTCATTACGGAATTGGAATACATGGTCATCCAATAAAATATACTAGGGTTGGAACTTTAAGAGTGGCAACACTGCTGTAAAAACGCTACTCAGCCAAACCAAAGAATGTCGCGTATACCACGGTTAAGCTACATACCTACCTTACCTCTCAGCAGAAAGACTCGTCCTTCCTAAGAATAGAGGTGAAATAATTCCAAAAAGGCGCCAGTTGGTCACGTGCATGAATGGGGATTAAAGAACGAACCAGGTTGCCACTACAAAGGTCCAATGTCAGGGAAGTAAAAGATAAACAGTCGTCACCAGGCAAAACGCCCGAAAACGTCGCCAAATTTGGCGACAAAAGCCAGAGCGTAGATATCGAATCTGTACCAATTAATAATTATCATTGGTTCAACCTCTTCCCGTTCCAACTATGCTAAAATTTCCCTTCCCGATGTAGTTAAAAAGGCTCGTTGATGTTGGTTAGGACATGTATTTCGATATATCAATAAGAATTCTGTTAAAAAATAACTTTCCAAACTCCAGTGGGAAACCGGAAAAAAGGAATGTTAAACCCGGAACCTTTCAGTTACGAGATCGCTGCCTTTGCCGACTGAGCTTAGCTCTACTCATTAAAAGCGTGTTTTTTAACTAATGAAAGCCTGCACTCACATCAACAATTATATCAATAATTGGAACATTTAAAATAAATTATATATTTGACTGTAAATAGACTGTCATTGCTTCCTTTAATATCATTAAAAAAAAAAAAAACTAATGTTCAATTTGAAAAAAAAGCCTCTAAGGCAAATATTGAGTTGTTTCATATGAAAAAGAATGGACAAAATTAAGTTTTAAATAAAGAAGTCTAGAATTTATTTATCCAAAAAAAATGTTTTTAGAATGATTTTTGACATTCCTTGGTTTAAAGATCACCAGTCTTCACCAACACACACACAAACCGTGTTTGTGTATGTGTGTAATAACCGAGACATATACATAAGTGTGTGATAACCGTGCAGGGGCGTACGCAAGGGGAGGTTAGTGTTGTAAACACCCCCCTTGAGCTCAGACAAAATGGCAAAAATAAAAATTTTAGTAGAAATTATGCGGGCTATTATTTTTTAGAATTATGACCCCCCCTTTAAAAAAATTCTGCGTACGCCATTGTAACCGTGTGTGTGTGATAACCCCTAACAAATCAAACTGTGAGATAAAATATTTATATAAAGTTCCCATCATTTTGATTGCGGTGACGTAACTGGAAATATTAACACCGTGCGCAAGTAGATACCGCTACTTCCGTGACAGAGGAATAAATTAAATTCTAATCTTTCTTTTTCCCTTATGGCATCATGTGAATGATATACCAACATCTACCATTTTGTAGTAAAGCTGAGCTATGTCAAAAATTTCATCTTGACGTGTTGATATTCTTAGTTCCCTAACGGCATCATGTGAATGATATACCATCTTCTACCCTTTTGTAGTAAAGCTGAGCTATGTCAAAAATTTCATCTTGACGTGTGGATATTATTAGTTCCCTAATGGCATCATGTGAATAATATGCCATCTTCTACCATTTTGTAGTAAAGCTGAGCTATATCAAAAATTTTATCTTAACGTGTTGATATTCTTAGTTCCCTAATGGCATCATGTGAATAATATACCATCTTCTACCATTTTGTAGTAAAGCTAAGCTATGTCAAAAATTTCATCTTAACTTGTTGATATTCTTAATTCTCTAATGGCATCATGTGAATGATATACCATCTTCTACCATTTTGTAGTACCAAGTTGAGCTATGTCAAAAATTTTATCTTGACGTGTTGATATTTTTAATTCCCCAAAGGCATCATGTGAATAATATACCATCTTCTACCATTTTATAGTAAAGCTGAGCTATGTCAAAAATTTCATCTTGACATATTGATATTCTTAGTTCCCTAATGGCAACATGTGAATGATATACCATTTTCTACCATTTTGTAGTAAAGCTAGCTGGGCTATGTCAAAAATTTCACCTTGACGTGTTGATATTCTTATTTTCCTTATATATTCATGCTTTGTTTCAGTGTAAATAAATTATGAAAAAGCTGTGCTCGTCATTTCCCCTCATATTAAACATTCTTATATCGTAATGTAATTTACAATCTACTTGATATTGTTATAACTGCAAACATATGTTTTGGTAACAAATTATTGAAATAAATGGGAAGGGAAAAAACACGCAAGTAAAACCAGAATTAATGTGTGAACGTTAAAATATTTAAATTCTCAAAACAAGTTGCTACATTTTGGCAGGATTTGATGACCTAGTTTCCATTTTAAACCTCGGGAGCGTTCGTTCTCTTCATTGCTCTTTTTTATACTCCAGCATAACAACATGTCTAACAACGTAAATATTTTTTCACAAGTATTATTTAACAAATAGTTAAATACTCGGTCCTAAAAAAATAACCCAAAGAGTTTTAATTGCGACCTCTTTCTAATTTTTAAAAATGCTAGCAATCCTCCCCATATCCACCAAAATTAATCAACAAAACAAATATAAAGAATACAAAGAAACTAAGTATTTAAAAAAATGTCTTAGAAATAAACTATGCTGGTGATACTTTTATTTGATTGTATTAATTAAGTATTCATCAAGACACACGATAGTATCTCAGACCAAATACATTATTTTAAAAAAATATGCGAAGGATAAATGAGATTTATTTCAGCAAGTTCTTAAAATGAAACTAAAGTGACCTTTATTCCAACACAACAAGTGCTGATTTTTAGCATTAAAACACTATGTTAGACAAGAATCAAAATTATTTTTGTTGATACTGCCGTGTAAACATAAAATATTACAAAACTAAATTAAAAAAACCTTTACACTATATTTAAACAACAAAATACAGAACAACGAATTTAAAATAAAATACATAATAGGAATAAACTACGGCGATAATACATTTTAATTATAATAAATTTTAAGTATTCATCAAGACACACGATAGTATCTCTGGTCAATTACTTCATTTGAAAAAAATCTGGGAAGAATAAACGAGATTTATTTAAGCAAATTGCTAAAATGAAACTAAAGTGTCTTTTATTCCAACACAACAAAATGCTGATTTTTAGCAATAAAACTATATGTTAGAAAAGAATCAAAATTTTTTTAATCAAGACTGTCTCGTTAAAATAAAAATTTAAAAACTGAATTTAAAAAACCTTTACACCATATTTAAAAAACAAAACACAGAATAACGAATTTAAAACAAAAT
>CM063497.1:82436995-82447509 GCA_032207245.1 Pardosa pseudoannulata | reverse complement strand
AAAAAAAATAAATAAAAAAAAAAAAAAAAGGCGAAAATAGAAAATTAAAATATTGTCAAAAATGTAAATAAATACAAAAACTGTCCAAGATCATACAAAATCACTTGATTACTTTTAGTTAATATATTAGTAAATAGAGGCCGCAAGTGAGACTGTCTCGATCCACTCATAGATCTTTTGACCACTGCGGAATGTAATTGGTTTAAAGATGTGGGTTCAAGGAAAACCTTAGTTTAAAAATAATAAAAGAAATTTAAAAATAATAAAACAGCTTTAGGAAAAAGAATTTAAAAGAGAAAGCAAAAAATATTAAATGAATTAGACATATAGAAAAATTAGGTTGCGTCGGGGACAGAACCTTCAACTCGACTGTTACGAAAATGAAACGGGCAGAGACTTTAACCATCATGCCACGCTTTTTACATGGAGGACGTCCTTATTAAAGCATATGACAATTGAACTAAAAGAGTATATAAATTTAAATATTACGCTTCGCCCTTGTCATCCTATTAAAAATGATTTTAGTATAAAAATTTATTTGATTTTACTTTAAACATGAACTGGTGAGAACTCTTTCTATTTACTGACCGTATGTTAGTTGCCAGCTTTAGATTATCTTGTCATATTACATGATAGGATGAAGAGCAGAGGTTTTAATATTGACAGTGATTATTTGGTGGTATATATGAATGGTATCGAAAATGATAAAATTAATCGCTTGCTTTTAACGGGGGGGGGGGAATAAGGCTTGAAATAATAGCATTAAACGCTAGAAAAGGGGGAATGGCTTAAATTTCGAACTCGCTTTGAATTTTGCTAACCCTAACTCATAAAAAAATTCAATATGGATGCCTAGATCCGTTCCAGGTACAACCGCTTCAAAAATTTGCCGACAGACACCTTAGGCTATTATTATATAGGGGATACAGGAAACTATTCCTAAAAACAACTCAACAATATCGGGTGTTAAAATTTACAATAAATATGAAATACTTACTCATATACATATGTATTACATTTGTTATTTGTTGCAATATAAATTAGTTTTTCTATATTAACATTTTTTAATAATAATGGTTCATTTTAAGTACTTCTTATTACAATAGAACATTTAAAAAAAAAAAAAAAAAAAAAAAAAAAAAAAAAAAAAAAAGAAGTAAACTTAGCAGCATCGCAATCATACAAACCTATTTTCGGAAACTCGGTTGTAATCGACGTTTTTCAGTGTTATGATAGGAAATAGGTATATAGGTATCATGTTAACAAACGCTACTAATGAACGAAACTTACCATTCCGATCAATGAACCGCCTTTCCTCTGCGTAAATTCAGGGAAATGTCGGGTAGTTCAGCTCTTTAATTAATTGTATAAAAGATAAAGGACATTAAATATGCTTTTCATTTAAGGTGTCGTCAAGGAATTCGTGTTCCGAAAGGCACCTAAGTTCCAACGTGTTTATTTTACGTCGTAACGAGTAACTAAGCTATGACGTAATTGCAGATACTACTCAAGAAGGAAAGTGTAAAACACTTTCTAAATGTAGTACGTGATTGACCTTTTTGATGTGAATCTGAACACCTGCGAGATAATTATAAACACAACTTTGTTGACTCGGATATCGAATGAGGCCATGCGTAAAATTATTGGAAAGTTGGGGGTAGCTGAATTAAGTGAAAATGCCTAATAAAGGAAACATTACATTTCAGAATTCTTTGCTAGTAATTTTCGATGAAATAAATTCATATTGTGTAGTTTGCACGAAAATAAGCTCATGTATTTTGCATAGTACATGTCACTGCTCGTGATCGTAACATAACTGTGGCAATTCGAAAATCTGCCGTGTTCTGCAATCGAAATTAGAAGTAATGAAATCGAACTTGAGCGGTTACCTTAAATTTCAATAAAAACATGTTGGAAACTGCATAAACTTATTTAACAATGATGACGCATAACAGAAAACTTTATTCAGAGAAAAAAAACATATTTTAGTTATAAATTAACTTTTAGATTTCGGCTGGTACAGCAATTGTACCATAAATATTTAGAGACCCATAATTCGGCTAGGGTACAACAGTTGTACCGTAGATATTTCTCCCCTTTTGCAGGTACGGGGTCATTATTCACTTGTCATTTGAACACTCCCTCCCTATTTTTGAAGTTTTGCTGAGTGCATCAGTACCGGGAAGGAAGAATGGGATTTTGTTTGGCGACATGTGGAACAACTGGCGCTTTTTTGTCCATTTCCAGCAGTTATTTGTAAACTATTTATTTTATCTTGTGAACCAAATCCGTTTGGAAACGAGTCAAAGTTTTTTTTCCTTCGTCGTTTATTTCTTTTATTTAATCTGATCATGGTTCTAAAATTCAACTGTTTTTCTCAAAAAGAGATGTCAAATAACAACTTTCAGACTGGTTTTAGAGCAACCCTGAATTGTAACGTCCTCCACTCCCAGAGAGTGACAATAGGACAAAAGATTTTTCCCTCTTGAGAAAGTGGAAGGAGAGGGGAGGAATTTTCGAAAATGCTGCCGATTTGTAGTCCAAATGCAAGCCAGTGGTTAGCCGATGCTTAAAGGTTAATGATCTCTGAAAAGGAAAGCTCCTTAGTACAGTAGATTCCCGATTAACTGTGCCGAACGATGGCCGATTAGTTAGGGTGCTGGCCTGTTGTACCGGAGTTCATGGGTTCGGATCCCACAGTGGCATGGATGTTGACTCGGCCACTCCAGGCAGGGTTCTCTATGGTTTCTTAAGAAAAGTGAAATTGTTTAGACTGAGTGGAAATGCGGCAGTAAATGCCCTTCTGACGAGCCATGGACCTTTCCCTCAGTATCTCCATAGGTTCCAGGTCTCGGATAGCTCATCGGGAGATTGTGTCTGCGGTGCAGTCGGTGACTCCAATCACTATCTGCACGACTGCCCTCTGACACATGACTTGAGTCTTAAGAAACCCTCTGACAGATCCAAGGAACTCTGGGCAGAGAGCCTAATCAAAAACCCGGTACTGATAAGGAAGGCCAGGAGCCTGGTTGACTGGCTCACCGCTAATCAAGGCGCCATCGTGCGGCCATGATTTTAACTTAACTCCTTCGGGACGACCCCGGCCCAACCGGTCGGAGCACTTACAGACGGGCTCGGCGGGAATGGACCGGAATTAAGAAAAATAGGGGTGAGAGGTATACCTAGCGGGGGTCTTCTTTTCACCTACCCCGTCTTATGACCAGTTGACAGTTTAATTTATTACTGAATACATCAAAGCTTGACCACATTTTGAGGTGCTTTCCACAGCAATGAGTTTTTACTTTCTTTTTGTTCTCTAAGATAATTCTATTCTTATTTTATGCTATGATATATATTTTGAAGTTTAGTTTAAAGGTATTTTATATAAACATAAGCTACTTAAAAAATTATAGACATATAGTTAAACAATTTTGTTTTTATTATGGATTTAATGCATAATTTTTCTTTTAAATGGATTTTAGTGATAACGTGGGGAAAATAAAAAACCATAAACTCAATTTGTCATTATTTGGACGAGACAGAGGAAATGAATTATACTGTATGATTTATTTCTTTTATTCTTAGAATGCTCACTATTTAATAATGATTATTTTTTCTGGAATTTCTGTGTTGTAGAGCTATTAATTTTTTATACTAAAAATGTTTCAGTAAGTTTGCAGTTCTTAATTTAAAAATTACTCTTATTTATTAACTTCTGCGAAAACTTATAAAAAATTAGCTTAAATTTTGTATACTTTCGAAATGAGTGTGTATGTTTATATTATTGCGTGAACTCATAGACTAAATTTATGTTTAAATCATGTTTGGTAGGTAGACTGGTGTTATAATATATAGTAGCTCCAAAGAGTATTTTCTGGGAAGAAGGGAGAGGGGTGGGGAGAATGGGACAGTCCATTTTACATTTTCACCTGCTGAAAACTTTAGGACTTATGGGTAGTAAAATTATCTGCTCCCGTCGTCTTTAAAGAGTTAAATCACACCTCAAGGGTCAAAGTACCCCTTCACGAATGGCCATCACAACTGCCCTGTGCAGATATTGCTTCCCTCACAAACACCTGCTCTCATGTCAGAAAGTTTCATGTAGTACACCGGGTCAACCGGACTTTTAACCTGGGCAGGACTCCTGCGGAGTATCCCCCGCACTTTCGTAAACTGCATTAGTTGTACTTATTAGTCTAGATTTTCTACATTTTTTTTTTGTTATTTTAAATTTTATGGGCGGAATGCTGACTTGGCCCCTGCGTAACGCATTGTTGTCGGACGGTCAGACCGAACCAGCAATTCAACACCCTACACCCGACTTTGGGTGGGTGGCTGGTTACAGGTAGTACACGGCTTTAAGCTGTAGGTCCCGGTCTCATTAGCCCTCGTGTTGCAAAAAGTAGACCGTAGCACTCCAAACCAAACCCAAAACCAAACCGATTAACTGTGGCCCAGCGATTGCCGAATGGTAGGGCATTGTTCTTCGGAACCATTGTACGCGGATTCGAATCCGGATGCGGGCATGAATGTTCTTAGCCCTTCGGAATCGGCTTTAAGCAGTAGGTCCCGGTTTCCCTGGCTGTCTTGTGCAAAATAGTAGACCGTAGAGCTCCAAACCAAACCCGATTATCTGGGATTTGCGGTAGATGTGCCATCCTGAATAATATCTAAATAATCGATTGTATGATAATTTCAATGAATTTTTTTGAAAAAAGAATAAAAAATGTAAAGTTATTACTCTCTCAGACCCCAATTGGTTGCTACATTTGAATACTTTTGTAGTGATTATAAAAACTTTTGATTTCATGATTTTTTTTAAACATTTTTTAGAGATTTCAAGGTGCTATGTTATAATTCAACAACATTTACTTAACAAGCATTAAATCAATACCAAATTAGTTTTAAAAATCCAAGGTTCTCACTCTCTTAAGCCACGCCCCAAATTTTAAGGACACTCCCACCCATAAAGCTCATAAAATTATCACCTAGCTAATGAATCGGGAATTCATTAAGTAAAACATTATCTTTGTGGTATACTGATCATACTTATTTTGTTTGTCTACTATACTTATTTTTGTCTATCTATATTACTTACTTTTGATATCTTTTTCTGCTTCCACAAAAGAGATATTGCATTACGATGAGATTAAATTTAATCGCTGCAACATTTATAGTACCCTGGCTAAGTTTATCACTTTTCAAATACAGCATTAAAAATTTCAATACAGCGTTATGTTCTTTTCAAATTATTTCCTTCTTTAGGATATTTTCTAAATTATTATTCATAATTGCAATTATCGTCACTTTTTTTATTAGGTCGAGTCACATTACTTCTTATTCCCATTGCAATACCATTATATTTTTATTAACATTGTTTGTTCAGTAAATGCGAACAGGAATCTGTAGGTAAACCTTTCTATCCTGAGTTTTTTTCACGGAGCAGATTTGCTTCATCAGTACCTTTAGTAAATGAGTCAACAGGAATCTACGGGCCGAGCCCGTCATTTCTGAGTTTCTTTCAGTGAGCATAAATAACAGCGAGCAAGAAAATAAACAACTAAATAGGAAAAAGGAAAGATAATGGTGGATTAGTGAGTTCATGACATAGATACTAGAGAGGAGAGTTTAAGGATAGAAAAAACAAAATTTTTTAAGGTCAGGACAGCTATCGACCTAGAAAACTCGTGTGAGAATGAGTAGTTTTGATAAAGTTTGAGATCGTGGCGGAAGCAGGACAGCCAATCAGAAGAGAAAATGTCAACCAATAGGAAAAACCATGCAAAACATGAGAAGATGGTGGGAACAATAGATGTGATGGCCATTTTACACAAGTTTTTAAGTTTTTGCTTACATTTTAAATAACTTTAATCTATTTTCTTATATTTTTATATTAAGATTTTTTTTATGAAATTAAACACACAAAAGATAAAATTCTTTAGCAAGAACGGCACAAATACTCTTCGTATTAGCAGTATTGGTGTGATCGTACTTGACGAGATCAATAAAACGATCATTGCTTAGATTTTTGTGGAATTTCGTGGAAAGATTAAGTAGAAATTTTGGAATAGAATGAAATTTAAATCCGCTATAAATATTGTTATTTTAAAGTAATATTGCTTTTAACACCTAGTACACCGCATTGGGGCCTAAGTAACAATAACACCAACATAATCGCGTGTGTATGGGTAGTAAAATTTTATAATGCAAAATGTTGTTGCTAATTTCCGAGTCCAGCCACTGCTAGCCGAGATCTACAAGTTTATTCACCCTCTTAAAGTCATAGACTATCACAATAAAATCTGATAGGTCGTCGTATGATGTGCTTGAGAAACATGCTCTAGGTTACATTTCGGACAAATCTGGTGGTTTTTTTTGACTAAACTGGAAAACAAGGCATCTTAGATGACCACAAAGAAAGCTGGTAAGAGCTGTCTGGATGTATCTGTTGCAGTTCATAGAGAAGGATCCATTGAAACCCCATGGAATTAGCACTGTACCAAGGATATGCGAGACATTTTATTAACTTGTTTGCTGGCAAAATACAACTCAAGGTAAGAAAGACAATTAGAAATAGCCATAGCTGCAGTACCCTTCTTCTCCAAAACATCCGCCTCCTCATTATCCCAAATGTCCACATGTGAAGGGGCCCACTGTAAATGCAATCACGAGAGGACGAGTTGTTAACACCAACATAATCGTGTGTGTATGGGTAGTAAAATTTTATGATGCAAAATGGTGTTGTTGTTGCTGCTGATTTCCTAGTCCAGCTACTGCTAGACGAGATCTACAAATTTATTAACCCTCTAAAAGTCATAGACTGTCTGAGAAAAATCTGATAGGTCGTCGTATGACAAACCTAGGCACTTACGAATATATGCCGGATAAACATGCTCTGAGATACATATTGGACAAATTGGGTGGGTTTTTGACTAAACTGGAAGACAAGGCATCTTAGATAGTAAGAGCTGTCTGGATGTATCTGTTGCAGTTCATAGCGAAGGATCCACTGGAATCCCTCGGAATCGGCACTGTACCAAGGATGTGCTGGATGTGCGAGACAAGACATTTTATTAATTTGATATCTGGCAAAATACAACTCAAGGTAAGAAAGACAATTAGAAATATCCATAGCTTCGGTACCCTTTTCTCCAAAACATCCACCTCCTCATTGCTCCAAATGTCCACATGTGAGAGGGCCTACTGTAAATGCAATCACGAGAGGTCACGAGTTGTTAACACCAACATAATCGTGTTTGTATGGGTAGTAAAATTTTATGATGCAAAATGGTGTTGTTGTTGTTCATAATTTCCGAGTCCAGCCACTGCTAGACGAGATCTACAATGTTATTCACCCTCTTAAAGTCATAGACTGTCACAGAAAAATCTGATAGGTCGTCGTATGACAAACCTAGGCACTTACAAATATGTGCCGGAGAAACAGGCTCTGGGTTACATATCGGACAAATTGAGTGGATTTTTTGACTAAACTGGAAGACAAGGCATCTTACCACACAAGCCACAAAGAAAGCTGGTAAGATGTATAGATGTATCTGTTGCAGTTCATAGAGAAGTATACACCGAAATCCCACAGATCAAGGTAAGACAGATAATTAGAAGTAGCTACTACCTCTCCGGTAGCCTTCTTTGCATAAACATCCGCCTCCTCATTACCCTAAAAACCTACATGTGAGGGGATCCACTGTAAATGCACATCACAAGAGGACGAGATTTGTTTTTCTAAGAAAGCGGGTTCAAAATTTCAAATTACTTAAATATCGTCTGCATTATTTTTATACGTTTTATCACTGAACTTAGATATTCCATAAATAATTTTCTTTTATATTTGGCTTAAATAATAGATCAGGTACATATATGAAATTTTTAAATATAGATTATTTTCTTAGAGATAATTCTCAGAATTTTTTTTTATCTGCCTTATGGGTATTTTACAATTCTAGAAAACTAAAAATTTTACTTATCACGTCATATGATGGGATATATGCTAGTGTTATATATTTATGAATGGATATACTAAACATTTTCCTTTAATTTAGACCATGAATTATATCATCCTGATTTATTTCACACAAAAGCTCCCATGCCCCTCAATCAATAAACATTTCAATGTTATGCTCCTGTGAAAATTTTCTTTATCACAAAGAGATCACAACAATTGTGGTAATAATCTAACAGATCACGCGAGCCCTACAGAGTGGTGAATTCTTGTATACTAACAAATTGCCAAACACATTGTCATTTGAAAAGGAAAAACATCTTTTTTCCCCTCCTGGTCGTGAAAACGAAGCATACGTGCACAAAACGATTATATCCACTATCTGTGCTGCTTCATGAGATGTAACCCATCTCATTACGTTAGAAGTGAGGAATTTTATAATTGTGAAAAAAGTTTGTAAAAACTTTCTTACTGCCTGCCGTGTTAATATCAGTTATGATTGGTTGTCGTCTGGCTTTGGAAATGAAAAGATCATCAAAAATAATGCTTAAAATGTTGAAGTCTTTTAGTCTGGAAACTTAAAATTGTTGCTATTTTTTATTAATATTATAGCCAAGCCGTTCAAATTCTATTGACATTTAGGATTGAATTTGTTGTTATTTTTCGATTTAAACGATTAAATCCCTATATCTATTTCACATGTTGACTTTCCCAACCCATTTCGTTATTCGTTGAAAATTAAGTGAATGACTATATTTCTCCTTTCAATTGTTTCTGCTACAGATCATGGATAGGTGTTCTGTTCTGAAAATTTTGATATTTTATGCCGAAACTCTTATTTTTCGCTATTTCACTATCTTCTCAAATATTTTAACTTTCTTAAAATGTTCAATCCTCTTTACTTTTACACTACTTATTTTTTCAATCCTTCTCGCAATCATCTTGTATGAACTGCCGTGTTAAAAAATACTGTATCATTTTATTGGTTTGTTCTCTACTTTGGAAATCAAAAAGTTCATCAACATAATACAAAATAATAAAGTTTTTTAAGTCATGGAAATTAAAATTTAGTTTACCGCTTTTTTTTAATATATCAATTTTCATTGGGTTTCGTAGTTGTGGTTGGTGCATCGTTTGGTATAGGTTGTATTTTCATAAAATGATACCAACAAAGAACAACATAAGTAGCATAACCAAATAGATTTAAATTTATTATATTATATTTAAAAATTTCAACTTTATGTATTTTCTATTACTTTCAAAACAAAATTAAAAAACTTTATTCATTTAATATATCACTTTTTTATAGCAGAAAACTTACAATTTTTTAAATTTATTAACTCAATTAAACATAGATTGAATGTTTCAACTTTCATAAAATTTCAAACTCTATTCAAACTATTCTAATTCTTTTATCATACTTTCTATTAAATATTTATAACATTTTTAATATATTTTTAAAAATTCTATCATATAAAAATTTTCTTTTTAATCAATATGATAACTTTTTATTAAATGAAAACTTTATCAATAAAAAATATTTTTAAAATTTAATAATTAAAATTAAAAAATTTTTCTATTTTAATCATAAATCAATAACCATTTATTTTATTGGATTTATGATTGAATGTTGGTAACTTTTCATTTAAAAAATATTAAAAACAAAAAATAAATCAATCCATTGTAATTCTATTAAAATAAGATCAGTTGTAAAATATTTTACATCTGATGAAATCTTTTTACAATCTCTTCTTAAAATAATCATGTAAAACGTTATTCGATTAAATTATTAATTGGAATTTGTTGTGTAAATATATTTCTTTTAAATTATTTATCTTCTTTACTAATTTCTTTCTTTTAATTAAATTTCATCACTATGTTATAATACTTAATTTTTATACTACTATTTATATTTGTTTTATATCAGATTTATGAATGGTAGTCTTTGGTATGAAAAGTTAAAATAAAAGCGTAATAATATCATTATCGGAGACTTAAAATATCTTGTTAAAAAATCCAAAAACCAAACATTTAAATTTGAATGTTGTTTTTGGTTGAACGATGAAAACCAAAAAACCCCGTTAATCTGTCGAAATCCAGTTCTTCCCTCTTTTTCGAGCGTTTAATGTGATTATTTCGAGCAATATTTTCCCGGTTAAGAGCAGGCGATTACATTTATCAATTTATCACATAATAAATAGGTAAAAATGACATTTTTTCAAGCATTAGGAAGTCATTCTTTTAACCATCTCATTTAAACATTTCTTATTTAAAATTATTTAAGCATCGTCTGCATTATTTTTATACGTTTTATCACTGAACTTAAACATTCCATAACTAATTTTCTTTTATATTTGGCTTAAACAATAGATCAGGTACATATGTGATAATTTTAAATTTAATCATCGATTATTCTTTAGAGATAATTCTCAGCCAAAAAAACAAACAATTATTTTACCTGCCTCATAGGGTACTTTACAATTCTAGAAAACTAAAAATTTTACTGATTCTGTCATATGATGGGATATATGCTAGTGTTATATATTTATGCATGGAT
>CM063497.1:82419495-82434495 GCA_032207245.1 Pardosa pseudoannulata | reverse complement strand
ATATATATATATATATGTGTGTGTGTGTGTGTGTGTGTGTAATGAGACGGACTTCTCGATGGGGGGTTGCAGTCATGGCCATAAAAATGATACCATTTCAGCTAAAGACCTTTATTAAGATAACGTTGAAGGACGGGTTCCCACTTCATCATAGGGACTAGCATGAAGTTCTATGTACAAGACACGTAACACCTGGGTTAACATCTGTGGTAAAATATCTAGAAAAATCTGTCTCCGACAGCAAATGCGTATATAATGATTGAGGATTTTAGATCGTAAAGGGATAACTTCTTAAGAATAAGGATCAGAAAACATTTCACCACAATGACGTTAGGGACTCTCTATTATATTAAAGAGTGCGAAATGTTATTAAAATTTTTAACTAATATAAGTATTATCAATCGTTTGCTATTTAACCATTAAATTAAACTGAGTAATACATATTGCAGTTTCAAGAATTTTAATAATAACTTGCCAATTTTTTTTTCTTTTCTATTATCACATGTATTATGTGTTTGTAATCTGTGTCTATTGGTACAAAAACTTATATTATATATTTTTATTTTGTGTATAATTATGTATGAAATCATCAGTTACTTATTTTGTTACTGAAAATTTTGAAAAACTTTTATGTTAACGGAAAGGTTCTCACTTCGTTCATCCCTTTCTTTTTGCCCGGGGAGGATATTGTAAGGAAAATTCTCAGGGGTTTTCAAAACTTAAATCAAGGGTAAAAGTTCCCGCGTCATTTTCCATTCCCCTTTTTAACCCCTAACCTAAATTAACCACTGGGGCTACAGTTTACGACCTCGGAGAAGGGGCCTGACCAATTATAACCCTACATGGCCCTAGCGGACAATTTAGGAAATTTTTAAATAAAAAGGAGATACACGCTGTTCTAGACAGATTTTTCTATATATTTTCCCACAGATGTTGACCCAGGTGTTACGTGTCTTGTACATAGAACTTCATGCTAACCGACCCCTCCGTTTGTCCCGTCCCTATGACGAAGTGGGAACCCGTCCTTCAACGTTACCTAAATAAAGGTCTTTAGCTGAAACGGTATCATTTTTTTTATGGCCATGACTGCAACCACACATCGAGAAGTCCGTCTCATTACATATATATTTTGAAATTCCCGCCTTTGGTCCACGTTAATTTAATTCTACGATACGGCGCCTACGTGTACTGAACACTTCGCACACGTCACGCGTTAGCATTACATGAATATATCTATTTGTTGATTTGATATGTTATAAGCGATTTATATTTGGACAGTCATTTTATTGGTTTTAAATTTTAAGTTTTAAAAATTTTAAATTAAAAAAATTTTAAATTTATTTTAATGAATTTTAAAAATTTATTTATAAAACTCAATTTTGGTGTGATTATATAGTTCTTAAATAGTAAAAATAAGTAAAATATATGCTGTTTTGGCAATATGTATTTATTGGTTGTAATATGTATTATTATATCATTAAGGAGGGTTCCCCCCTCAAAAATTTTAAATTTCTTTTAAATAATTATTAAATTAGTAAAAATCCGTAAAATATATAATTTTTTGGTAATATGTATTTATTGTTTGTAATATGTATTATTATATCATTAAAGGTGGGGGTTGAGGGGGGTTTCCCCTCTCAAAAATTTTAAATTTGTTTTAAAGAATATACTCATTTTTGGCGTGATCATATAGTTCTTAAATTGTCTAAATCTGTAATATATATGCTGTGTGATTTTTTGCCATGTGGTGACGTCCATGTTTTTTTTTTTTTTTGGTGGTTTTTTTCGGAAACACCTTATTTTTGCCCCCATTTTAGTTTGGCGACTTTCAGAAAATGGGGTTTTTTCCAAGATCGCCAAGAAAAAAAACATGGCTGCCGGATGCGCTGTGGATATCACATCAGCTCCATTCCATTTTGTATAATATGCTATCACTTTTCAGTATCGATGTACATTTGATTTATATGACTATTTTTTGCCATGTGGTGACGTCCATGTCTTTCTTTTTTTTGGTGATTTTTTCAAAAACACTTTTTTTTTGCCGCCATTTTAGTTTGGCGACTTTCAGAAAATGGGGTTTTTGTCAAGATCGCCAAGAAAAAAACATGGCCTGATCCGGTGTGGATATCACATCAGTTCCATTCCATTTTGTATAATATGCTGTCACTTTTCAGTATCGATGTACATTTGATTTATATGATGATTTATATGACTAATTTTTGCCATGTGGTGACGTCCATGCCTTTTTTTTTTTGATGACTTTTTCAAAAACACTTTTTTTTGCCGCCATTTTAGTTTGGCGACTTTCAGAAAATAGGGTTTTTGTCAAGATCGCCAAGAAAAAAACATGGCCGGATCCGGTGTGAATATCACATCAGTTCCATTCCATTTTGTATAATATGCTATCACTTTTCAGTATCGATGTACATTTGATTTATATGACTATTTTTTGCCATGTGGTGATGTCCATGTCTTTTTTTTTGTGATTTTTTCAAAAACACTTTTTTTTGCCGCCATTTTAGTTTGGCGACTTTCAGAAAATGGGGTTTTTTCCAAGATCGCCAAGAAAAAAAACATGGCTGCCGGATGCGCTGTGGATATCACATCAGCTCCATTCCATTTTGTATAATATGCTATCACTTTTCAGTATCGATGTACATTTGATTTATATGACTATCTTTTGCCATGTGGAGACGTCCATGTCTTTCTTTTTTTTGGTGATTTTTTCAAAAACACTTTTTTTTGCCGCCATTTTAGTTTGGCGACTTTTAGAAAATGGGGTTTTTGTCAAGATCGCCAAGAAAAAAACATGGCCGGATCCGGTGTGGATATCACATCAGTTCCATTCCATTTTGTATAATATGCTATCACTTTTCAGTATCGATGTACATTTGATTTATATGACTATTTTTTGCCATGTGGTGACGTCCATGTCTTTCTTTTTTTTGGTGATTTTTTCAAAAACACTTTTTTTTGCCGCCATTTTAGTTTGGCGACTTTCAGAAAATGGGGTTTTTGTCAAGATCGCCAAGAAAAAAACATGGCCTGATCCGGTGTGGATATCACATCAGTTCCATTTCATTTTGTATAATATGCTGTCACTTTTCAGTATCGATGTACATTTGATTTATATGACTAATTTTTGCCATGTGGTGACGTCCATGCCTTTTTTTTTTTTGATGACTTTTTCAAAAACACTTTTTTTGCCGCCATTTTAGTTTGGCGACTTTCAGAAAATAGGGTTTTTGTCAAGATCGCCAAGAAAAAAACATGGCCGGATCCGGTGTGGATATCACATCAGTTCCATTCCATTTTGTATAATATGCTGTCACTTTTCAGTATCGATGTACATTTGATTTATATGATGATTTATATGACTAATTTTTGCCATGTGGTGACGTCCATGCCTTTTTTTTTTTTGATGACTTTTTCAAAAACACTTTTTTTTGCCGCCATTTTAGTTTGGCGACTTTCAGAAAATAGGGTTTTTGTCAAGATCGCCAAGAAAAAAACATGGCCGGATCCGGTGTGAATATCACATCAGTTTCATTCCATTTTGTATAATATGCTATCACTTTTCAGTATCGATGTACATTTGATTTATATGACTATTTTTTGCCATGTGGTGATGTCCATGTCTTTTTTTTGTGATTTTTTCAAAAACACTTTTTTTTGCCGCCATTTTAGTTTGGCGACATTCAGAAAATGGGGTTTTTTCCAAGATCGCCAAGAAAAAAAAACATGGCTGCCGGATGCGGTGTGGATATCACATCAGCTCCATTCCATTTTGTATAATATGCTATCACTTTTCAGTATCGATGTACATTTGATTTATATGACTATCTTTTGCCATGTGGAGACGTCCATGTCTTTCTTTTTTTTGGTGATTTTTTCAAAAACACTTTTTTTGCCGCCATTTTAGTTTGGCGACTTTCAGAAAATGGGGTTTTTTGCTAAGATCGCCAAGAAAAAAAAAACATGGCTGCCGGATGCAGTGTGGATATCACATCAGTTCCATTTCATTTTGTATAATATGCTATCACTTTTCAGTATCGATGTACATTTGATTTATATGACTAATTTTTGCCATGTGGTGACGTCCATGCCTTTTATTTTTGATGACTTTTTAAAAACACTTTTTTTGCCGCCATTTTAGTTTGGCGACTTTCAGAAAATAGGGTTTTTGTCAAGATCGCCAAGAAAAAAACATGGCCGGATCCGGTGTGGATATCACATCAGTTCCATTCCATTTTGTATAATATGCTATCACTTTTCAGTATCGATGTACATTTGATTTATATGACTAGGGCTGACGAAGAATATCCTTCTTACAGGCGATCGGACCACGACGTTGGAAAAGACGACGATCATCATGACGATGACGAAGAGGAAGAGGGTCACCATGGAGACCACAGCGCAACCATCAACGCACTCTTCCAGAATTATGATCCTACGGCATCACCAACTCATGGCTCAGGTAATTTGGCTACCAAAATCTATAGAATAGGCTATTCATTTCAGTCACACACACACCGAACGATAGCAAAATGGTTAGAGCACTGATCTTAGGTACCGGAGTTCGTGGGATCGAATCCCACTGTGTCATGAATGTTCGTAGCTGTTCGGAATCGGCTTTAAGCAGTAAGTACCGATTTCATTATCTCTCGTATTACAAGAAAGTAGATCCTAGTGTTCCAAACTGAACCAATCGGTCTCCCCCACACACACAGATATATGTAATACATAAATATCTAAACCCCTAAAGTATTTATCTTAAATTGTCCTTTTTCCTGTTCTCAATTTTTAATCAACTTATTTCCCAGCCATGAAATGTAAGTTACAGTAGCATTCTCACACTTATATTCTTTTCACCAATCTATCAAAACTAGCATTGGGATAAATGCTAATTTTCTGTCAACTAGCCAGATTTTTCAGCTGTCCTAGAAAAATGGTATATTTTCTTGATTAACTAAATTGCTCCCTCTACTGTTTTCTAGCTAGCTTTAATGATCACAGTTCACTGTTGCCTTTCCAAAATTGCTGAACAATCACCACTCTCATGGGAACAAAATCACGTCACCCTCTCATTCTTGGGTTCGACATTGCCAAAAGATGTATTTTTCTTGTTCCATTCAATGCACAACCGTTGCCCTCTGATGAAGGTGACTTAGACCCATGCTTTTCGATCTGTAATAAACATAAAGTTCTACAAGGTTTGATTTCGTTGTCTTTACTTGTTCGCGACTACATTTAGATTAGGAGTTCTTTTTGCTCTGCAAGCCAGGGCAAATTAAATAATAGAGACGAATCTTCAGTTTAATTGGAGAAGATATTTTCACTGGTTATATATATATATATATATATATATATATATATATATATATATATATATATATATATAATATATATATATATATATATATATAATATATATATATATATATATATGTATATATAATATTTATATATAATATATATATATATATATATATATATATATATATATATATATATATATAAACACACATATATGTATATATATATATATATATACATACACACATATATATATATATCAATATGTAAGCTAAATTTCACAGCGCAACAGCCCCTAGAGGCGCAGGGCCTAGGGCGCCAGTCTCCGTTTATTAGAACAAGGTCCCTCAGGTGTGAAGCATATGTTCCGGTTAGGTGATCAACCTTAAGCGGAACCCCCAATATTTAGTTCTCAAGCATGCTTGGTCCTCAGCATCGTTAGAAAACGTACTAGTACGGGACCCACGCTCAAGTATCAATCGTCAGAAAACGTACTAGTACGTGTCCCGCATACAATGTGTTCATGTAGAATTCATGTAGAATTTTATGTTACGTCTTCCAATTTTAAAGTATCTGGATACTACACCAGAACTGATCCCACTTATAGGTCAAATTTTATTTTAAGACATTTATTTTAAGACTGTAGGATGCCGTTTATAGGGAAAGTTTAATTATAATCACCCGGTATTGTAAATTTTGTAAAGAATCAAAAATTTTAAGGTCACCAATATTTTATATCGATTGGAATGACCAAAAGGAAGCCTAATGTTCCCTTTATGTATGGCCCTTACTCTGAACGCTGTGGTTCGGTTTCATGCCAACTCAGTGTCATTACATTTTTATGTACCAGTATCATCTGACCTAGGAGGCTTCAGTTGTCAAATATTCCTGTGAGATCCTGTGAGTATCAATCGTTAGAAAACGTACTAGTACGTCACCCACGCTCAAGTATCAATCGTCAGAAAACGTACTAGTACGTGTCCCGCATACAATGTGTTCATGTAGAATTCATGTAGAATTTAATGTTACGTCTTCCAATTTTAAAGTATCTGGATACTACACCAGAACTGATCCCGCTTATAGGTCAAATTTTATTTTTTCTAAGTCATATATTATTTTAAGACTGTAGGATGCCGTTTATAGGGAAAGTTTAATTATAATCACCCGGTATTGTAAATTTGTAAAGAATCAAAATTTTGAGGTCACCAATATTTTTATATCGATTGGAATGACCAAAAGAAAGCCTAATGTTCCCTTAACGTATGGCCCTTACTCTGAACGTTGCTGTACGGTGTCATGCCAACTCAATGCCATTACATTTTGTGTACCATTACCAGTATCATCTGACCTAGGAGGCTTCAGTTGTCAAATATTCCTGTGAGATCCTGTGAGTATCAATCGTTTAGAAAACGTACTAGTACGGGACCCACGCTCAAGTATCAATCGTCAGAAAACGTACTAGTACGTGTCCTGCATACAATGTGTTCATTTAGAATTCATGTAGAATTTAATCTTACGTCTTCCAATTTTAAAGTATCTGGATACTACAACACCAGAACTGATCCCGCTTATAGGTCAAATTTTATTTTTTCTAAGTCATATATTATTTTAAGACTGTAGGATGCCGTTTATAGGGAAAGTTTAATTATAATCACCCGGTATTGTAAATTTGTAAAGAATCAAAAGTTTGAGGTCACCAATATTTTATATCGATTGGAATGACCAAAAGAAAGCCTAATGTTCCCTTAACGTATGGCCCTTACTCTGAACGTTGCTGTACGGTGTCATGCCAACTCAATGCCATTACATTTTGTGTACCATTACCAGTATCATCTGACCTAGGAGGCTTCAGTTGTCAAATATTCCTGTGAGATCCTGTGAGTATCAATCGTTTAGAAAACGTACTAGTACGGGACCCACGCTCAAGTATCAATCGTCAGAAAAACGCACTAGTACATGTCTCGCATACAATGTGTTCATGTAGAATTCATGTAGAATTTAATGTTACGTCTTCCAATTTTAAAGTATCTGGATACTACACCAGAACTGATCCCGCTTATAGGTCAAATTTTATTTTTTCTAAGTCATATATTATTTTAAGACTGTAGGATGCCGTTTATAGGGAAAGTTTAATTATAATCACCCGGTATTGTAAATTTGTAAAGAATCAAAAATTTGAGGTCACCAATATTTTATATCGATTGGAATGACCAAAAGAAAGCCTAATGTTCCCTTAACGTATGGCCCGTACTCTGAACGCTGTGGTTCGGTTTCATGCCAACTCAGTGTCATTACATTTTATGTACCAGTATCATCTGACCTAGGAGGCTTCAGTTGTCAAATATTCCTGTGAGATCCTGTGAGTATCAATCGTTAGCAAACGTACTAGTACGTGTCCCACGCTCAAGTATCAATCGTCAGAAAACGTACTAGTACGTGTCCCGCATACAATGTGTTCATGTAGAATTCATGTAGAATTTAATGTTACGTCTTCCAATTTTAAAGTATCTGGATACTACACCAGAACTGATCCCGCTTATAGGTCAAATTTTATTTTTTCTAAGTCATATATTATTTTAAGACTGTAGGATGCCGTTTATAGGGAAAGTTTAATTATAATCACCCGGTATTGTAAATTTGTAAAGAATCAAAAATTTGAGGTCACCAATATTTTATATCGATTGGAATGACCAAAAGAAAGCCTAATGTTCCCTTAACGTATGGCCCGTACTCTGAACGCTGTGGTTCGGTTTCATGCCAACTCAGTGTCATTACATTTTATGTACCAGTATCATCTGACCTAGGAGGCTTCAGTTGTCAAATATTCCTGTGAGATCCTGTGAGTATCAATCGTTAGAAAAACGTACTAGTACGGGACCCACGCTCAAGTATCAATCGTCAGAAAACGTACTAGTACGTGTCCCGCATACAATGTGTTCATGTAGAATTCATGTAGAATTTAATCTTACGTGTTCCAATTTTAAAGTATCTGGATACTACACCAGAACTGATCCCGCTTATAGGTCAAATTTTATTTTAAGACATTTTTATTTTAAGACTGTAGGATGCCGTTTATAGGGAAAGTTTAATTATAATCACCCGGTATTGTAAATTTGTAAAGAATCAAAAATTTGAGGTCACCAATATTTTATATCGATTGGAATGACCAAAAGAAAGCCTAATGTTCCCTTAACGTATGGACCGTACTCTGAACGCTGTGGTTCGGTTTCATGCCAACTCAGTGTCATTACATTTTATGTACCAGTATCATCTGACCTAGGAGGCTTCAGTTGTCAAATATTCCTGTGAGATCCTGTGAGTATCAATCGTTAGAAACGTACTAGTACGTGACCCACGCTCAAGTATCAATCGTCAGAAAACGTACTAGTACGTGTCCCGCATACAATGTGTTCATGTAGAATTCATGTAGAATTTAATGTTACGTCTTCCAATTTTAAAGTATCTGGATACTACACCAGAACTGATCCCGCTTATAGGTCAAATTTCATTTTAAGACATTTATTATTTTAAGACTGTAGGATGCCGTTTATAGGGAAAGTTTAATTATAATCACCCGGTATTGTAAATTTGTAAAGAATCAAAATTTTGAGGTCACCAATATTTTATATCGATTGGAATGACCAAAAGAAAGCCTAATGTTCCCTTAACGTATGGCCCTTACTCTGAACGTTGCTGTACGGTGTCATGCCAACTCAATGCCATTACATTTTGTGTACCATTACCAGTATCATCTGACCTAGGAGGCTTCAGTTGTCAAATATTCCTGTGAGATCCTGTGAGTATCAATCGTTAGAAAACGTACTAGTACGGGACCCACGCTCAAGTATCAATCGCCAGAAAACGTACTAGTACTTGTCCCGCATACAATGTGTTCATGTAGAATTCATGTAGAATTTAATGTTACGTCTTCCAATTTTAAAGTATCTGGATACTACACCAGAACTGATCCCGCTTATAGGTCAAATTTTATTTTTTCTAAGTCATATATTATTTTAAGACTGTAGGATGCCGTTTATAGGGAAAGTTTAATTATAATCACCCGGTATTGTAAATTTGTAAAGAATCAAAATTTTGAGGTCACCAATATTTTATATCGATTGGAATGACCAAAAGAAAGCCTAATGTTCCCTTAACGTATGGCCCGTACTCTGAACGCTGTGGTTCGGTTTCATGCCAACACAGTGTCATTACATTTTTATGTACCAGTATCATCTGACCTAGGAGGCTTCAGTTGTCAAATATTCCTGTGAGATCCTGTGAGTATCAATCGTTAGAAAACGTACTAGTACGGGACCCACGCTCAAGTATCAATCGACAGAAAACGTACTAGTACTTGTCCCGCATACAATGTGTTCATGTAGAATTCATGTAGAATTTAATCTACGTCTTCCAATTTTAAAGTATCTGGATACTACACCAGAACTGATCCCGCTTATAGGTCAAATTTTATTTTTTCTAAGTCATATATTATTTTAAGACTGTAGGATGCCGTTTATAGGGAAAGTTTAATTATAATCACCCGGTATTGTAAATTTGTAAAGAATCAAAAATTTGAGGTCACCATATTTTTATATCGATTAGAATGACCAAAAGAAAGCCTAATGTTCCCTTTACGTATGGCCCGTACTCTGAACGCTGTGGTTCGATTTCATGCCAACTCAATGCCATTACATTTTGTGTACCATTACCAGTATCATCTGACCTAGGAGGCTTCAGTTGTCAAATATTCCTGTGAGATCCTGTGAGTATCAATCGTTAGAAAACGTACTAGTACGTCACCCACGCTCAATTATCAATCGTCAGAAAACGTACTAGTACGTGTCCCGCATACAATGTGTTCATGTAGAATTCATGTAGAATTTAATCTTACGTCTTCCAATTTTTAAAGTATCTGGATACTACACCAGAACTGATCCCGCTTATAGGTCAAATTTTTTATTTTAAGACATTTATTATTTTAAGACTGTAGGATGCCGTTTATAGGGAAAGTTTAATTATAATCACCCGGTATTGTAAATTTGTAAAGAATCAAAATTTGAGGTCACCAATATTTTATATCGATTGGAATGACCAAAAGAAAGCCTAATGTTCCCTTTACGTATGGCCCGTACTCTGAACGCTGTGGTTCGGTTTCATGCCAACTCAGTGTCATTACATTTTATGTACCAGTATCATCTGACCTAGGAGGCTTCAGTTGTCAAATTCCTGTGAGATCCTGTGAGTATCAATCGTTAGAAAACGTACTAGTACGGGACCCACGCTCAAGTATCAATCGACAGAAAATGTACTAGTACTTGTCCCGCATACAATGTGTTCATGTAGAATTCATGTAGAATTTAATCTTACGTGTTCCAATTTTTAAAGTATCTGGATACTACACAAGAACTGATCCCGCTTATAGGTCAAATTTTATTTTTTCTAAGTCATATATTATTTTAAGACTGTAGGATGACGTTTATAGGGAAAGTTTAATTATAATCACCCGGTATTGTAAATTTGTAAAGAATCAAAATTTTGAGGTCACCAATATTTTATATCGATTGGAATGACCAAAAGAAAGCCTAATGTTCCCTTAACGTATGGACCGTACTCTGAACGCTGTGGTTCGGTGTCATGCCAACTCAATGCCATTACATTTTGTGTACCATTACCAGTATCATCTGACCTAGGAGGCTTCAGTTGTCAAATATTCCTGTGAGATCCTGTGAGTATCAATCGTTAGAAAACGTACTAGTACGTCACCCACGCTCAATTATCAATCGTCAGAAAACGTACTAGTACATGTCCCGCATACAATGTGTTCATGTAGAATTCATGTAGAATTTAATGTTACGTCTTCCAATTTTAAAGTATCTGGATACTACACCAGAACTGATCCCGCTTATAGGTCAAATTTTATTTTTTCTAAGTCATATATTATTTTAAGACTGTAGGATGACGGTTATAGGGAAAGTTTTAATTATAATCACCCGGTATTGTAAATTTGTAAAGAATCAAAAATTTGAGGTCACCAATATTTTATATCGATTGGAATGACCAAAAGAAAGCCTAATGTTCCCTTAACGTATGGCCCGTACTCTGAACGCTGTGGTTCGGTTTCATGCCAACACAGTGTCATTACATTTTGTGTACCATTACCAGTATCATCTGACCTAGGAGGCTTCAGTTGTCAAATATTCCTGTGAGATCCTGTGAGTATCAATCGTTAGAAAACGTACTAGTACGTGTCCCACGCTCAAGTATCAATCGTCAGAAAACGTACTAGTACGTGTCCCGCATACAATGTGTTCATGTAGAATTCATGTAGAATTTAATGTTACGTCTTCCAATTTTAAAGTATCTGGATACTACACCAGAACTGATCCCGCTTATAGGTCAAATTTTATTTTTTCTAAGTCATATATTATTTTAAGACTGTAGGATGCCGTTTATAGGGAAAGTTTAATTATAATCACCCGGTATTGTAAATTTGTAAAGAATCAAAAATTTGAGGTCACCAATATTTTATATCGATTGGAATGACCAAAAGAAAGCCTAATGTTCCCTTAACGTATGGCCCGTACTCTGAACGTTGCTGTACGGTGTCATGCCAACTCAATGCCATTACATTTTGTGTACCATTACCAGTATCATCTGACCTAGGAGGCTTCAGTTGTCAAATATTCCTGTGAGATCCTGTGAGTATCAATCGTTAGAAAACGTACTAGTACGTCACCCACGCTCAAGTATCAATCGTCAGAAAACGTACTAGTACGTGTCCCGCATACAATGTGTTCATGTAGAATTCATGTAGAATTTAATGTTACGTCTTCCAATTTTAAAGTATCTGGATACTACACCAGAACTGATCCCGCTTATAGGTCAAATTTTATTTTTTCTAAGTCATATATTATTTTAAGACTGTAGGATGCCGTTTATAGGGAAAGTTTAATTATAATCACCCGGTATTGTAAATTTGTAAAGAATCAAAATTTTGAGGTCACCAATATTTTATATCGATTAGAATGACCAAAAGAAAGCCTAATGTTCCCTTAACGTATGGCCCTTACTCTGAACGTTGCTGTACGGTGTCATGCCAACTCAATGCCATTACATTTTGTGTACCATTACCAGTATCATCTGACCTAGGAGGCTTCAGTTGTCAAATATTCCTGTGAGATCCTGTGAGTATCAATCGTTAGAAAACGTACTAGTACGTCACCCACGCTCAAGTATCAATCGTCAGAAAACGTACTAGTACGTGTCCCGCAACAATGTGTTCATGTAGAATTCATGTAGAATTTAATGTTACGTCTTCCAATTTTAAAGTATCTGGATACTACACCAGAACTGATCCCGCTTATAGGTCAAATTTTATTTTTTCTAAGTCATATATTATTTTAAGACTGTAGGATGCCGTTTTATAGGGAAAGTTTAATTATAATCACCCGGTATTGTAAATTTGTAAAGAATCAAAATTTGAGGTCACCAATATTTTATATCGATTGGAATGACCAAAAGAAAGCCTAATGTTCCCTTAACGTATGGCCCGTACTCTGAACGCTGTGGTTCGGTTTCATGCCAACTCAGTGTCATTACATTTTATGTACCAGTATCATCTGACCTAGGAGGCTTCAGTTGTCAAATATTCCTGTGAGATCCTGTGAGTATCAATCGTTAGAAAACGTACTAGTACGGGACCACGCTCAAGTATCAATCGTCAGAAAACGTACTAGTACGTGTCCCGCATACAATGTGTTCATGTAGAATTCATGTAGAATTTAATCTTACGTGTTCCAATTTTAAAGTATCTGGATACTACACCAGAACTGATCCCGCTTATAGGTCAAATTTTATTTTTTCTAAGTCATATATTATTTTAAGACTGTAGGATGACGTTTATAGGGAAAGTTTAATTATAATCACCCGGTATTGTAAATTTGTAAAGAATCAAAATTTTGAGGTCACCAATATTTTATATCGATTGGAATGACCAAAAGAAAGCCTAATGTTCCCTTAACGTATGGCCCTTACTCTGAACGTTGCTGTACGGTGTCATGCCAACTCAATGCCATTACATTTTGTGTACCATTACCAGTATCATCTGACCTAGGAGGCTTCAGTTGTCAAATATTCCTGTGAGATCCTGTGAGTATCAATCGTTAGAAAACGTACTAGTACGTCACCCACGCTCAAGTATCAATCGTCAGAAAACGTACTAGTACGTGTCCCGCATACAATGTGTTCATGTAGAATTCATGTAGAATTTAATGTTACGTCTTCCAATTTTAAAGTATCTGGATACTACACCAGAACTGATCCCGCTTATAGGTCAAATTTCATTTTAAGACATTTATTATTTTAAGACTGTAGGATGACGTTTATAGGGAAAGTTTAATTATAATCACCCGGTATTGTAAATTTGTAAAGAATCAAAATTTTGAGGTCACCAATATTTTATATCGATTGGAATGACCAAAAGAAAGCCTAATGTTCCCTTAACGTATGGCCCGTACTCTGAAACGCTGTGGTTCGGTTTGATGCCAACTCAGTGTCATTACATTTTATGTACCAGTATCATCTGACCTAGGAGGCTTCAGTTGTCAAATATTCCTGTGAGATCCTGTGAGTATCAATCGTTAGAAAACGTACTAGTACGTGACCCACGCTCAAGTATCAATCGTCAGAAAACGTACTAGTACGTGTCCCGCATACAATGTGTTCATGTAGAATTCATGTAGAATTTAATGTTACGTCTTCCAATTTTAAAGTATCTGGATACTACACCAGAACTGATCCCGCTTATAGGTCAAATTTTATTTTTTCTAAGTCATATATTATTTTAAGACTGTAGGATGACGTTTATAGGGAAAGTTTAATTATAATCACCCGGTATTGTAAATTTGTAAAGAATCAAAATTTTGAGGTCACCAATATTTTATATCGATTGGAATGACCAAAAGAAAGCCTAATGTTCCCTTAACGTATGGCCCGTACTCTGAACGCTGTGGTTCGGTGTCATGCCAACTCAATGCCATTACATTTTGTGTACCATTACCAGTATCATCTGACCTAGGAGGCTTCAGTTGTCAAATATTCCTGTGAGATCCTGTGAGTATCAATCGTTAGAAAACGTACTAGTACGTCACCCACGCTCAAGTATCAATCGTCAGAAAACGTACTAGTACGTGTCCCGCATACAATGTGTTCATGTAGAATTCATGTAGAATTTAATGTTACGTCTTCCAATTTTAAAGTATCTGGATACTACACCAGAACTGATCCCGCTTATAGGTCAAATTTTTATTTTAAGACATTTATTATTTTAAGACTGTAGGATGCCGTTTATAGGGAAAGTTTAATTATAACCACCCGGTATTGTAAATTTGTAAAGAATCAAAATTTTGAGGTCACCAATATTTTATATCGATTAGAATGACCAAAAGAAAGCCTAATGTTCCCTTTACGTATGGCCCTTACTCTGAACGTTGCTGTACGGTGTCATGCCAACTCAATGCCATTACATTTTGTGTACCATTACCAGTATCATCTGACCTAGGAGGCTTCAGTTGTCAAATATTCCTGTGAGATCCTGTGAGTATCAATCGTTAGAAAACGTACTAGTACGTCACCCACGCTCAAGTATCAATCGTCAGAAAACGTACTAGTACGTGTCCCGCATAC
>CM063497.1:82299495-82414495 GCA_032207245.1 Pardosa pseudoannulata | reverse complement strand
TATGCTCCTTTTAAATAATTTTCTTTTATATTTGGATTAAATAATAGATCAGGTACATATGTGATAATTTATATTTAAACATCGATTAATTTTTTGTTGCAATATAATTCTCAGCCAGAAAAACAAACCAATTTTTTTACGTTCCTCATAGGTTACTTTACAGTTCTGTAAAATTAAACATTTTACTGATCCCGTCATATGACGGGCTATATTATAGCGTTACATATTTATGCCTGGATATTTCTAAATATCTTTAATTTAATTTAGAGCATGAATTATATCATCCTGATTTATTACACAAAAGGTTCCCAGTGCCCCTCAACCCTAAACATTTCAATGTTATGCTCATTTTAAATAATTTTCTTTTATATTTGGATTAAATAATAGATCAGGTACATATGTGATAATTTATATTTAAACATCGATTAATTTTTTGTTGCAATATAATTCTCAGCCAGAAAAACAAACCAATTTTTTTACGTTCATCATAGGGTACTTTACAGTTCTGTAAAATTAAAAATTTTACTGATCCCGTCATATTACGGGCTATATTATAGCGTTACATATTTATGCCTGGATATTTCTAAATATCTTTAATTTAATTTAGAGCTTGAATTATATCATCCTGATTTATTACACAAAAGGTTTCCGGTGCCCCTGAACCTTAAATATTTCAATGTTATGCTCCTGGTAAATAATTTTCTTTTATATTTGGATTAAATAATAGATCAGGTACATATGTGATAATTTATATTTAAACATCGATTAATTTTTTGTTGCAATATAATTCTCAGCCAGAAAAACAAACCAATTTTTTTACGTTCATCATAGGGTACTTTACAGTTCTGTAAAATTAAAAATTTTACTGATCCCGTCATATTACGGGCTATATTATAGCGTTACATATTTATGCCTGGATATTTCTAAATATCTTTAATTTAATTTAGAGCATGAATTATATCATCCTGATTTATTACACAAAAGGTTCCCAGTGCCCATCAACCCTAAACATTTCAATGTTATGCTCCTTTTAAATAATTTTCTTTTATATTTGGATTAAATAATAGATCAGGTACATATGTGATAATTTATATTTAAACATCGATTAATTTTTTGTTGCAATATAATTCTCAGCTAGAAAAACAAACCAATTTTTTTTTTACTTTCCTCATAGGGTACTTTACAGTTCTGTAAAATTAAAAATTTTACTGATCCCGTCATATGACGGGCTATATTTTAGCAATTATATATTTATGCCTGGATATTTCTACATATCTTTCCTTTAATTTAGAGCATGAATTATATCATCCTGATTGATTACACAAAAGGTTCCCAGTGCCCCTCAACCCTAAACATTTCATTGTTAGGCTCCTTTTAAATAATTTTCTTTTATATTTTGATTAAATAATAGATCAGGTACATATGTGATAATTTATATTTAAACATCGATTAATTTTTCGTTGCAATATAATTCTCAGCCAAAAATACAAACCATTTTTTCACCTGCCTGAAAGGGTATTTTACAATTTTGGAAAATTAGAAATTTTACTGATTTCTCCATATGACGGGCTATGTGCTAGTTTCGTATTAAAGGACTTGCACTGTATACCTATTTCTAAATCCAGAAAGAACTGGTCGCAACATGACCCAAGTTGCTTTCTTATGTAATTTGATTGGTCGACAAGAAGTCATTAACACATGCATACACATTTTCATTCTTGTAAATAGCAAATCCATCCCTAATGGAATAACCGATAATCCTTGAAAGCTACAATTCACTTTAAAACAAACGAAAACTCAGGTTTTTTTAAACATTACATGTTAAGCTCCTTAAATGAAACAACCTCTTTTGGATTATTACCAATGCAATATCGTGATAAACTGGAAAGTGAAACTGCGGGTTACTTTTTACAACATATTATCGTTTTTTTGTTTGTCTACTGGTGAAACAATCATGGAATATATGTATTTCGAGTTAATGGACATATCGGGTAGAACACGCAGTTTTAAAATGTTAACTACTTGTAATTCGTGACGTTACCTTTGCAATAATTCTCTCGAGGAAATAAAGTTGGTTTGTAACATTTTGGTAATGGATCTATTTATGGAATTTTAAATTGTAATTAAGCAAAAAATATGCACGAAATAATTACATAACCTAGATCAATTTTTTCTTTTGCAAAAGTAAACGTTATGATTTGTAAGAAGGGAATCAATATATGGATAGTAATAGCTGAACCATCTGAAACTCGCATTTTCCAACTGTTCATTGAGTTATTTATTTAGAGTGTATTTATTTCACTTTCTCTAAATATAGTAAATTATGTAAGAAGATTTTAATCAATACTTTTGAAAACATTATCGGAGAATGAAAGAATTATATCTGTTTCCAATAAGATCTAAAACGTATCTTATTTTATACATCGTTTTTCAAACTGTGGTACACGAGTTGCTGGGAAAAATTCTAAATTTGATATAGTTCTATATTGAATAAATTGACGAATTTATTGATTACATAAAATTAAAACCATATCACTAAATAAAAACATTCTATAGGAAAAACATATAAAAACAAGATCTATAGAATATTTTTTTCTTAAGAGATATGTCTTTCGACAGAATATTTTTCTTTACAGATATGTTTTTATTTGTATGTAATCAGTAAGATTCTTCAATTTAATTTATACGGAAATATATTAAAATTAAAATTTAAACGTCATCAAAATTATAAAATTTGAAATATTTTTTCATAATGATATCAACAAGCTAAATTGAAAAAAATTTCTATAATTAAAAAAAACTAGAATTTAAAATATTACTCTAGCATTTTGTAAGTTTTTCGGCTGATTGTACGTAACAAAGTAATACAAATTGTAGTACTTAGATTACTTATAAATAGAAAAAGTGGTGATGTCCGTATCCCTTATATAATAATAGCCTAAGTTATCTGCCCGTTTATCCTAGAATTTATGAAGTAGTTAGAACTGGAATGGATAGGGGCATCCATATTGGATTATTGATGAGTTAGGGTTAGCAAAATACAAAACGAGTAAATATCTTCTTCTAAGCTATCTATCCGATTCTAAAATAAATTGGTATAAATATGCTTCATATCACAACAAAAAATACTGTCGTCTTTAAAACGTTCGAAATCAATTTTCTAACTGTCGTGATGTATATCTCCTATATAATAATAGCCTAAGTTATCTGTCCTCCTGTCCTCGAATTTACGAAACGGTTTGGCCTGGAATAGATAGGGGCATCAGTATTAGATTCTTGATGAGTTAGTGTTAACAAAATTCATAGCGAGTCTTTAAAACGTTCCAAATTCCCTCCCCCCCTTTTCAAGCTTCTAATGCCGTTATTTCAAGCCCTATTTTCTCTGGTTAATAAATAGGCGATTAAATTTATCACATAATAAATAGGTAAAAATAACATTTTTTTCTAGCATTATGCCGTCATTCCTTTAACCATCTCATTTAATCATTTCTTCTTTTAAATTGTTTAAATATCGTCTGCATTATTTTAATATGTGTTTTCACTGAATTTAGATATGACGTAAAAAATCTGTTTTATATTTGGCTTAATAGATTAGGTACATGTGTGATAATTTTAAATTTAATCATCGATTATATTTTGTTGCAAGATAATTCTCAGCCAAAAGCAAACTAGTCTTTTTACCTGCCTCATAGGATACTTTACAATTCTGGAAAATTAAAAATTTCACTTCTCCCGTCATATGACGGGCTATATGCTAGTAATCAATAGTTGGGGAAGTAAAAAATTTAAATAAAAAAATATGATAGTTTTAAATATGAAAAAAATATGAAAAGTTTTTTCCTATAATTCATAAAAATATTATACAATATTTTTTCCCTTTGAAGAGCAATTTTAAATTAAGCCGTTAGCTATCAGTAACTTGAGGTGCCATTTATAATTTTGTGTATTTATTAAAACCATTTATTAGTAAACGAAACATGACAAAATAGTAGGTAAATATGGAATATTGAACAGATAAATACATATAATATGTCAGGTCTAAAAAAGGGGTAGTTGGAAATTACGTGAGTTATATCGATTTTGAAAAGAGAACTCTTTTATAATAATAAAATAAATGAAAAAGATCCACGCTCCCGTAAGCTTTTAGGATAATCCGGTCAGGCGGAAGCATTTTGGAAGATTTGATGAGTTTACAAACAGATAAGAGTTAGTTAGCGCATGGACATGGAGCTGTCAACACCTTTTCCACGCTTAGCTCCGTCACGAAAAATGAAAATAGCGCAAGTTGCTTTTAAATGGAGCTATGATTTAATTAACTTATTATTATCAAGAAAGACTGTTTTCCATTCGCCTTAACACTCGATCACGACATAACACACACACACACACACACACACACATATATATATATATATATATATATATATATATATATATATATATATATATATATATATATATATATATATAATATATAAATAAATATATATACAGTGTGTTAAACCCGGACGTTTAGTTACGAGATCGCTGCCTTTGCCGACTGATTACTCTACTCATTAAAAAGCTGTTTTTTTAATAGTGAAACCTGCACTCACATCACAAATATCAATAAAGAAACATTTAAAATAAATTATATATTTGACTGTAAATAGACTGTCATTGCTTCCTTTAATATCATTAAAAAAAAAAAAAACTAATGTTCAATTTGAAAAAAAAGCCTCTAAGGCAAATATTGAGTTGTTTCATATGAAAAAGAATGGACAAAATTAAGTTTTAAATAAAGAAGTCTAGAATTTATTTATCCAAAAAAAATGTTTTTAGAATGATTTTTGATATTCCTTGGTTTAAAAATCACCAGTCGTCACCAACACACACACACACACCGTGTGTGTGTTTGTGTGTGATAACCGCGCAGGGGCTTACGCAAGGGGAGGTTAGGGTTTTAAGCACACCCCTTGAGCTCAGACAAAATGTCAAAAACAAAAATTTTAGTAGAAATTATGCGGGCTATTATTTTTTAGAATTATGACCCCCCCCTTTAAAAAAATTCTGCGTACGCCATTGTAACCGTGTGTGTGTGATAACCCCTAACAAATCAAACTGTGAGATAAAATATTTATATAAAGTTCCCATCATTTTGATTGTGGTGACGTAACTGGAAATATTAACAACGTGCGCAAGTAGATACCGCTACTTCCGTGACAGAGGAATAAATTAAATTCTAATCTTTCTTTTTCCCTTATGGCATCATGTGAATGATATACCAACATCTACCATTTTGTAGTAAAGCTGAGCTATGTAAAATATTTCATCTTGACGTGTTGATATTCTTAGTTCCCTAACGGCATCATGTGAATGATATACCATCTTCTACCCTTTTGTAGTAAAGCTGAGCTATGTCAAAAATTTCATCTTGACGTGTGGATATTATTAGTTCCCTAATGGCATCATGTGAATAATATACCATCTTCTACCATTTTGTAGTAAAGCTGAGCTATATCAAAAATTTTATCTTAACGTGTTGATTTTCTTAGTTCCCTAATGGCATCATGTGAATGATATACCATCTTCTACCATTTTGTAGTAAAGCTAAGCTATGTCAAAAATTTCATCTTAACTTGTTGATATTCTTAATTCTCTAATGGCATCATGTGAATGATATACCATCTTCTACCATTTTGTAGTACCAAGTTGAGCTATGTCAAAAATTTTATCTTGACGTGTTGATATTTTTAATTCCCCAAAGGCATCATGTGAATAATATACCATCTTCTACCATTTTATAGTAAAGCTGAGCTATGTCAAAAATTTCATCTTGACATATTGATATTCTTAGTTCCCTAATGGCAACATGTGAATGATATACCATTTTCTACCATTTTGTAGTAAAGCTAGCTGGACTATGTCAAAAATTTCACCTTGACGTGTTGATATTCTTATTTTCCTTATATATTCATGCTTTGTTTCAGTGTAAATAAATTATGAAAAAGCTGCGCTCGTCATTTCCCCTCATATTAAACATTCTTATATCGTAATGTAATTTACAATCTACTTGATATTGTTATAACTGCAAACATATGTTTTGGTAACAAATTATTGAAATAAATGGGAAGGGAAAAACACGCAAGTAAAACCAGAATTAATGTGTGAACGTTAAAATGTTTAAATTCTCAAAACAAGTTGCTACATTTTGGCAGGATTTGATGACCTAGTTTCCATTTTAAACCTCGGGAGCGTTCGTTCTCTTCATTGCTCTTTTTTATACTCCAGCATAACAACATGTCTAACAACGTAAATATTTTTTCACAAGTGTTATTTAACAAATAGTTAAATACTCGGTCCTAGAAAAATAGCATAAAGATTTTTAATTGCGACCTGTTTTACATTTTTAAAAATGCTACCAATTCTCCCCATATCCACCAAAATTAATCAACAAAACAAATATAAAGAATACAAAGAAACTAAGTATTTAAAAAAATGTCTTAGAAATAAACTATGCTGGTGATACTTTTATTTGATTGTATTAATTAAGTATTCATCAAGACACACGATAGTATCTCTGGTCAATTACTTCATTTGAAAAAAATCTGGGAAGAATAAACGAGATTTATTTAAGCAAATTGCTAAAATGAAACTAAAGTGTCTTTTATTCCAACACAACAAGTGCTGATTTTTAGCATTAAAACACTATGTTAGACAAGAATCAAAATTATTTTTTGTTGATACTGCCGTGTAAACATAAAATATTACAAAACTAAATTAAAAAAACCTTTACACTATATTTAAACAACAAAATACAGAACAACGAATTTAAAATAAAATACATAATAGGAATAAACTACGGCGATAATACATTTTAATTATAATAAATTTTAAGTATTCATCAAGACACACGATAGTATCTCTGGTCAATTACTTCATTTGAAAAAAATCTGGGAAGAATAAACGAGATTTATTTAAGCAAATTGCTAAAATGAAACTAAAGTGTCTTTTATTCCAACACAACAAGTGCTGATTTTTAGCACTAAAACTATATGTTAGAAAAGAATCAAAATTTTTTTAATCAAGACTGTCTCGTTAAAATAAAAATTTAAAAACTGAATTTAAAAAACCTTTACACCATATTTAAAAAACAAAACACAGAATAACGAATTTAAAACAAAATACATAATAGGAATAAACTACGGCGATAATACATTTTAATTGTCTTAAATTTTAAGTATTCATCAAGACACACGATAGTATCTCTGGTCAATTACTTCATTTGAAAAAAATCTGGGAAGAATAAACGAGATTTATTTAAGCAAATTGCTAAAATGAAACTAAAGTGTCTTTTATTCCAACACAACAAGTGCTGATTTTTAGCACTAAAATACTGTTAGACAAGAATAAAAATTATTTTTAGTTGATATTGCCGTGTTAACATAAAATATTACAAAACGGAAATAAAAAACGGAATTAAAAAAAACCTTTATACCATATTTAAACAACAAATCACAGAATAACGAATTTAAAAAAATATATATTATCAATTCAATCGATTAACTGCTCTTAACCGTGTAAAAAAAGGCTTGAAATAATGGCATTAAACACCCTAAAAGGGGGAAACGGGTAGAATTTAAACGTTTTAAAGACTTTATTTGAATTTTGCGAACCTCAACTCATGAAGAATTTAATATGAATGCCAGTCTCCATTCCAGGTCCAACCGCTTCATAAATCCTAGGACAGGCTGTTATTATATAGGGGATAGACACATAAGAAAACACACCAGAAAGCTTCGAATGATATCTTTGTTGAATTTTCTTTTCATTGAAAGAGTTGAAATTTCAGACCCGATCTCTCATTACGACATTTATTTAAAATTGCTGTAACCCTTTAAAGGTCACCAAAATAAATTCATGGGAATTTAATGCAATTTGTTTATAAATGTTATCTATAATCCTTGTATATGTAAAATATATAATTTTTTTTTACATTCTTTAGAAGGGTTTGCCTTAGAGGATACCAAATTAGGGTTTGAGAAGTGGTTTAACTGACTAACACCTACCCTTGTACAGCTTAAACATTATGCCTTTTTAAAAATTTAACTATACTGGAAGAACAATAAAGGATAATCCTTAAACTGGTATAATAAATAAATATCTTAACAACTTATAAGTGTTGTTTGTACAGATACTTTTATTTGAGATCATAAGTAAGATAAATTGAATCTGACTTCTGAAGTACAGAAAGTTTAAATACATATATTTCAATAGAAAAAGAAATAAATAAGTTAAACGTAGAACTATCATCTGTTATATATTTAAAATATCAAAAATATGATATGTATAAAATGTATAATATGTATATATAAATATATATATATATATATACATACATATACATACATATACATGCATATATATATATATATATATATATATATATATATATACATACATATACATACATATACATGCATATATATATATATTATGTATATATAATATATATATATATATAATCAAAAACTCATCCATGTCTCCAAAAAAATTTTTTTTTAATTGCAAAAGCTCTTGATTCTACATCATTGGCTTCCACATATCACAGTTGTATGAGGTTGGAGCCGTAAATAATTATAAAAAGATAAAGTATCCAAAAAGTAAAGTTTAAAAAAAAAAGATGTTTAATAGGTGGTTTTGCTACGAAACCACTGTCCGTTAAAGGGTTAAAGAAATCATTCCTTATTACTCATTGTCTCCTTATTATCTTTTAAAATCAGCAAATATTTTCCGAATAACGTACATTTTAATCCGCTTTCCTTTTTAATTTCAGATAAACCGACTGTTATCACAGTTCATGCTCAAGTTCTCAGCCTTGATGAAATCAGTGACTCCCATATGGTAAATGAATTATTCTAATTAATTTTTTAATTAATTTTTACTTTTAGTTTTTCTTAATTTGCGTTTTGCGACACCTAATTGCTTACCATTTGCTATACAGACGTATAATCAACTGTAATTACTCAATTTAATATTGGGGAGTTTTTTGAAAGTAAGCATTATAGCATTTTCTCTTTTGAGCATAAGTTTTGTTACCCAATATAACGTACCGTGTTTTGACCCGGGTACAGTCAAAATGTATAATTCAGCTATTCCATAAAACAACTTAACCCTCCGAGTGGAACACATCGAAGAAAAAAAGTCTCCAAAAAATACGCTAAAGGTTTACTGTGTCAGTAGCCAAAGCGTTCTATGATTTTTTACTTCAATCTTAGTCGACTAGAATGGAATACGGGAAACCCGCCCTCGTTGTTGTCCCTTTACTTCTGGTTATAAATAAATATATAAATAGATATTATAGATTGTTAATTTTTAATAAACATAAAGCTCTCCAACTCTCGAAGATCATCCCATAAGAAATAATGGATTCTAAAAGTACAAATAAAAATATTGAGAGACTTATTTATATTTTTTAACATCCAAGATATTTAAGTGGTGTAATTAGAGATACATCTGTTACCGCAAACGAGACACTTCGAAATACAGATTTGCAAAGCCATGAAAAGCTATCAGAGTCTTTGTGCCTAAGGGGGTAGGGGTGCATCCCTCAATAAATGTTAGTCAAAGAGGGGGTGCATTTCCTAAAAAATCGACCCGACCCTCCTACCGCAAAATTGCATGGGGGAAAGCACTGGTAGAAGTGTACATTACATTAATTTTCGGAGCGTTTTTGGAGGTCGAAAATTGTACGTGACACCGGCTTTGAAGACATCATCGGTTTGTATATAAATATTAAAATTTCTCAAAGTTTGAACTAAGAATTTACTGAGAACCATTGATTTAATAAATTACTAGTCTGAATTATATGAGACCAACTTCAATTTTACTTGACAGCATTAAAATTAGAATATTAAAATTTCGCAAACTGTGAATTACTAAGAATTTACTAAGAACCACTGGCTTAGTTAATTACTAGTTTGAATTATATGACACCATTTTCAATTTTACTGGACAGCATTTAAAATTAGAATATTAAAATTTCGCAAACTGTGAATTACTAAGAATTTACTAAGAACCACTGGCTTAGTAAATTACTAGTTTGAATTATATGAGACCAATTTCAATTTTACTTGACTGCATTTAAAATTAGAATATTAAAATTTCGCAAACTGTGAATTTCTAAGAATTTATTAAGAACCATTGACTTAATAAGTTACCAATATGAATTATATGTGACCAGTTTCAATTTTACTTCACACCATTTAAAACTAAGATATTAAATTTTTGCAAACTGTGAAGTACTAAGAATTTACTAAGAACCATTGACTTAGAGAATATTTAGTCTGAATTATATGAGACAAATTTTAATTTTACTTGAAGTCATTTAAAACCAGGATGTTATATTTTTGCAAATTGTGAAGTACTAAGAATTTACTAAGAACCATTGACTTAGTAAATTTCTCGTCTGAGTTATATAATACCAACTTCAATTTTACTTGACACTTTTTTAAACTAGCATATTTAATTTTGACAAACTGTATATTACTAAGAATTTGCTAAGAATCACTGGCTTAGTTAATTACTAGTCTGAATAAGAGACCAATTTCCAATTTTACTTCACAGCATTTAAAATTAGAATATTAAAATTTCGCAAACTG
This sequence comes from Pardosa pseudoannulata, assembly GCA_032207245.1. Classification (NCBI taxonomy): domain Eukaryota; kingdom Metazoa; phylum Arthropoda; class Arachnida; order Araneae; family Lycosidae; genus Pardosa; species Pardosa pseudoannulata. Next base: position 82,403,855 of record CM063497.1, on the reverse strand, counting down.
TGAATTACTAAGAATTTACTAGGAACCATTGACTTAGTAAATTACTAATTTGAATTATGTGAACCAGTTCCAATTTTACTTGACACCATTTAAAACCTGGATGTTAAATTTCTGCAAACTGTGAAATACTAAAATTTTTCCAAGAACCACTGACTTAGTGAATTATTAGTGTGAATTATACGAGATAAACTTTAATTTTACTTAACAGCATTTAAAACCAGAATATCCTATAACAATCTCTCTAACAAATTAGGGAAATTTGATAGAATTTGAAACCTAATAATTTAACTTGGACACTATTGTGTTTTCTATTTGACAATTTATTAATACATAAAGACTAAATGCAGAAATAATCACATGTGAGATAATAAATACAGATAATATATACAAATAAAAATAGAGAAAATTTGAATTTTGAAAACATCCATTTTTAAAATTCAAGTTATTTTTTATCTGGTAAACCATACTTTATCAATCGCAGCTAGATCAAGAATTCAATAAGTCCCAGAAAAGTATATATTTATGCTTTAATTTCATTCTTAATGCCCAACTTACCTTTAAATACCAGAGAATTGAAGCCTTTCGGAAAATAGACGAAAAAACCTTATTATGATATTAAACATGTAAACACAAACTTTAAGTTGTTTCACGTTCCAAACACTAAACAAGAGACACGTACTTGGGTGACGCAACCCGCCTACATGCAGAAGATTCGAATTTCGCAGTATCTCGATTCGTGGAGCTCCTCCTTGAAAGCAGCACTTAAGCGATAGACAAAAATATGCGAACGTTCCTTTTAAAAGAAAGAATGACTTTGTGTTGCTAAACACTTTTTCTTTTTGTGTGTGCTTATTAAGTTAGTGTGTGATGAATTAGTTGACAAGGCCACTTTAAATAATGGTGGAAAATGTTTGACATATATATTTAAGGGAATTAATCACCTTTAAGTCATCAAAAAATCAATTTTTTTGTTTTACATTTTTAAAATATTTGGACACTTCTAAATCGTTAAAAAAAATTCCTTGAAATATTTCAATAAAAATCTATAAAAGTATTCATTCAACGGTAAACATTGAAAACGGTGTTTTTCAAACTTCCAACCACCAAAAAAAATATAAATAAATAAATAAATAAATAAATACTTATTGCACATACTAATTTCAAATTTTCATAGTAAATACATCTGACAACTACAATGAAACACTGCCTATCTTTTTGTTGTTTATTTCTTTAATTATATATTGTTTAATTAATATTATATTACATCTGGACATTTTTGAACTTTTTAAAATAAACCCCACTAAAATATTTGCCTAAAATATGTTTTTGAAATTTTTGTGAGCACCTTGGCCCTGAAAAGTTAATCTGACTTTTTTGAAATTCAGAAAAAAATCTGCTGCCTAAAAAAATGTTTTTGAATTTTTAAGAGCACCTTGGAGAAGAAAAGTTAAACTGACTTTTCTGGAATTAAAAAAAAATAAATAAATAAATAAATAAATAATAAAATAAAATAAAAAAACTGCTGCCTAAAAAATTGTTTTTGAATTTTTGAGAGTACTTTGTAGTAGAAAAGTTACACTGACTTTTCTGGAATTCAGAAAAAATAACTGCTGTCTAAAAAAAATGTTTTTGAATTTTTTGAAAGCACCTATGTCCAGAAAAGTTAAACTGACTTTTGTGAAATTCAGAAAAAATAACTGCTACATAAAAAGAATGTTTTTGAATTTTTCAGAACTCCTTCGCCCTGAAAAGTTAAACTGACTCTTCTTGAATTCAGAAAAGAAACTGTGCCTAAAAAAACTTTTTAATTATTAAGAGCACCTTGACCTAGAAAATTAATCTGACTTTTCTGGAATTCAGAAAAAATAACTGCAGCCTAAAAAAAACGTTTTTGAATTTTTGAGAGAACCTTGGCATAGAAAAGTTAAACTGACTTTTCTGTAATTCAGAAAAAATAACTGCTGCCTGAAAAGAATTTTTGAATTTTTGAGAGCACTTTGGCCCAAAGGGGTTAAACTGACTTTTCTGGAATTCAGAAAAAAAACTGCTGAATAAAAGAATGTTTTTGAATTTTTTGAGAGCACCTTAGCCCAGAATAGTTAATCGGACTTTTCTGTAATTCAGATAAAAATGTTTTTGAATTTTTTGAGAGCACCTTGGCCCTGAAAAGTTAAATTGACTTTTCTGAAATTCAGAAAAAAAATGCTGCTTAAAAAAATGTTTTTGAATTTTTGAGAGCACCTTGGCACAGAAAAGTTAAACTCACTTTTCTGAAATTCAGAAAAAAAACTGCTACCTAAAAAAATGTTTTTGAATTTTTTGAGAGCACCAGGGCCATGAAAAGTTAATCTGACTTTTTTGAAATTCAGAAAAAAACTGCTACCTAAAAAAATGTTTTTGAATTTTTTGAGAGCATCTTGGCCCTGAAAAGTTGAACTGACTCTTCTGGAATTTAGAAAAATAACTGCTGCCTGAAAAGAATTTTTTGAATTTTTGAGAGCACTTTGGCCCAAAGAGGTTAAACTGACTTTTCTGGAATTCAGAAAAAAAATACTGCTGCCTAAAAAAAATGTTTTTGAATTTTTTGAGAGCACTTTGGCCCAGAAAAGTTAATCGGATTTTTCTGTAATTTAGAAAAAAAAACTGCTGCCTAAAAAATTGTTTCTGAATTTTTTGAGAGCACCTTGGCCCTGAAAAGTTAAACTGACTTTTCTGGAATTTAGAAAAATAACTGCTGCCTAAAAATATGTTTTTGAATTTTTGAGAGCACCTTGGCCAAGAAAAGTTAAACTGACTCTTGTTGAATTCAGAAAAGAAACTGCTGCCTAAAAAAAACTTTTGAATTTTTAAGAGCACCTTGTCCTAGAAAAATAATATGACTTTTCTGGAATTCAGAAAAAATAACTGCAGCCTAAAATAAATGTTTTTGAATTTTTTAGAGCACCTTGAAACCAGAAAAGCTAAACTAACTTTTCTGTGATTCAGAAAAAAACGACTGCTACCTAAAAAAAGGTTTTTAATTTCTTTTGAGAGCACCTTGGCCCAGAAAAGTTAAACTGACTTTTCTGTAATTTAGAAAAAAAACTGCTGCCTAAAAAATTGTTTCTGAATTTTTTGAGAGCACCTTGGCCCTGAAAAGTTAAACTGACTTTTCTGGAATTTAGAAAAATAACTGCTGCCTAAAAATTTGTTTTTGAATTTTTGAGAGCACCTTGGCCCAAAGAGGTTAAACTGACTTTTCTGGAATTTAGAAAAATAACTGCTGCCTAAAAATATGTTTTTGAATTTTTGAGAGCACCTTGGCCAAGAAAAGTTAAACTGGCTAAACTGAATTCATAAAAAGTAATTTCTGCCTAAAAGAATAGTTTTTGAATTTTTGATGGCCACCTAGGACCGGTCCTAATGGGCCTAGTGGTAAATAAGGCCTTGTCAGCTATCGGTACATATCTGTTATGAACCACGTTCACTATCTCCGAATTTTCAGAGATTTTGTATAATTTTTTTGTTTGTTGTTAAATTCATTATATTTTAATCTGGGATGGATTTATTTCTTTCTTGCTCACAATCTCAAATAAATATTTTTTCTTTCAAGTTCGATGTTTTCAATCAAAAATTAACATTTTAATTTAAACATTCAAGTACAAATACATTCAATATCAACTAAATACTTTATAGGTCGGACTCATTATAAATGTATTTCTAATTTAAAAAATTACAATATTTCTAATTACAATTGTTTTTGATGAACGGATATTTCAAATTCAGGGTTATTTTTAGAAAAGGTGGACTGCCTTCTCCTAGACAGAATTCCTAGATAACATATACTTTAATCTTACAGTATATATAAATTATGCCTCTGTGCGAAAGTAGTTACACGAAAGTTATCTGACCAGAATGTTATGAATTATGCTTCATTGTTTTTAAAGCGGTATAAAAATGTTAAATGACTGCCATTTTGCTTGTATATTCGTATAAAATTCTTCAATATGCTGGCTTTTAAGGTTGTTGACAAAAAATCACCAACGGAAAAACAGCGGTTAGAGGGGACATATATTTAATTTGTGTTTTAAACTTGCTTCAGCTAAGTTTTTATGAAACGGAAGCTTAGTTATTTAGATATTTGTTTAATGATATTTACATATAATGTTTTCATCTAAAATAACTGCCATTTTGTTTGTATACTTGTATAAAAATGTCCCTTATGCTGCCATTTTTTCTTGACGACAAATTCACTATGAGAAAATCAGTTGTCAATGGGGGCAATATAATACATCTGTGTTTTTAGCTTGCTTCAGCAAAGTTTTGTAGGCAACGGAAATTTAGTTATTTAGATATTTGTTTAACGATATTTACATATAATGTTTTCATCTTAAGTAACTGCCATTTTGTGTTTGTATACTTGTATAAAAATATTCCTTATGCTGCCATTTTCCCTTGACGACAAAGTCACTCTGGGAAAATCAGTTGTCAATGGGGGCAATATAATACATCTGTGTTTTTAGCTTGCTTCAGCAAAGTTTTGTAGGCAACGGAAATTTAGTTATTTAGATATTTTTTTAACGATATTTACATATGATGTTTTCATCTTCACACATTGTGTGCGGGTATATTTCGTAACGAAATTCTACCGGGAGAGGGCGTTTTGAGTGTAAATTTAGTTATTCAGTTAAATCTCAATAGATCAAAAATTATTTTATTTTTTAACCAACTTTTCGTATTTAATATTGAAATATATAAAGAAATATATAAATAGAAATATATAAATAACAACCATTAGATTTTTGTAAACAAAAAACACATTTTTTAGTGGATAAATTTATAATAGTATCGTAAATATGAAAAATCAAATAGAAATAGTAGTATATAGTTTTAAGTTTTTCGAATTATGTTATATATACACATTTCTACATTATAAAAAATGAAAAGAGCAATCATAAAACTAATAATGTAAAAAGTAGTTTTTATATGTCTAAATTTTTCAGGAATCTATGTAGTAGACAAGAACATTTGGCTTCGTTTTCCTGTATATACCATTATTTTTGTACCCACAAACAAACCATGTTGTTAAACTAACCATTACTAGTACGTGACCTGAGCTCAACTATCAATCGTCAAAAAACGCACTAGTAAACTATCAATCGTCAAAAAACGCACTAGTACGTGTTCCACATACAGTGTGTTAAGTAACTGCCATTTTGTTTGTATTCTTTTATAAAAATTTTCCGTACACTGCCATTTTCCCTTGACGACAAAGTCACTGTGGAAAAATCAGTTGTCAATGGGGGCATATTATACATATTTGTTTCAAGTTTGCTTCAGCAAAGTTTTCTATGCAACGGAAACTTAGTTATTTAGATATTTGTTTAACGATATTTACATATAATGTTTTCATCTAAAATAACTGCCATTTCGTTTGTATACTTGTATAAAATGTTCCTTATACTGTCATTTTCTCTTGACGACAAAGTCACTATGGGAAAATCAGTTGTCAATGGGGGCTATATAATACATCTGTGATTTAAGCTTGCTTCAGCAAAGATTTCTAAGGAACGGAAGCTTAGTTATTTAGATATTTGTTTAACGATATTTACATATAATGTTTTCATCTAAATTGACAGCCATTTCGTTTGTATACTTGTATAAAACTGTTCCTTATACTGCCATTTTCCCTTGATGACAAAGTCACTATGAGAAAATCAGTTGTCAATGGGGGCAATATAATACATCTGTGTTTTAAGCTTGCTTCAACAAAGTTTTTTATGCAACGAAAAGTTAGTTATTTAGATATTTTTTTAACGATATTTACATATGATGTTTTCATCTTAACACATTGTGAGCGGGTATATTTCGTAACGGAATTGTACCGGGAGCGAGTAAATTTAGTTATTCAGTTAAATCTCAATAGATCGAAAATTATTTTATTTTTTAACCAACTTTTCGTATTTAATATTGAAATATATAAACAAATATATAAATAGAAATATATAAATAACAACCATAAGATTTTTGTAAACAAAAAATTCTTTTTTTAGTTGATAAATTTATAAAAGTATCGTAAATATGAAAAATCAAATAGAAATAGTAGTATATAGTTTTAAGTTTTTCGAATTATGTTATATATACACATTTCTACATTATAAAAAATGAAAAGAGCAATCATAAAACTAATAATGTAAAAAGTAGTTTTATATGTCTAAATTTTTCCGGAATCTATGTAGTAGACAAGAACATTTGGCTTCGTTTTCCTGTATATACCGTTATTTTTGTACCCACAAACAAACCATGTTGTTAAACTAACCATTACTAGTACGTGACTCGCGCTCAAGTATCAATAGTCAAAATACGCACTAGTACGTGTCCCGCATACAACGTGTTAAGTAACTGCCATTTTGTTTGTATACTTTTATAAAAATTTTCCATATACTGCCATTTTACCTTGACGACAAAGTCACTATGGGAAAATCAGTTGTCAATGGTGGCATATTATACATATTTGTTTCAAGCTTGCTTCAGCAAAGTTTTCTATGCAACGGAAACTTAGTTGTTTAGATATTTGTTTAATGATATTTACATATGGTGTTTTTTATCTTAAATAACTGCCATTTTGTTTGTATACTTGTATAAAAATTTTCAGTATGCTGCCAATTTTCCGTTGATGACGTCAAAGTCACTATGGGAAAATCAGTTGTGAAGGGAGCATATAATACATCTATGTTTTAAGTTTGCTTCAGCAAAGTTTTCTATGCAACTGAAACTTAGTTGTTTAGATACTTGTTTAACGATATTTACATATAATGTTTTCATCTGAAATAACGGCCATTTTGTTTGCATACTTGTAAAAAAATGCTCCGTATGCTGCCATTTTCATTTGACGACAAATACACTATGGGAAAATCAGTTGTCAATGAGGGCATATAATACAATTGTGTTCCAAGCTTGCTTCAGCAAAGTTTTCTAGGCAACGGAAACTTAGTTGTTTAGATATTTTTTAACGATATTTACATATGTTGTTTTCATCTAAAATAACAGCCATTTTGTTTGTATACTTGTAAAAAAATGTTCCGTATGCTGCAATTTTCCCTTGACGACAAAGTCACTATGGAAAAAACTGTTGCCAATAGGGACATATAATACATATGTGTTTCAAGCTTGCTTCAGCAAAGTTTTCTATGCAAAGGAATTTTAAGTATTTAGATATTTACGTATAATGATTTAACCTTAAACTACACATTATTTTCTTCAATTATTTTATTTATTCATTACTTTTTACTCTACTGCTCCAATATTTTCTCTATCTAGTAGTTTTATCTAGAAAATATTTATTCTTGTTAATAGAACTGCTTGACAGTAAAACGGAATATAATAGGTAACATTGTTTTCCACTCAAAAAACTCGATAAATCCCTCCAAATTGTTTAGATACATAAATATTTAAATGGTTAAGAAAGGTCTAAATATAGATTCTATGTATTTTCAGGGTAATATTGAGAAATATTTATTCAAAACTTTAAAGATAAAGCTATTAAATAATCTAAAATCAGTATGCGCATTCTTAAACACGAATAATCTATTTCAGCAAAAATTGAACGGAAAGCCGTATCGGTGATTTAGAATAGTATTTTTAACCAGGATATTTACTATGAGTAAACTTTGCGCAAACAATGAATTAATCAATATTTATGACAAAAACATTGTGGTATTTTTTGTTAAAAATACATGTATGGAAATTAGCACGACAGTTAAAAAGCTCTATTTTACCTATCCAGCCGATGTATAATTTCATGGTATTGTCTGTAATTATGAGTAATTTGTTTTATTGGTTTATTGAATTAGTGACAATAGTTGTAAAAACAAAAAAAGAAAATAATACCCTGGTGTGATGCACCCTCTTTTCTTGGTGTGCTATGTTAGCGTTGGACCTGCCCGCCTATTGTACTGGGCAGGAGGATATACCACGGTCACTGAGGATAATTTCACTAGTTTGGACGGACAAAACAACATTCATTTACAAAATTTAAGAAAACAATAAAAGAAAATATATGATATTTCTGAGTCTCAGAGCCAGACGACAATCACCACATGACCGAGCGTTTCATGTCCGAGAAAAATCCCCTATATAATAATAGCCTAAGTTGTCTGTCCGCGAATTTATGAAGCGGTTGTACCTGGAATGGATACAGACATCAATATTGGATTTTTTATGAGTTCGGGTTAGCAAAATTCAAAGCGAAAATGGAGTTCAAAATCCACCCCATCCCCGCTTTTCGAGCGTTTAATGTTATTATTTCAAGTCTTATTTTCCCTCTTATTCTATACTAAATTCATTCTTGATATGAATTTAGTATAGAATAAAAGACAGCAGCGAGGGCGGAGCGTAATATTTAAACTGGACTGTGTTCACTTAACCCTCATATACTCTAATTAGTCCCTCGTCGAGTGTAGGCCTAGCAAGTTCGGTAGAGGTTCTACTTATTTGATCAGGGCACTTCTGGGGTTGACGGTTTTGTCCCCGACTCAGCTGAATTTTTCTAAATGTCTAATTAATTAAATATTTTCTGATTTTTCTTTTAAATTCTTATTCCTATAAAATGTTTTATTATTTTCAAAATTGTTTTATTATTTTTAAAATAAATGTTTATTATTTTTTTCAACTTTTTATGACTTAAACTTTCTTCTCGTAATGTAATAATAGCCTAAGTTATCTGTCCTCGAATTTATAAAGCGGTTGGACGTGGTATGGATAGAGCATCCATATTGGATTTTTGATGATTTAGGGTTAGCAAAATTCAACGCGAGGAAAGTTTATTTTTTCGTAAACTATAGATCAGATTCTAAAATAAATTGGTATGAATAAGTGTCGTATCACAGCAAAAATACTATCATATTTAAAACGTTCGAAATTCACCTCGTCCTTGTTTTCGAGCATTTAATGCCATTATATCAAGCCCTATTTTAGGAGCAGGCTATTAAATTTATCAATTCATCACATAATAAATAGGTAAAATAACAATTTTTTTAGCATTATGACGTCATTCCTTTAACTATCTCATTTAATCATTTATTTTAGATTATTTAAACATTTTCTGCATGATTTCCATATATTTTATCACTGAACTTAGATATTACGTAAATAATTTTCTTTTATATTTGGCTTAAATAATAGATTAGGTACATATGTGATAATTTTAATCCATTATTTTTGTAGAACGATAATTTTCAGCCAAAAACCAAACATTTTTTTTTACCTGCCTCATAGGGTACTTTGCAATTCTGAAAAATTAAAAAGTTTACAGATCCCGTCATATAACGGGCTATATGCTAGTCTATAATACATCTGTAATGTCCTGTAATGCAGTTTAGAATCACATTAAATTCATTTAGTCAAACCGTGTGGTTATGCATAAAAAACAAACACACAATGGAACAAACTTTTTAATTTCCAAAGATACATAACTTAAAAATTAGATATTTATGAGTCCGTGAAAGAGACTCCTAGACTTTTATGAAAAGAATTTATAGTTAATACCGGTGGTAAAAGTTTCATTGCAACAAAAAATAATCGGTGATTCAATTTAAAATTATTACATATGTACCTAATCTATTATTTAAGCCAAATATAAAAGAAAATCATTTACGTAATATCTAAGTTCAGTGACAAAAGATATTAAAATAGTGTAAACGATATTTAAATAGTTTAAAATATGAAATAATTAAATGAGATGTTTAAAGGAATGACGTCACAATGCTAGAAAAGATTGTTATTTTTACCTCTTTATTAAGTGATAAATGGATAAATTTAATCGCCTGCTCTTAACCGGGGAAAATAGGGCTTGAAATAATGGCATTAAACTCTCGAAAAGGAGGGAAGAGTTGGATTTCGAACGTTTTAAAGACTACAGTTTTTTTTCTGCGATATGAAGCATATTTATACAAATTTATTTTAGAATCGGATCGATAGTTTAGGAGAAGATAAACTTTATTCGCTTTGAATGGATGTCTCTATCCATTCCAGGTCCAACCACTTCATAAATTGGAGAACAGACGGACAGATAACTTAGGCTATTATTATATAGGGGATACGTGAGATTTTTAACACTTGTTCTCCATTTTTCAATTCCTAGTTCTCACTCTCCCTATATATATTTATATATCTTGTTCCAGTTTTCAATCGTTAATGCAATACTTTTTATTCATCCCCTCAAGTTCACATAATTTTGTTTTTAAAACTTGCAGTGGATGACACTTGATGTTAATACAGTTTTTTCAAATCTTAATCCATTGATTAAATTTAACTAATTCATTTCCACCAGTCACTGTGAATTTTGGCAATAATGGTGTTCACAAAATCTAGCCAATATCAGTGCAGTTCCCCGCCCAACGCTACGGTACTGCTGAACGAAGAATGTTACCATTAATAATATCATGGGCATCAACAATACATAAAATGAAAAGTAGCACTGTAGATTATGCAGTAAAATATCTAGAACAAAAACTCTTCGCAGCAGGTCAAGCATAAAATAATGGTTGGTTTAAAGCGATGCAGATAACGTCTGGTGATTCGAACTTTGACTCGGAATCAGAATCTAAAATATCTGTAAATGAATCTGATAGTACTGTAAGTTTACTAAATCACTTCTATACTAGTGATTCTGATAGTAGTACAGATGGCTTCAGTCAAGCAAGGCATTTTTCACTCCTACTATTAGTTCACATTCTCCGTATATATATTTATATATCTTGTCAAATTTTCAATCGTTAATTGTTCATCCACCCAAGTTCAAATATAATTTAATAAACTTGCAGTAGATGACACTTGATGTTAATACAACTTTTTCAAATATTAATTCAATAATTGAATTTAATTAATTTCTATCAATCTAAGTGAACTTTGGCAGATATGGTGTTTACAGAATCGAGCCAATAACAGTGCAATTCTCCGCCAAACACAGCAACGGTACTGCTGAACGATGAATGCTACCATTAATACTATCATGGACATCAACAGAACATAAGATGCAAGGTAGAACTTTAGATTATGCAGTAAAATATCTAGGACAAAAACTCTTCGCAGCAGGTCAATCTTAAAATAATGGTTGGTTTAAAGCGTTGCAGATAACGTCTAGTGATTCGAACTTTGACTCGGAATCAGAATCTAAAATATCTGTAAATGAATTTGATAGTATTGTAAGTTTACTAAATGACTTCTATACTAGTGATTCTGATAGTAGTACAGATGGCTTCAGTCAAGCAAGGCATTTTTCATTCCTACTATTAGTTCACATTCTCCGTATATGTATATATATATATATATATATATATATATATATATATATATATATCTTGTCAAATGGTCAATCGTTAATTATTCATCCACCCAAGTTCAAATACATCTTAATAATCTTGTAGTAGATGGCACTTGATGTTAATACAATTTTTTCAAATATTAATTCAATAATTAAATTTAATTAATTTCCATCAATCTCTGTGAACTTTGGCAGAAATGGTGTTTACAGAATCGAGCCAATATCAGTTCAATTCTCCGCCAAACACAGCAACGGTACTGCTGAACGATGAATGCTACCATTAATACTATTATGGACATCAACAAAACAAAATATTCAAGGTAGAACTTTAGATTATGCAGTAATTATCTAGGACAAAAACTTTTCGCAGCAGGACAATCATAAAATAATGTTTGGTTTAGAGCGTGGCAAACAATGTTTTGTGATTCGAACTTTGACTCGGAATCAGAATCTAAAATATCTGTAAATGAATCTGATTGTATTGTAAGTTTACTAAATGATTTCTATATGTGAGTTTCTGAGACTAGTGCAGATGGTTTCATCAAGCAAGGCATTTTTCAATTCCTACTATTACTTCCCACTCTCCCTATATATATTTATATGGTTCAAATTGTCAATCGTAATTATTCATCCACCCAAGTTCAAATACATTTTAATAAACTTGCAGTAGATGACACTTGATGTTAATACAATTTTTTCAAATACTAATTCATTAATTAAATTTAATTAATTTCCATCAATAATTTTGGCAGAAATGGTGTTTACAGAATCGAGCCAAAATCAGTGCAATTCTCCGCCAAACACAGCAACGGTACTGCTGAACGATGAATGCTACCATTAATACTATTATGGACATCAACAAAACAAAATATTCAAGGTAGAACTTTAGATTATGCAGTAATTATTTAGGACAAAAACCTTTCGCAGCAGGACAATCATAAAATAATGTTTGGTTTAGAGCGTGGCAAACAATGTTTTGTGATTCGAACTTTGACTTGGAATCAGAATCTAAAATATCTGTAAATGAATCTGATAGTATTGTAAGTTTTCTAAATCACTTCTATACTAGTGATTCTGACAGTATTACAGATGGCTTCAGTCAAGCAAGGCATTTTTCATTCCTACTATTAGTTCACATTCTCCGTATATATATTTATATATCTTGTCAAATTTTCAATCGTTAATTATTCATCCACCCAAGTTCAAATACATTTTAATAAACTTGTAGTAAATGACACTTGATGTTAATACAATTTTTTCAAATACTAATTCATTAATTAAATTTAATTAATTTAAACCAGTCTTTGTGAACTTTGGCAGAAATGGTGTATACAGAATCGAGCCAATATCAGTGTAATTCTCCGCCAAACGCAGCAACGGTACTGTTGAACGAAGAATGCTACCATTAATACAATCATGGACATCAACAGAACATAAGATGCAAGGCAGAACTTTAGATTATGCAGTAATTATCTAGGACAAAAACCTTTCGTAGCAGGACAATCATAAAATAATGGTTGATTTAAAGCGTTGAGATAATTTCTTGTGATTCGAACTTTAACTCGGAATCAGAATCTAAAATATCTGTAAATGAATCTGATAGTATTGTAAGTTTACTAAATGACTTCTATATCTGAGATTCTGAGAGTAGTGCAGATGGTTTCATCAAGCGAGGCATTTTTCAATTCCTACAATTAATTCACACCCTATCTGTATATATTTATACAGTTCAAATTTTCAATCGTTAATAAAATACTTTTTATTCATACACTCGAGTTCATATACATTTTGATAAACTTGCAGTGGATGACACTTGATGTTAGTAAAAATTTTCAAATATTCAAATATTAATTCAGTAATTAAACTTAATTCACCATATTCCATCAGTCTCTGGGACCTTTGGAAGAAATGGTGTTTACAGAATCGAGCCAATATCAGTGCAATTCTCCTCCAAACGCAACAACGGTACTGTTGAACGAAGAATGCTACCATTAATACAACCATGGGCATCAACAGTACACAAGATACAATGTAGCACTGTAGATTATTCAGTAATATATCTAGGACGAAAACTCAGCAGCAGGTCAAGCATATGTGTCTTTCAGTCGTGTGGAATCATTAGATGGACTATTAATTGAAGAATTGGAGTGCTCGAAACTCACTGGAAATGTTCCTTGCAGTAATGAAGCATTACAAGAGATGGATAGAATGATACCACCATCAGCTTCATAAATTAGAAACGAAAAAAAATTAGAAAGCGAATAAATAGTAACAAACAAAAATAATAGTCCAGCACCATATATAGAACAAAAATAGAAAATTTCAAGGAAATTAATTTTCTATTGTGCCATTTAAAGTTGTGATTCTGTCATATGTATATACATATTTATATTAATTGTAATTATTTAATTAGAAGCAACAATTTTTTTTCTTTCTTGACCTAAGTAGGAATTGACTTTAAAATTTTTTTATATATATTTCATGTTCTTTAATTAATTTTCTTGAATTTAGTTTGTTTCTAAGAATAATTACTTCTTATATAAAGTACAAAAGGAGCGTATGTCTCAAGAATTTTTAAATTTTTCCTCACACACGGTGCGCAGATTCACAACACAAAGTGAATTTCATTAATAATATTTTCTTCTTGGTAAACAATAATTGTTAGGTATGATGCTTCACCTATTTAAGTTTTTGGAATAGTCGCGGTAGCGAAGTCTGCAAAGTAAGAGCGCTTTCCCACTTACCGATACGACAGCGATAAATCTTAGACGACTGTCGTTCTCCGACATTGGCGCACGTAAAATGTACTGTTACGAATTTCGCAAGTTGGCATGTATTTTTGCTTTATACTGTGTATTATAATGCGTAAATCATGTATTTGGTGAGATATTGGCTCGTTGGCGATGTTTTTGGAGACTAATTTTTGGCGCCAAGTTTGGCGATTTATCGCCAAATTTGGCGACTTGGTGACTTTTTTGGCGACCGTTTGTACCTAGTACTTTCTAGAATATTCCAGTTTCTCCCGAGGATACCGGAGGTCGATCCTGATCGAGGTTCAGTTAGCTGAGAAATTTGTAGAGGTAAAGACCTACGTTGTTTGGTGCTAGGAGTGTTAGTGAACTATCGCCTGTGCTAGCCAGTTCTCGCGGTGTTGGCTGCTGTATTCGTGTTTTCCATGTATTACGAATAAAGTGCTGTTATTTTTGCTGTCTTAATTCAAAGTCTACTCAATCCACGAACGCTACACGTGATAAATTGGTAACAGTACTAAGATGAGCTACTCGCTTTCCCACCAACCGATTCAGTGACGATTTTGTCGTTTTCGAAGGGCCGATATCGTTTATCAGGCAGTTTTGTCGTTCTGCAAGCGCTATTCCTTTTGAATCGGTCAGACATTTTGAGAGCTATCGCTACTCACGTTGTTTGCTTTGGATTAATAAATTATATTTATTGTAATACAGTTGTTACATGACTTTATTTTGAAATTCATTATTAATATCATATTTAAATACTTAGATTTCTTACGCATTAAATCGACACATTCTGATCAGATTTTAATGTTATGTTATTCTCACTTGCTCGATCATAAAATGCAATTTTATCGTATCTTTGCTATTATTACTGTTTGAATTTCACATCTGTCCTTTTAAGTTTTCAACTGCAATAATTATTAACCTTATTTATCACATACTGTTGCTTTTGAAAGCAAATTACTGAGTATTTAAGATTTTGAATTTAAGATTGTTTAATAAATAAAAAGAGGTGAAGTTGCTAAAGAAAAATATGATCTGGTAAATGTGTTAACAGTTAAAATAAATAAATTTAAAAGGGAAATGAAAAGGACAAAAATAATTACATAAAATTAGAAAAGAGCAATTAAAATTGAAAACATTTTTATTCTTATTTTTTTAATATATTGTTTTAAACGAAAATCCTTTTAATTATTAGGAGAGTTGCCAGAATTTTAGCAGACTTGAGAGAGTTACAGAAAAAAAATTAAAACTTTTTAAATGGAATAGTAAAAAACACACACCGGGAATCGAACCCTAGGAGAAAAAATGCTAGCTCGACGTGCTAACACTACGCCAAAACGACTCACACGTTGAAAGTTAAATTGATGTTTTCACAAAAAAGAGGCGAAGCCAAAGCTTTATTAGCATAACCACGTTGGAAAGATTATAAGAAATTGGTGCATAGTATTAGCATCCAATGTTTTTAAAATGTGTGCAATGAAACAGCGTTAAAATTTACTTCTCTAACAATAATTGTTCTACTAAATCTATAAAACTTAGTTACTACTTCAGTCATTATAAAACTTGTGCGAGCTTACCGCCATCTCTAAATGAAGCAATGTCGGTAGAGTGGAAAAACTGCTTTCTAGACGACACGATACCGTTTTGTCGTTGCATTATTTATCGGTCGATACAAACGTTGTCGTGTCGGTAAGTGGGAAAGCGCTCTAACGCTCTCATAACTAGAACAGTTGCTGTTTCGGAGCCCGAGTAGGCCTAAGATCAGCTTTGTTCGTTAAAGTGAATGGGGCACGTAAAATAGGTTCGTGGTCACAATGTCCTCTAAGTTTTCAATCGATACATCTAGGGGTGAAGGTCAAGCCTATGGGTCTTCAGCTTGGTGCCTGCTTCTAAATTACGAGGACCTACTTGAGAAATGTTGTACTTTCACCCTTATGATGGTCGTTAAAAAACAAAAGACATACCTCTTTGCCTTGATAGGAGTAGCCTCAAGCTCAGTCATGATTGGTTTGACCAAGTAGAAAAGACAAGAGCGACAACAGCAATTTTTGGAAAGTATGAAAAATATTACATCAGGAGAATAAATTTTCCAAAAATCTAAAATAAGGGTTAAAATATTTCGTTTTAAATGCTGTAAATACTAAATGAAACAAACAACAGCAAAAAAATAGGTAGAGTTTCACCATAGGTCTATAATGTAATTATCATAAAAATTTAAAATCCATGTATGCACTAGTTTATATACAGAGCACTCAAGTTGAATAAAAAAAAACACATATTCACTTCAGATGGTGGAAAATAAAGCAGGGTTAAAACCACAAAATGTAAAAATATATAAAGATACTGATTTCATAAGACCTTCATTCAATTTTGCACCATTTACCTTCAACTAAATTCACCATCTGTAATCTATATAAAATACGAGACCCTATCTTTATCCGGGCAACGCCAAATACTTCATATGGTAGAAAATAAAGCAGGCATAAAACCTCAAAATGTAAAATGTATGTAAAGACACTACTTTTATTAGAGTTTCTTTAAATTTTTCACGATTCATCTACAACTAAATTTACCATCTTTTATCTATATAAAATACGAAACCATATCTTTATCCGGCAACGCCAGGTACTTCAGATGGTAGAAAATAAAGCAGGCATAAAACCCCAAAATGTAAAATGTATGTAAAGACACTACTTTTATTAGAGTTTCTTTAAATTTTTCACGATTCATCTACAACTAATTTCCCCATCTTTAATCTATATAAAATACGAAACCGTATCTTTATCCGGCAACGCCACGTACTTCAGATGGTAGAAAATAAAGCAGGCATAAAACTCCAAAATGTAAAATATACGTAGATACTAATTTTATTAGGTCTTTGTTAAATTTTTCACTATTCACCACCAACTAAATTCACCATCTTTAATCTATATAAAATACGAAACCTTATCTTTATCTGTGCAATGCCAGGTAATTCAGATGGTAGAAAATAAAGCAGGCATAAAACAGCAAAATGTAAAATATATGTAAAGATAATAATTTTATTAGATCTTCTTTCAATTTTGCACCATTTACCTTCAACTAAATTCACATCTCTAATCTATATAAAATACGAAACCCTATCTTTATCCGGGCAACGCCAGGTACTTCAGATGGTAGAAAATAAAGCAGGTATAAAACCGCAAAATGTAAAATACATGTAAAGGTACTACTTTTATTAGATCTTCGTTAAATTTTCCAACATTTGTCTACAACTAAATTCACCATCTCTAATCTATATAAAATACGAAACCGTATCTTTATCCGGGCAACGCCAAGTACTTCAGATGGTAGAAAATAAAGCAGGCATAAAACAGCAAAATGTAAAATATATGTAAAGGTACTAATTTAATTAGATCTTCGTTAAATTTTCCAACCTTTGTCTATAACTAAATTCTCCATCTCTAATCTATATAAAATATGAAACCGTATCTTTATCCGGCAAAGCCAGGTACTTCAGATGGTAGAAAATAAAGCAGGCATAAAACTACAAAATGTTATACGTAGATACTAATTTTATTAGGTCTTTGTTAAATTTTTCCCCATTCACCACCAACTGAATTCAAAATCTTTAATCTATATAAAATAGAAAACCCTATCTTTATCCGGGCAACGCCAGGTACTTCAGATGGTAGAAAATAATGCAGGAATAAAACCGCAAAATGTAAAATATATGTAAAGGTACTAATTTTATTAGACTTTCGTTAAATTTTCCAACATTTGTCTAGAACTAAATTCACCATCTCTAATCTATATAAAATACGAAACCCCTATCTTTATCTGGGCAACGCCAGGTACTTCAGATGGTAGAAAATAAAGCAGACATTAAAACACCAAATGTAAAAAATATATAAAATTTTGCACTATTCACCTTCAACTAAATTTACTAACTCTAATATAAATAAAATACGAAACCCTATCATTATCTCGGCAGCACCAGGTATATTCAGATAGTAAAAAAACAGGTATAAAACCACAATAAATTTTGAAGCAAATAGACAGTTAGCTAGGAATATCGTTTTATTAAAATTCTGTTCCATAATTCATGATTAAAATAAATAGATACAACTTTTAGCTTTTCGCCTTCGTCATTATTTTCCGAATGTCAAAACAATAAAGCTTATTTTGATATTCAAATTTAAACTATTTTGATGTTTACGAAAAACAGCAGAATAATTGAAAACGAAATGATAATAAATCGATTATTATTATGTAAAAAAATATCCAAACTTATGAAAAATTTATAGCTATAGATTTAGATGAATAAGTATTATTATAATCATTGATATTGATTTTTTATATTCATCATTTGACTTTTAAAGGGCAAATAACAGTTAAACACTTTTAAAAGGACGATGTTTTTTATAAATTTTCTCTTTATATCTTTTTTAATAAATATCGTAAATATATGATATTTACAGCATTTGTTCTCTAATTTTTTTAATTAGTTTTACTGAATTTACCTTGTTTCAAACAATAAGACATTTTCTTAAAAAGGGAAAAATGACAGCTTGTTTAAAAAACTGTATTTATTATGTGAGCAATATTACGACAACACAAAGTAAGTTTCCTTAAAGATTTTTGCTTTTTTGGAAACAATAATTATTTGATATAATTCTCCATCTATTTAAATTTTTAAAAAGTATCAGGGACATTACACCAGGGGGTGGAATTTTCACCCCTTCCCCTTTTCGAACGTTTAATAGCATTATTCCAAGCCCTATTTTCCCCGGTTAAGAACAGGAGATGATTAAATTCATCAATTTATCACATTATAAGTAGATGAAAATAACATTTTTTCTAGCATTGTGACGTCATTCCTTTAACCCTCTTATTTCTTATTTTAAATTATTTAAATATGGTCTGTATTATTTTCGTACGTTTTATCATGGAACTTAGATATTACGTAATTTTGTTTTGTATATTTGGCCTAAATTATAGATTAGGTACATATGTGATAACTTTAAAATTATTCATCGGATATTTTTTGTTGTAATGAAAATTTTATCACAGGTATTAACAAATTCTTTTCATAGAAGTGTATGAGTCTATTTCACGGACTAATAAATATCTAGCGTTTAAGCTATATATCTTTGAAAATTAAGAATTTTCTTCGTTTGTGTGTTTGTTTTTTATACATAACCACACGGTTTGCCATCGATTTGCTCAATTTTATACATCATTCATATATGCCTCCAAATAATCACTGTCAATATTAAAACCCCTGCTGTCTATCACATCATGTAATATGAGAAGATAAATTAAGGTGGGCAACTAGCATGCGGTCAGGAAAGATAAACAAATTATTGAGCTTGTACCAGAGAATTTTCAGCCAAAACCAAACCATTTTTTTATCTGCCTCATAGGGTACTTTACAATTCTGGGAAATTAAATATTTTAATGATCCGATTATATGACGGGCTATATATTAGTATTACATATTACTTCAAATCCTTCTGTAATAAGTGTTCTGTATTTTTAATAAATTTAAAAAAGAAGCATAATTTTATAAAAGCCCAGGAGCGTTAGTTCAGCGCTTTCATGACACAGGTACGCTGTTCAATCCTCGAGCTGGGCAAGGTTCACTCAGCCTTTCATTCCTTCATTGGTTAGAAAAATTGAGGACCAAGCATGCATGAGAACTAGTACCTCGGGATGCAGCGTAAGGTTGACAACCAAACCGGGACATATGCTTTGCACGCCAATGAACTTGCTCTTGAAGAAATGGAGATTGCCACTGTAGGCTCCAGGTAGGGCTGTTACGCCGATATATCTCCGAGTTTAGTTTGTAATGTTATAATTTTATAAGTATTAAAATAGGTGGTAAATATCAAAATTTTTCATTTACTTCTATTAGATATTTAAAAACTTTTGTAGGATTTTATTTAATATTTAAAAAACTTTTTTTGGTTAGGCTTGCTTTTGGAGCGTTACGGTCTACTTTTTGCAACACGAGGGCTAATGAGACCGGGACCTACTGCTTAAAGCCGTGTACTACCTGTAACCAGCCACTCACCCGAAGTCGGGTGTAGGGTGTTGAATTGCTGGTTCGGTCTGACCATCCGGCAACAATGCGTTACGCAAGGGCCAAGTCAGCATTAAGTCAAGCAAGCAAGCCCATAAAATTTAAAATAACAAATATATATATATATATATATATATATATATATATATATATATATATATATATATATATATATATATATAAATGTAGAAAATCTAGACTAATAAGTACAACTAATGCAGTTTACGAAAGTTCGGGGGATACTCCGCAGGAGTCCTGCCCAGGTTAAAAATCCGGTTGACCCGGTGCATTACATGGAACTTTCTGACATGAGAGCAGGTGTTGGTGAGGGAAGCAAAAACAGCACAGGGCAGTTGTAATGGCCATTCGTGAAGGGGTAATTTGACTCTTGTGGTGTGGCTTTAGATTAAATTGATGGTCGCACGATGGCGCCTTGATTAGCGGTAAGCCAGTCAACCAGGCTCTTGGCCTTCCTTATCTACGAACATCCATTCCATAGTGGAATTTGAACCTACGAACTCCGGTTCCGAAGGCCAGCACCCTAACCTTTCGGCCATCGTTCGGCTAATCCGCTATTGTAAATAAAAGAAATCTTTCTGACTCCACTCAAAATGTTCGTGAAATTTAATTTTTCATTCTTTTGCATCCGTCAGGAATACACCATCGACACCCGGATGACGTTTGCGTGGCTAGACGAACGTCTTATGTCCGACGAGTGCCGAGAGGGCAAAGACTGTGACGACCATTACGACATGAAAAGGAGGGTGGACAACATGTGGTTGCCAGACCTCTACATCATCAATTCTAGAACAGCAAGGAACCACGACCAGCCCTTGAAGAATGGTATGGTCTATCTAAAAGCGTCTGGTCACGTTATGCTCAGCAAGAGGTAGGTAAGCTGGCCTCTAGTGACTCCACTCTCACACAATGTCATTCTAAAAAGATAGAGAACACTTCAACAGGTGATACTCCACGTTAATACAAACAATTTTCCTCAAAGAATGCAGGGTCTATAATTAAATGCAAACACCTATGCTTATTTCATATTAGCTACGTCTGAGCCGCTGTAGTTCAGTCGGTAAAGGCAGCGTTCTCGTAAATGAAAGGTTGCGGGTTCGGGGCTGAAGATGGCCAAAGATCCTTCGTATTCGCTAAAGGTGACTGGGGCACATAAAATATGATCGTGATCACAAAGTCCTCCAAGTGTTCAAACGATATCTCTCGGGGTGGCAGGCCTGGACGAACAATAAATAAGTGTTCTTAAAAAAGTGAAATTAATAAACATTTCAACAGATTATAAGTGTTGTTTGAATGCATTTTTTTTTGTTTGGAGTCATAAGTGATAAAAAAATCGAATTACTAACTTTCCAGGTACAGCAAATATAAATACATATAGTTTTAAAGAAAAATTAAATTACACGCAATACTATCATCTATTGTAAGTTTTAAATTCCAAAAACACAAAAAAAAATTATACTTCTCTAAAAATTAGAGAAAAGAATGTTTAACAAGAGGTTTCACTGTGAAACCACTGTCCACTAAAGGGTTAAGCAGTGGGGGCTTGCATCGACTGCCCCCGTGGAACAAAAAAGTAGACAGTGGTGTTTCAAACGTAACTAAACGAAACTTATAGTAATTTCAACAAACGATAATTCAATAGGAAGGGAAATGTTGTTCGATACCAGAGTTCATAGATTCGAATCCCACTGCTGGCATAAATGTTTGAGCCTATCCGCTTTAAGCAGCATGTTCTAATTTCATTACTCCACTTGTAGCAAACGAGTAAACCGTATCGCTCCAATCAAACTATAATTTTTACGAGAGCTAACATTGAAGCGAGAATAGTGGCAAAGAATGGATCGACCTAAGATCGGGAATATTCCAGGGATACTGCAAACTATACCTGGAAATCTGCAGTAATCTGCAGCAAATAAATTAATCTATAAATTAATCAATCTGCAGTAAATAACTGGAAAATAAAGAACAGCATGAATACAAATGTGACCTCGGAACAACTGAAGAGTTTTGTTTAAGATACTGCTCTTGACTCTGTTGAAAAACAAATTTTAAGACATTCGGCTACTGATGAGAGATTGCAGCATCCCTGGAATATTTCAGATGTTAGGTCGATCCCTTCTTTGCCCCTATTCTTGCTTCAATGTTAGCTCTTGTGAGAAATTATAGTAAATTATCCATTAAAATTTGTTTTTCTAACATATAAATTTGTTTTATTATAGCATCCTAATATTTTAATATGTTGTATCAAGTAGCGCACTTGCATTTCATATTAGAACATCCATTCTTTAGGGAAATTGTTTGCATTGGTGTCATCCGTTTAAGTTTTTAGAATCTTTTCCTAAATCACCCTGCAATTAATTCGCAGAATTAAATAGACCTTAATTCATTTCCAGCTCAATTAGCCATATTCAACACATCATAATTGGGACACATCATAAACAACTTGAAATGGAAGAAGTTTTCTTGTTTATTGACTTCCAATAATTCATTTCCAGCTCAATTAGCCATATTCAACACATCATAAAAAACTACAAATGGAAGACTTTTTCTTGTTTTTCAATTTTCGATAATTCATTTCCAGCTTAATTAGCCATATTCAAGACATCATAATTGGGACACATCATAAAAAACTACAAATGGAAGACTTTTTCTTGTTTTTCAATTTTCGATAATTCATTTCCAGCTTAATTAGCCATATTCAAGACATCATAATTGGGACACATCATAAAAAACTACAAATGGAAGACTTTTTCTTGTTTTTCAATTTTCGATAATTCATTTCCAGCTTAATTAGCCATATTCAACACATCATAATTGGTTAGGTTAGGTTTGGAGCGCTACGGTCCACTTTTTGCAACACGAGGGCTAATGAGACCGGGACCTACTGCTTAAAGCCGATTCCGAACGGCTACGAACATCCATGCCATTGTGGGATTCGAACCCACGAACTCCGGTTCCGAAGGCCAGTACCCTAACCATTCGGCCATCGTTCGGACACATCATAAACAACTTGAAATGGAAGAATTTTTCTTGTTTATTGACTTCCAATAATTCATTTCCAGCTCAATTAGCCATATTCAACACATCATAATTGGGACACATCATAAACAACTTGAAATGGAAGAATTTTTCTTGTTTATTGACTTCCAATAATTCATTTCCAGCTCAATTAGCCATATTCAACACATCATAATTGGGACACATCATAAACAACTTGAAATGGAAGACTTTTTCTTGTTTTTCAATTTTCGATAATTCATTTCCAGCTTAATTAGCCATATTCAAGACATCATAATTGGGACACATCATAAAAAACTACAGATTTAAGAATGTTTCTTGGTTTTCGACTTCCGATAATTCAATTCCAGCTCAGTTAGCTATATTCAACACATCATAAAAAAACTACAAATTGAAGAACGTTTCTTGTTTTTCGACTTCCGATAATTCATTTCTAGCTCAATTAGCCATATTCAACACATCATAAAAAACTACAAATGGAAGAATGTTTCTTGTTTTTCGACTTCCGATAGTTTATTTCCAGTTTGGAATCGGCTTTAAACTGTAGGTCCCGGTCTCATTAGCCCTCGTGTTGCAAAAAAGTAGACCGTAGCACTCCAAAACAAACCGAAACAAACCATTTCCAGCTTAATTAGCCATATTCAAGACATCATAATTGGGACACATCATAAAAAACTACAAATGGAAGACTTTTTCTTGTTTTTCGACCTCCGTTAATTCATTTCCAGCTCAATTAGCCATATTCAAGACATCATAATTGGGACACATCATAAACAACTTCAAATGGAAGAATTTTTCTTGTTTATTAATTTCCAATAATTCATTTCCAGCTCAATTAGCCATATTCAACACATCATAGTTGAGACACATCATAAACAACTTCAAATGGAAGAATGTTTCTTGTCTTTCGATTTCGATAATTCATTTCCAGCTCAATTAGCCATATTCAACACATCATAATTGGGACACATCATAAACAACTTCAAATGGAACAATGTTTCTTGTCTTTCAATTTCCGATAATTCATTTCCAGCTTAATTAGCCATATTCAACACATTGTAGTTGGGACACATCATAAACAACTTCAAATGGAAGAATGTTTCTTGTTTTTCGTCTTCCAATAATTCATTTCCAGCTCAATTAGCCATATTCAACACATCATAATTGGGACACATCATAAAAAACTACAAATGGAAGACTTTTTCTTGTTTTTCGACCTCCGTTAATTCATTTCCAGCTCAATTAGTCATATTCAACACATCATAAACAACTTCAAATGGAAGAATTTTTTTTGTTTTCCGACTTCCGATAATTCATCTCCAGCTCAATTAGCCATATTCAACACATCATAATTGGGACATATCATACCCAACTATATGGAAGAATTTTTCATGTTTTCCGATTTATCATATGTATTTTAAGTACCTAAATAAACTATCCTAAATACATGGAAATTACAGCATTTGTTCTCTATACCTTTTTCTATTAAATTTGCTTAATTATGTTTCTAAAAAATAATGCTGCAGATGATTTACTGAATCTTAAATTTCTTTTCATTTTGAACATGAGTGTATTCCGCAACATATATTGCAGTTTATCAGTAAAAAAGTTTACTCATATTACAAATGCTATTACAGTGGACTCCTCTTAATGTGATAGAGGTTAATGTTATCAATCGCTTATTGTTATCGAAACCACTTGATCCCGATTTTCTCTATTCATTTGTATGTAATAAATATCGCTTTATGTGATCGTTACATCGGTTAATGGGATCAGTTTCCGAACCTCATTTTAACTGGCAAAGGAATATTCACAATGTATTCAGAAGGAACCCATTCTTTTCTTTCCCTTCGCTGTTGTTTGAATTTCCGTGAATTATCACTCTTCCACCTAAGGAAATGGGGAATGAACACAGAAGTGGGGTATTGCAAGTTCCTAGAATTTTTCAGAAATACGCACTCCTTGCTGGTGGTCAATGTTTGTCAGATAAGCAGAAGGCAACACATTCTTATTGGAACTGAAAAGGAGCGTATTCACATTTCTTTCCTTGCACGTTTACATGCAGTTTGTCTTATGGAATCCAGAAAGCGAAATGATTTAATATTAAAAGAAAAGATCGAAATTTTAAATCATTATCACAGGTTGATGAAACTAATGAATCAGATGTAGAATCTCTTGATATTGAGTTACCTCCTACAAGTGCTGAAAGTGAAATGCATTGAAAGTGTTGAAATGTGGAGTACAATAAGGCTCCGATGACTTAAAAAAACATTACGATTACGAACAATTTATCAATGAGCTTCTTAGAAAAATCAGTAGGCAGTCAAGAATTGACGCTTTATGTGATCACGGTAAACGTTATCAGTCGCTTATTGTTATCGAAATCACTTGGTCCCGATTTTCTCTATTCATTTGTATGTTAAAATTATCGCTTTATGTGATGATCAGTTTTCGAACCTCATTTTAACTGGCAAAGGAATATTCATAATTTATTCAGAAAAAACCCATTCTTTTCTTTCCTTTCGTTGTTATTTGAATTTCCGAGAATTCTCCCTCTTCCACCTAGGGAAACGGGAATGAACACAGAAGTGGGGTATTGCACGTTCCTAGAATTTTTCAGAAATACGCATTCCCTGCGGGTGGTCAATAGTTGTCAGATAAGCAGAAGGCAATACATTCTTATTGGAACTGAAAAGGAGCATATTCACATTTTTAGCCTTGTTCGCTTACATGCATCTTGTCGATATGGAAGCCAGAAAGCGAATTATTTAACATTAGAACAAAAGATCGAAATTTTAAATCATTATCACAGGTTGATGAAACTAATGAATCAGATGGAGAATCTCTTGATATTGAGTCACCTCCTACAAGTGCTGAAAGTGAAATGCATTGAAAGTGTTGAAATGTGGGGTACAACAAAGCTCCGATGACTTTAAAAAACATTATGATTACGAACAATTTATCAATGAGCTTCTTAGAAAAATCTGTAGACAGTCAAGAATTGACACTTTATGTGATCACGGTTAACGTTATCAATCGCTTATTGTTATCGAAATCACTTGGTCCCGATTTTCTCTATTCATTTGTATGTAAAAAATATCGCTTTATGTGATCGTTACATCGGTTAATGGGATCAGTTTTCGAACCTCATTTTAACTGGCAAAGGAATATTCACAATATATTCAGAAGGAATTCTGAATATATGGTGAATATCCATTCTTTTCTTTCCCTCCAAAGTTGTTTGAATTTCTTTTCTTAGAATTCTCATTTTCAACCTAGGTAAATAAGGAATGAGCAAAGGAGTGGGAAATTACACGTTCCTGGAATTTTTCAGAAATACGCACAGCCTGCTAGTGGTCAATGGTTGTCATATAAGCAGAAGGCAACACATTCTTATTGGAACTGAAAAGGAGAGTATTCACATTTTTTGCCTTGCTCTCTTACATGCAGCTTGTCGATATGGAAGCCAGATATCGATATGATTTAACATTAAAAGAAAAGATCGAAATTTTAAATCATTATCACAGGTTGATGGAACTAATGAATCAGATGGACGATCTCGGACGGACAATATATTGACGGACAATAATATTGAGTCACCTACAAGTGCTGAAGTGAAATGCATTGAAAGTGTTGAAACGTGGAGTACAATAAGGCTCCGATGACTTAAAAAAACATTACGATTACGAACAATTTATCAATGAGCTTCTTAGAAAAATCAGTAGGCAGTCAAGAATTGACGCTTTATGTGATCACGGTAAACGTTATCAGTCGCTTATTGTTATCGAAATCACTTGGTCCCGATTTTCTCTAGTCATTTGTATGTAGAAAATATCTCTTTATGTGATGATCAGTTTTCGAACCTCATTTTAACTGGCAAAGGAATATTCACAATATATTCAGAAGGAATTCTGAATATATGGTGAATATCCATTCTTTTCTTTCCCTCCACTGTTGTTTGAATTTCCGAGAATTCTCTTCTTCAACGTAGGTAAATTGGGAATGAACTAAGGAATGGGAAATTACACGTTCCTGGAATTTTTCAGAAATACGCACACCCTGCTAGTGGTCAATGGTTGTCAGATAAGCAGAAAGCAACACATTATTAGCGGAACTGAGAAGGAGAGTATTCACATTTCATGCCTTGCTCGCTTACATGCAGCTTGTCGATATGGAAGCCAGATATCGATATGATTTAACATTAAAAGAAAAGATCGAAATTTTAAATCATTATCACAGGTTGATGGAACTAATGAATCAGATGGAAAATCTCTTAATATTGTGTCACCTACAAGTGCTGAAAGTGAAATGCATTGAAAGTGTTGAAACGTGGAGTACAACATCGCTCCGATGACTTTGAAAAACGTTATGATTACGAACAATTTATCAATGAGCTTCTTAGAAAATCTGTAGACAGTCAAGAATTGACGC
Source organism: Pardosa pseudoannulata (assembly GCA_032207245.1). Taxonomy (NCBI): domain Eukaryota; kingdom Metazoa; phylum Arthropoda; class Arachnida; order Araneae; family Lycosidae; genus Pardosa; species Pardosa pseudoannulata. The sequence continues at coordinate 82,376,269 of CM063497.1, read as the reverse complement.
TTAATGTGATCACGGTTAAAGTTATCAATCGCTTATTGTTATCGAAATCACTTGGTCCCGATTTTCTCTATTCATTTGTATGTAAAAAATATCGCTTTATGTGATCGTTACATCGGTTAATGGGATCAGTTTTCGAACCTCATTTTAACTGGCAAAGGAATATTCACAATATATTCGGAAGGAATCCTGAATATATGGTGAATATACATTCTTTTCTTACATTCCACTGTTGTTTGAATTTACGAGAATTCTCTTCTTCACCCTAGGTAAATTGGGAATGAACAAAGGAGTGGGAAATTACACGCTCCTGAAATTTTTCAAAAATACGCACACCCTGCTAGTGGTCAATGTTTGTCAGATAAGCAGAAAGCAACACATTATTAGCGGAACTGAGAAGGAGAGTATTCACATTTCATACCCTGCTTGCTTACATGCAGCTTGTCGATATGGAAGCCAGAAAGCAGAATGATTTAACATTAAAAGAAAAGATCGAAATTTTAAATCATTATCACAGGTTGATGGAACTAATGAATCAGATGGACGATCTCGGACGGACAATATATTGACGGATAATAATATTGAGTCACCTACAAGTGCTGAAGTGAAATGCATTGAAAGTGTTGAAAAGTGGAGTACAACACCACTCCGATGACTTAAAAAAACATTACGATTACGAAGAATTTATCAATGAACTTCTTAGAAAAACTGTAGACAGTCAAGAATTGACGCTTAATGTGATCACGGTTAACGTTATCAATCGCTTATTGTTATCGAAATCACTTGGTCCCGATTTTCTCCATTCATTTGTATGTAGAAAATATCTCTTTATGTGATGATCAGTTTTCGAACCTCATTTTAACTGGCAAAGGAATATTCACAATATATTCAGAAGGAATTCTGAATATATGGGGAATATCCATTCTTTTCTTTCCCTCCACTGTTGTTTGAATTTCCGAGAATTCTCTTCTTCAACGTAGGTAAATTGGGAATGAACTAAGGAATGGGAAATTACACGTTCCTGGAATTTTTCAGAAATACGCACACCCTGCTAGTGGTCAATGGTTGTCAGATAAGCAGAAAGCAACACATTATTAGCGGAACTGAGAAGAAGAATATTCACATTTCAAACCTTGCTCGCTTACATGCAGCTTGTTGATATGGAAGCCAGAAAGCAAAATGATTTAACGTTAAAAGAAAAGTTCGAAATTTTAAATCGTTATGACAGGCTGATTATGATTAAGAACAATTTATCAATGAACTTCTTAGAAAAACTGTAGACAGTCAACAATTGATCAATTTTTTTTTATTATGTATACTTTTCTTATGTTTTAAAGGGTAATATACAACAGTACATAAATATAAGGTGAGTTTCTTCATTTTATTTTGATATGTAGTATGTATGAATTAAAAGGGGGGTAAATTTATCTAATTTTTCATATCGTTTATTGTAATCAATCGGTTATTGTTATAAAAATCACGGTATCCCAAACTAATCATATTAAGCGAAGTCCACTGTATCAAACTCTTAAAATTAGCCATGTATGGAACCTACATTTCACAATTTTATTGCTCGAAAGTAGCATGTTCCTTTAGTTCTACTTGTTAAATTTCAAAATAAAATTCTATCTGAATGTGTGACATTGAATAATATATTCTTTTCACTTACAGATTAACTATGTCTCTGAGATGTCCCATGGATTTGGCTTTATATCCCATGGACACCCAAAAATGCCCGATCATCATATGCCCATGTAAGATTCTTTAGTGCTATATATACTTAAATAAATTTAGGACACTATATCACAGAGACTGAAATAGATAACTTTTGATACTATACATATACTAGCATATAGCCCGTTGAATTCGTTTAGAAAGATAATTCAAAGTTTTCTTAGATACGTCAAAAATATCGTTCAGTTCTAACTAATTTTAACCTCTGGAAATCAAATTGATAAGCAAGTGTTTTTAATATTTTTTAGAAAAAAATGACAGCAAATGCCTAGCAAGTGTATACAAATGCTAAACTTGGAACTTATTTTTCTCGAAACTATTGTTTCGAGACTTGAGCAAGCATTTCTTCAAAACTAAGAAATATAGAATCTTTTAGAGTAGAATTTTTATATCTGTATGTATTATAGTACAGCATAACGTCTACTTTTTTTAATCGTTTGAGTCAAATACACCGCTTTCGCGCTTCTCCAATTTCACGTTATAAAAATTAAGAATATTCATATAATAGGATCAGTAACATTTTTAATTTTCCAGAATTGTAAAATACCCTATGAGGCAGGTAAAGAAATGGTTTGTTTTTTATATAAGAATAATCTGGTACATGCTCAATAATTTCTTTATCTTCATACTGCTCTAACCCGATACTGTGAATGAAGTTTAGAATCACTTTGAATTCGTTTAGAAAGAATCTATCAGTGAACTACATAAGATGGATCGTATTATAACTCTTTTAATGATATTAATAAATGCAAAGAAATACCTTTTCTGTACAAAGCTAATGTATATGTGATGGGCATTTAAAAGAAACAAATGAGGAAAAGGTATTCATATGCAGTTGAGTGTCAGAAAGAGAATATAAAGAAACTAGCATACAGCCCATCATATGACGGGATCAGTAAAACTTTTAATTTTCGAGAATTGTAAAATACCTTATGAGGCATTTAAAAAAATTATTTGATTTTTCGCTGAGAATTATCTGGTACATACTCAATAATGTGTTTATCTTCATACTCCTCTAAAGTCTCCATATGCTGTGAATGCAGTTTAAAATCACGTTGAGTACATTTAGAAAGAATCCATCAATGAACTGCATAAGATGGATCGTATTATAACTCCTTTAATGACATTAATAAAGGCAAAGAAATACCTTTTCTTATTATGCTAATGTATATGTGATGGGCATTTTAACGAAACAAATGAGGAAACGGTATTCATATGCAGTTGAGTGTCAGAAAGAGAATATAAAGAAACTAGCATACAGCCCATCATATGACGGGATCAGTAAAACTTTTAATTTTTCAGAATTGTAAAATACCCTATGTAAAAAATAGTTTGTTTTTTGTATCCGAATAATCTGGTACATACTCAATAATTTATTTATCTTCATACTCCTCTAAAGTCTCCCGATACTGTGAATGAAGTTTAGAAACACGTTGAATTCGTTTAGAAAGATAATTCAAAGTTTTCTTAGATACGTCAAAATTATCGTTCAGTTCTGCCTAATTTTTTTTGTCACAGTAATTAATGGAAATAAAGGAATGAAACTATCATTTCCACTACACCCTGGAGGTGATAGAATTTGTTGATGATACCGAGGATAAAAATTAGAGATGGATCGTATTATAACTCCTTTAATGATATTAATAAATGCAAAGAAATACCTTTTCTGTATTATGCTAAGGTATATGTGACGGGCATTTTAACGAAACAAATGAGAAAACGGTATTCATATGCAGTTGAGTGTCAGAAAGGGAATATAAGGAAACTGGCATACAGCCCGTCATATGACAGGATCATTAAAACATTTAATTTTCCAGAATTGTAAAATACCCTATGAGGCAGGTAAAAAAATGGTTTGTTTTTCCGCTTAGAATTATTTGGTACATGCTCAATAATGTGTTTATCTTCATACTCCTCTAAAGTCTCCCGATATTGTGAATGAAGTTTAAAACCACGTTGAATACATTAAGAAAGAATCCATCAATGAACTGCATAAGATGAATCGTATTATAACTCTTTTAATGATATTAATAAATGCAAAGAAATACCTTTTCTGTACTATGCTAATGTATATGTGATGGGCATTTTAACGAAACAAATGAGAAAAGGGTATTCATATGCAGTTGAGTGTTATAAAGGGACTATAAGGAAACTAGCATACAGACCGTCGTATGACGGGATGACTAAAATTTTTAATTTCCCATAATTGTAAAATATTCTATGAGGCAGGCTCAAAAATGGTTTGTTTTTTGGCTGAAAATTATCTGGTACTCAATAATGTGTTTATCTTCATACTACCCTAAAATCTCCCGATAATGTGAATGAAGTTTAAAATCACATTGAATTCATTTAGAAAGATAATTCAAAGTAATCTTAGTTACGTCAAAATTATCGTTAAGTTCTTCCCAATTTTTTGGCCACAGTAATTAATTGAAGTAAATTTTTAATTTCCCAGAATTGTAAAATATTCTATGAGGCAGGCTCAAAAATGGTTTGTTTCTTGGCTGAAAATTATCTGGTACTCAATAATGTGTTTATCTTCATACTCCTCTAAAACCTCCCGATAATGTGAATTCAGTTTAAAATCCCGTTGAATTCATTTAGAAAGATAATTCAAAGTAATCTTAGTTACGTCAAAATTATCGTTAAGTTCTTCCCAATTTTTTGGACACAGTAATTAATGGAAGTAAATTTTTTAATTTCCCAGAATCGTAAAATATTCTATGAGGCAGGCTCAAAAATGGTTTGTTTCTTGGCTGAAAATTATCTGGTACTCAATAATGCGCTTATCTTCATACTCCTCTAAAATCTCCCGATAATGTGAATGCAGTTTAGAATCTTATTGAATTCATTTAGAAAGATAATTCAAAGTAATTTTAGCTACGTCAAAATTACCGTTAAGTTCTTCCCAATTTTTTGACCACAGTAATTAATGGAAGTAAAGGAATGAAACTATCATTTGAACTACATCCTGGAGATAGATAGAATTGGCGGTTAGTACTGTATGTACCTATGTAATGAGTTATTGACTTATATCTAATTTACGTAATATCTAAGCTCTGTGATAAAACGTATGAAAATAATGCTGACGATATTTAAATAATTTAAATCAAGAAATGATTAAATGAAATTTTTAAAGTAATGACGTCAGAATGCTATAAAAGACGTTATTTTTACCTATTTATTATGTGATGTGTCGTCGGCATTTTGTACCGCTTTATAACGCGCTACCCACTTCTTGACGAACGACACCGACTTTCTCATATACCGGGCTGCAGCTGCAAAAGACATGTTTGGTCCTTTTGGATGGTTACATAGAAAGACAGTCTCAAAACGGCTAGCATACGCGGCACTCATTTTGGAATTGTTGATTTAAACACAGAAAAACAAATCGAATAAAGAATATATCCATAAAGCATTCTTCTCTAATGTTTGAAGAACATGTGCAATTAAGTCGGTATCTGCGCACTATCTATTGACGAAGTTATAGAATAAAACCTGGATAAAAGTCCAGTCGTCTGAAGAAAGCAAACAGAGAAAGCCTTAGCGTGCACTATACTGTAGTGCTCTTGAATAAGGAGTCAATGCATTTTTATTCTTGGGAAGGACATTTGTTCACAAGAACATTTATTCAGGTTTTTTTCTTTCCTTGTTTAACATACTTGATTTATTTAATTCTAAAAATAATCCAAGAAAGTCGTTCTTTAAGTAAGGAATGTAGTGTAAAACTTTTTCACTTGTTCTACACTGTTTACCAATAACTATTTGGATACCTGTGATAGAAAAGAAACACTAACTATATTCAAAATCTATAGTTGGTAGAGCCTCAACGAGAGGCAATTACAGCGTGAACCCCCCGGGGCATACTTTCCACAAGTCTTTGTATTACAGCTAGTGGTATTGTCTCTCACTCGGTTTGGAGTAGACATACAAGTTTCTTCACCAAATTTGGACCATTAGTGCATCCCTTATTATGCAATCCAACTCGTCCCAGAGGTTCTCGATATGGTTCAGGTCTGGGCTCTGGGCAGGCTAGTCCATTTGATGAACTCCTTTGGCACCATACCTAGCCTTGGTTAACCCCGAAACAGGACAACTGGCATTGTCTTCCTGAAAGTAACAGGGGTCCAACTCGTAAAACTGCTACAACGTCGGAAGCACATTGTCATCCAAAATAGTACAGTAGGCATTGGCGTTGAGCTTACCATTAATGGGGACCAAGGTCCCAGTCCATACCAGGAGAAACACCCCCAGACTATAATTCCACCTCCGAACTTGACTGTTGTCACAATGCATTCTGGCAGGTGACGTTCTCTAGGCAGACGCCAGACCCAGACCCTGCCATCCGGACTTTAAAGGGTGAACCTTGATTCTTCGCTCCAAAGAACCTGTTTCTACTGATCTACGGTCCAATTGCGATGTGCTTTGCACTACAATAACCGAGCAGCGCGGTTGGCCTTTGTGATCAAAGGCTTACATGGTACATGGGTACATGGATGCATGGGTATGCATGGTATACATGGGTAGCAGCACGACCACGAAATCCAAGCAGATGTACTTTTTACTGATGGTATTCATTGAAACAATACTCCCGGATGCCTGTTGAAACTCCTCGCGGATGAGGGCCATCAGTTGGGTTCAGTTCTTCCGAATTTCTCTGGACAGCACTCGTCGGTCTCTATCTCCCAGTTTCGTTGCTCTGCAGACTCGGCGCACATTCCGACAATCACCGCTCTCCTTCCACTTCTTAGTCACATAGGCCACTGTCAATTTTGTGTACTTCAGATCGCTAGATATGTCCCTTAAGTATCGGCCACATTTGTGATACCCGATAATTATACCTTTCTCGAAATCAGAGAGCTCCGAACTGCGCGGCATCTTGCATGTGACTAAAATTCTGTAAATAATGCTGTTTCCTACACGATGTATACCGGCGGAGGTCGTGACGTACCTCAGGACTGCATATATCATCATTTGAATAGGTGTCTAAATACTTATTGGTAGACAGTGTGAATGCAGAACTTTTCAACTCTTATTATGTGATGCAGAGTCTGCTCGTGGTTTATTAACAGTTTGTATGTCCTTTACATCACAAATATAAACATACTAACATATATCGACTGTCACATGACGGGATCAGTAAAATTTTTAATTTTCCATAATTGTTACGTACCCTATGAGGCAGATCTGTTCATAACTTAACTGTGAGTCATTATATTTTTAAGGATTTTAAAATAAATTTAGTTTATATTTTCAATATGTAATATAAGATTTGGCGCTCTGGGTTAAACCTAAAAATTGCGTATAAAATTAGTTATAATTGATCCAGTAGATATTTAAATAACCGCAAATAAGCGTAAAACATCCATCCTGCTTATATAATAATATAGATAATAATTTCTGTTCTATCACATACATTTCAACAGACAGCAAGATTTTTTTAAAATAAAAAGTAATAAAACTGTACCAAATAATAATAGCAAAAGTAAGTAATTAAATCTTGGTATAAAGCATCCAAATTTATATTATTTTAAAGCATATTTAATACACTATTATGTGAATAAATTTACCTTAAAGTTTTTATTTACTTTAGCATGCCATTCAAAAAAATATAAGCCGAACGTTGGCCGATTGGTTAGGGCGCTGATCGTCGGTACCGGAGTTCGTGGGTTCGAATCCCACTATGGCATGGATGTTCGTAGCCGTTCGGAATCGGCTTTAAGCAGTAGGTCTCGGTCTCATTAGCCCTCGTGTGCAAAACAGTAGACCGTAGCACTCCAAACCAAACCAAACCAATCAAAGAAAAATACAATAGATCCTCGATTATCCGAAGTAATTAGGATCGAACCTACTTTGGATAATCGAGAATTCATCAATAAGGATCTAATTTAATATGTAGTATCATCATTGTTACAATAACATTCGATTGTTCTGAGACTCGGCAGTATGACCTTCCAGATTTTGAAATGGGGTGTGTTTATGTTTAGAATAGGGGTGTTTGAGTACACTCAAACCGAGAATTGTGCTAGCGAGAAGGAATTCTAAAAAAGGGAATTCCAAAATATTTATCTGTACTCGTAATTTGGAAAGGACAGCTTGCATACAAAAGGAATGGGGGGGAGGGAGAAAACTTTAAAAACGCATGGCGATCTTGTAGCTGAAAGGTTGCGGGTTCGGGACTGGAGCCGGCCTAATATCCGCCCTGTTCTCTAAAAGTGTACTATTAATTTATACTACAGTATATCAGAAAAACGTATTAAATTATCGAGTAAATTTAAACACTTCTTTTCTAAAAAAAGAGAAAATTGTCATTAATTTAAATTGTTGATCTCATTTAGAAAACGTATTTGAATTTAAACACTTCTTTTCTAAAAAAATTAGAGAAAATTGTCATCAATTTAAATTGTTGATCTCATTTAGAAAACGTAATTGAATTTAAACACTTCTTTTCTAAAAAAATTAGAGAAAATTGTCATCAATTTAAATTGTTGATCTCATTTAGAAAACGTAATTGAATTTAAACACTTCTTTTCTAAAAAAAGAGAAAATTGTCATTAATTTAAATTGTTGATCTCATTTAGAAAACGTATTTGAATTTGTTTAATTTTGATTATGTTTAAATTCTAAATTTGAGCCGCGGTATCTCAGTTGGCAAAGGCAGCGATCTCGTAGCTGAAAGGTTGCGGGTTTGGGACTTTAGTTCCGCCCTGTTCGCTAAAGGGGACTGAGGCACGTAAAATAGGTTCGTGGTCAGAACGTCCTCCAAGTTCTCGAACGATACCTCTGGGAGTAGCAGGCCAAGCCTGGGGGTCTTCTGCTTCTAAATTACGAGAATCCAGCGGGGGGAATGTTACTCGAGTCCGTATCACACCTTAAGCTACACGTGCTCTCCAGGTGGTGATAGGAAAATGTGTGTATCACCTGATGCATCGGGAAAAATTCTAAATTTGATATAGTTCTATATTGACTAAATTGACGAATTTATTGATTACATAAAATTAAAACCATATAGCTAAATAAAAACATTCTATAGGAAAAACACATAAAAACAGTATTCTATAGAATATTTTTTCTTAAGAGATATGTCTTTCTATAGAATATTTTTCTTTAGAGATATGTTTTTATTTGTATGTAATCAATAAGATTCTTCAGTTTAATTTACACCGAAATATATTAAAATTTAAATTTAAACATCATCAAAATTATAAAATTTGAAATATTTTTTCATAATGATATCAACAAGCTAAATTGAAAAAAATTTCTATAATTAAAAAAAAAACTAGAATTTAAAATATTACTCTAGCATTTTGTTAGTTTTTCGGCTGATTGTACGTAGCAACGAAATACAAAATGTAGTACTTGGATTACTTATAAACAGAAAAAGTGGTGATGTCCGTATCCCTTATATAATAATAGCCTAAGTTATATGTCCGTCTGTCCTTGAATATATGAAGCGGTTGGATCTGGAATGAATAGATGCATCCATATTGGATTCTTGATTAGTTAAGGTTAGCAAAATTCAAAGCGAGTAAAGCTTATCTTCTTCTAAATTATCGATCCGATTCTAAAATAAATTGGTATAAATATCCTATACTATAATACGAGGAATGGTTGTCAAGTCGAAAATCGCCCCAGAATTAATAAACTGTAGTAAACTTGGGGATCTGGGGTTTTGGGTCACGAGGAATCGATTGGCATCGGTTTTGAAGCGCTAAGGTCACGTAGTTCGGCGCTACAGATAGGGCCGGGTTCGAACCCCGGTGCGGGCAAACTTTTTTCTCATGCGTCCAAACCAAGTGAAAATTGGTACCCGGGGGTTTTCGACCACGAGGAATCGATTGGCTGTAGTTCTGACGAATTATTAATAATAATAATAAAAGTCTTTATTGATTTGTCTTTATTCCTTGATATCGGTTTCCACTTTTATTTTCTATCAACTCTAAATATTAAATTAATGTAGCAAAGTATATATAACACATAAACGATATAGTAAAAAAAAAATAATGCAAACAAAAATTTTGAAAACCAACCACAAAAAATTAAAAAATAATGCTTCACTAACGTGCCGAAACAACCTCGCCGTTCAATTTCCAAAGCCACACTAAACACAGAGCATATAACTTATCAAAGTCCGTCGCCGCGTTAGTGCGTCGTCGGCATACCAGGAGGTGCCAATCTGACGCGCCAGTGCGTCGGTGGCAGCGAACGTGTTAAGGAACTGATTTCGATTTCAAATCACCGTCAACAAAGTTTGACATTTCAACATTCATCAGATTTCAAGCTACATTTTCAACATGCAGAAAGCACCTCTACATGAAATGCTTCAAGGAGCCGGAATTTTGGAACAACAAGCGATCAACTCAATTATACCCGCAAATGGACAACTAGAAGATACCGTCATTGTCAGAATGCTTCTCCATTCAACACACTTCAATCTTTACACTGCTCACTTTGTACCATTTCTTTAATTGTATAATTTTTTGTTATCAATTACATTTTATTTTCTATGACTTTTCAAACTTTACCTTTGTATAGAATAGTTCCCTTCCAAACAACTTTGTTTAGAATAGTTTACAATGGTGCACTTTAACCGGTTATCTTTTCACTAATGGTTTCACAAATTTTCTTATGGCATGTATTGTTTTGATAAATCATAATTGAAAATTTAAATCTTCGAGTTAGCTTCGATACCTGTTTTCTCCGAGCGGAGCTCGGTTACCCGGTACTGCTTCAACAAACAGCAAAAAATACTACCGTCTTTAAAACGTTCTAAATGCACTACTTCCTCCTTATCTAGCATTTAATGCCATTATTTTAAACCCTATTTTCCCAGGATAAGAGCAGGTAATTAAATGTATCAATTTATCACATAATAAATAGGTAAAGATAACATTTTATTCTAGCATTAGGATGTTATTCCTTTAACCACATCATTTAATCATTTCTTATTTTAAATTATTTAAATATTGTCTACATTATTTTCATACGTTTTAACACTGAACTTAGATATTACGTAAACAATTTTCGTATATATTTGGCTTAAATAATATATTAGATACATATGTGATAATTATCAATTTAATCATCGATTATTTTTTGTTGGAAGGAAAATTTTATCTCCGGTATCATCAACAAATTCTATCACCCCCAGGGTGTAGTGGAAATGATAGTTTTATTCTTTGACTTCCATTAATTACTGTGGCAAAAAATTGGGAAGAACTTAACGATAATTTCGACGTAGCTAAGAAAACTTTGAATTATCTTTCTAAATGAATTCAACGTGATTCTAAACTGCATTCACAGTATCGGGAGACTTTAGAGGAGTATGAAGATAAACAAATTATTGAGCATGTACCAGATTATTCTTATATAAAAAACAAATAATTTTTTTACCTGCCTCATAGGGTAAGTTACAATTCTGGAAAATTAAAAATTTTACTGATCCCGTCATATGATGGGCTGTATGCTAGTTTCTTTATATTCTCTTATGGACTTTCAACTGCATATGAATACCGTTTTCTCATTTGTTTCGTTAAAATAATGCCCGTCACATTTACACTAGCATAGTACAGAAAAGGTATTTCTTTGCCTTTATTAATGTCATTAAAGGAGTTATAATACGATCCATCTTATGCAGTTCATTGATGGATTCTTTCTAAATGTACTCAACGTGATTCTAAACTGCATTCACAGTATCGGGAGACTTTAGAGCAGTATGAAGATAAACAAATTATTGAGCATGTACCAGATTATTCTTATATAAAAAACAAATAATTTTTTTAAATGCCTCATAAGGTATTTTACAATTCTCGAAAATTAAAAGTTTTACTGATCCCGTCATATGATGGGCTGTATGCTAGTTTCTTTATATTCTCTTTCTGACACTCAACTGCATATGAATACCGTTTCCTCATTTGTTTCGTTAAAATGCCCATCACATATACATTAGCATAATAAGAAAAGGTATTTCTTTGCCTTTATTAATGTCATTAAAGGAGTTATAATACGATCCATCTTATGCAGTTCATTGATGGATTCTTTCTAAATGTACTCAACGTGATTTTAAACTGCATTCACAGCATATGGAGACTTTAGAGGAGTATGAAGATAAACACATTATTGAGCATGTACCAGATAATTCTTATATAAAAAACAAACCATTTTTTTTACCTGCCTCATAGAGTATTTTACAATTCTGGAAAATTAAAAGTTTTACTGATCCCGTCATATGATGGGCTGTATGCTAGTTTCTTTATATTCTCTTTCTGACACTCAACTGCATATGAATACCGTTTCCTCATTTGTTTCGTTAAAATGCCCATCACATATACATTAGCATAATAAGAAAAGGTATTTCTTTGCCTTTATTAATGTCATTAAAGGAGTTATAATACGATCCATCTTATGCAGTTCATTGATGGATTCTTTCTAAATGTACTCAACGTGATTTTAAACTGTATTCACAGCATATGGAGACTTTAGAGCAGTATGAAGATAAACAAATTATTGAGCATGTACCAGATTATTCTTATATAAAAAACAAATAATTTTTTTACCTGCCTCATAGATTTTTTTTACAATTTTGGAAAATTAAAAGTTTTACTGATCCCGTCATATGATGGGCTGTATGCTAGTTTCTTTATATTCCCTTTTTGACACTCAACTGCATATGAATACCTTTTCCTCATTTGTTTCGTTAAAATGCCCATCACATATACATTAGCATAATAAGAAAAGGTATTTCTTTGCCTTTATTAATGTCATTAAAGGAGTTATAATACGATCCATCTTATGCAGTTCATTGATGGATTCTTTCTAAATGTACTCAACGTGATTTTAAACTTCATTCACAGTATTGGGAGATTTTAGAGGAGTATGAAGATAAACTAATTTTTGAGCATGTACCAAATTATTCTTATATAAAAAATAAACCATTTTTTTACCTGGCTAATAGGGTATTTTACAATTCTCGAAAATTAAAAGTTTTACTGATCCCGTCATATGATGGGCTGTATGCTAGTTTCTTTATATTCTCTTTCTGACACTCAACTGCATATGAATACCGTTTCCTCATTTGTTTCGTTAAAATGCCCATCACATATACATTAGCATAATAAGAAAAGGTATTTCTTTGCCTTTATTAATGTCATTAAAGGAGTTATAATACGATCCATCTTATGCAGTTCATTGATGGATTCTTTCTAAATGTACTCAACGTGATTTTAAACTGCATTCACAGCATATGGAGACTTTAGAGGAGTATGAAGATAAACACATTATTGAGTATGTACCAGATAATTCTTATATAAAAAACAAACTATTTTTTACCTGCCTCATAGCTTTTTTTTACAATTCTGGAAAATTTAAAATGTTACTGATCCCATTATATGACGATGATCCTATTATATGAATATTCTTGGTTGTTATAACCGGAAATTGGAGAAAAGCGAAAGTGGTGTATTTGACTCAAACGATTAAAACAAAAGCCGAACAATGGCCGAATGGTTAGGGTGCTGGCCTTCGGAACCGGAGTTCGTGGGTTCGAATCCCAGTATGGCATGGATGTTCGTAGCCGTTAGGAAATGGTTTTAAGCAGTAGGTCCCGCTCTCATTAGCCCTAGTTTTGCAAAAAGTAGACCGTAGCGCTCCAAAACCAAACCAAAAAACCAAACGATTAAAAAAAGGTAGACATTATGCTGCACTATAATACATACAGATATAAAAATTTTAAGATTCTATATTTCTTAGTTTTGAAGAAATGCTTGCTCAAGTCTCGAAACAATAGTTTCGAGAAAAAGAAGTTCCAAGTTTAGCATTTGTATACACTTGCTAGGCATTTGCTGTCAATTTTTTCTAAAAAATATTAAAAACTCTTGCTTAACAATTTGATTTCCAGAGGTTTAATAATACATAGTCGAAATAAGGCAATTGCGTTTGTCACTAATTTCATTTTATTTTATTTAAACTATTAATATATTACTCGTAGCTGAAAGGGTGCGGGTTTGGGACTGGAGCCCGCCTAAGATCCGCCCTGTTCTCTAAAAGTGTACTATTAATTTATACTACAGTATATCAGAAAAACGTATTAAATTATCGAGTAAATTTAAACACTTCTTTTCTAAAAAAAGAGAAAAAAATGTCATCAATTTAAATTGTTGATCTCATTTTGAAAAACGTATTTGAATTTTTCATTTTGAGGATGTTTAAATTCTAAATTTGAGCCGCGTTATCTCAGTCGGCAAAGGCAGCGAACTCGTAGCTGAAAGGGTGCGGGTTTGGGACTGGAGCCCGCCTAACATCCGCCCTGTTCGCTAAAAGTCTACTATTAATATATACTACAGTATACCAAAAAACGTATTAAATTATCGAGTAAATTTAAACACTTCTTTTCTAAAAAAAGAGAAAATTGTCATTAATTTAAATTGTTGATCTCATTTAGAAAACGTATTTGAATTTTTCTAATTTTGAGGATGTTTAAATTCTAAATTTGAGCCCGCGTTATCTCAGTTGGCAAAGGCATCGTCTCGTAGCTGAAAGGGTGCGGGTTTGGGACTGGAGCCCGCCTAACATCCGCCCTGTTCGCTAAAAGTCTACTATTAATATATACTACAGTATACCAAAAAACGTATTAAATTATCGAGTAAATTTAAACACTTCTTTTCTAAAAAAATTAGAGAAAATTGTCATTAATTTAAATTGTTGATCTCATTTAGAAAACGTATTTGAATTTGTTTAATTTTGATTATGTTTAAATTCTAAATTTGAGCCGCGGTATCTCAGTTGGCAAAGGCAGCGATCTCGTAGCTGAAAGGTTGCGGGTTTGGGACTGGAGCCCGCCTAACATCCGCCCTGTTCGCTAAAAGTCTACTATTAATATATACTACAGTATACCAAAAAACGTATTAAATTATCGAGTAAATTTAAACACTTCTTTTCTAAAAAAATTAGAGTCATCAATTTAAATTGTTGATCTCATTTTGAAAACGTATTTGAATTTTTCTAATTTTGATGATGTTTAAATTCTAAATTTGAGCCGCGTTATCTCAGTTGGCAAAGGCAGCGATCTCGTAACAGAAAGGTTGTGGGTTTGGGACTGGAGCCGGGCTAAGATACGCCCTGTTCGCTAAAAGTGTACTATTAAATTTATACTACAGTATACCAAAAAACGTATTAAATTATCGAGTAAATTTTAAACACTTCTTTTTCTAAAAAAAAATTAGAGAAAATGTCATCAATTTAAATTGTTGATCTCATTTTGAAAACGTATTTGAATTTTTCTAATTTTGAGGATGTTTAAATTCTAAATTTGAGCCGCGTTATCTCAGTTGGCAAAGGCAGCGATCTCGTAGCGGAAAGGGTGCGGGTTTGGGACTGGAGCCCGCCTAAGATCCGCCCTGTTCTCTAAAAGTGTACTATTAATTTATACTACAGTATATCAGAAAAACGTATTAAATTATCGAGTAAATTTAAACACTTCTTTTCTAAAAAAAGAGAAAATTGTCATTAATTTAAATTGTTGATCTCATTTAGAAAACGTATTTGAATTTGTTTAATTTTGATTATGTTTAAATTCTAAATTTGAGCCGCGGTATCTCAGTTGGCAAAGGCAGCGATCTCGTAACTGAAAGGGTGCGGGTTTGGGACTGGAGCCCGCCTAACATCCGCCCTGTTCGCTAAAAGTCTACTATTAATATATACTACAGTATACCAAAAAACGTATTAAATTATCGAGTAAATTTAAACACTTCTTTTCTAAAAAAATTAGAGAAAATTGTCATTAATTTAAATTGTTGATCTCATTTAGAAAACGTATTTGAATTTGTTTAATTTTGATTATGTTTAAATTCTAAATTTGAGCCGCGGTATCTCAGTTGGCAAAGGCAGCGATCTCGTAGCTGAAAGGGTGCGGGTTTGGGACTGGAGCCCGCCTAACATCCGCCCTGTTCGCTAAAAGTCTACTATTAATATATACTACAGTATACCAAAAAACGTATTAAATTATCGAGTAAATTTAAACACTTCTTTTCTAAAAAAAGAGAAAATTGTCATTAATTTAAATTGTTGATCTCATTTAGAAAACGTATTTGAATTTGTTTAATTTTGATTATGTTTAAATTCTAAATTTGAGCCGCGGTATCTCAGTTGGCAAAGGCAGCGATCTCGTAGCTGAAAGGTTGCGGGTTTGGGACTGGAGCCGGGCTAAGTTACGCCCCTGTTCGCTAAAAGTCTACTATTAATATATACTACAGTATACCAAAAAACGTATTAAATTATCGAGTAAATTTAAACACTTCTTTTCTAAAAAAATTAGAGAAAATTGTCATTAATTTAAATTGTTGATCTCATTTAGAAAACGTATTTGAAATTTCCTAATTTTGATTATGTTTAAATTCTAAATTTGAGCCGCGGTATCTGAGTTGGCAAAGGCAGCGATCTCATAGCTGAAAGGTTGCGGGTTTGGGACTGGAGCCCGCCTAAGATCCGCCCTGTTCTCTAAAAGTGTACTATTAATTTATACTACAGTATATCAGAAAAACGTATTAAATTATCGAGTAAATTTAAACACTTCTTTTCTAAAAAAAGAGAAAATTGTCATTAATTTAAATTGTTGATCTCATTTTGAAAACGTATTTGAATTTTTCTAATTTTGAGGATGTTTAAATTCTAAATTTGACCGCGTTATCTCAGTTGGCAAAGGCAGCGATCTCGTAACTGAAAGGTTGTGGGTTTGGGACTGGAGCCCGCCTAACATCCGCCCTGTTCGCTAAAAGTCTACTATTAATATATACTACAGTATACCAAAAAACGTATTAAATTATCGAGTAAATTTAAACACTTCTTTTCTAAAAAAATTTAGAGAAATGTCATCAATTTAAATTGTTGATCTCATTTTGAAAACGTATTTGAATTTTTCTAATTTTGAGGATGTTTAAATTCTAAATTTGAGCCGCGTTATCTCAGTTGGCAAAGGCAGCGATCTCGTAGTCTTTTGAAAACACTTTTACAAATTGTTTTAATTTCGAATAAATTAGGGTGTTTTGAGCCACGGTATTTCAGTCAGCAAAGGCATCTATATCATAAACAGAAGATTGTGAGCTGGAAATTCTATCTCAGGGGAGGGGGCAAGCTCCTTGATAGTCCAAGCCATTTATCAAAATTTGAAATTTTTCGTGAGCCGCAATTAAATACGTATTTAAAAGGTATGCAAAAAAGGTATTAATTTTTTTTTACAGAAATTATATTTATTGAATGTCATTTAGAAGTTCTTCGTCCTTTAATTTTTCAAGGAAATTTTTGAATTGTCGATGATTTTTTGCTTTGGTGCGAATGTAATTTACAATGTGTTACACTGTTTTCATAACATCAGGATATTTTAAATATTTTGTAACGAGATGTTCTCTGTAAATTATGCAGTGAATCGGTATGAATTGTGGAATTTGAGAATCATCTCTTAAAAGCCCAATAAGACCGATTTTTTTACCCAGCATTAACGGAGCTCCATCAGTTGTAATTTTTTCTTAAATACAATAACGCAAAAATGAAAATGGAACTCGGGTACATTTATCAAGAGCCACAAATAATCCTTCAAAGTACCGCATGTGGCTCGCAAGTTGTCCACCCCTCCTCTAGCCTGTTCAAGTTTTGCCGTGTTCATTAATAGTGGCTGGAACACGTAAAGGCCCCTCCCCACTATGGTCCACTGCAAGCTATTACCACCTTCTGGAAGAGGTATGCCTTATCTAGATCAACGATGGCACACAATAAAATGGCCTTGGCGGAGAATGGCTTCGGAAGCGATTTTTCTTCAAAGATCACAGACAACCAGATGCGTAATTAAAGTACGCAGCAGACCCTATGGACGAAAACCTCCTCTCGACTGATTTTGTGGTCCACTGTGTGGATGCAACTCGTAAACCATCCCCCAAGGCCTTTATCAGGAAGTGCTGAACAATTGGCCATAGTATGGAGGCTAAGTAAAATAGGTTCGTGATTCAAATGTCTTTCAAGTTCCTAAACGATACATCTAGAGGTGAGGGCTTCTGCATAGTCCTTGATTCTAAATTACCTAGATGAGACCTACTTGAGTTTTAGTCCAACTTCAGCTCTCGTGGTTCTTCGGTCAACTGAAGCTGCATATTACTTTAGCTACGAACCAATCGCATATTTCGACGGGGTCTATTGGACTTGGTGATAGGATTTCCTGATGTCATTAAAGGAGTTATAATACGATCCATCTTATGCAGTTCATTGATGGATTCTTTCTAAATGTACTCAACGTGATTTTAAACTGCATTCACAGCATATGGAGACTTTAGAGGAGTATGAAGATAAACACATTATTGAGTATGTACCAGATAATTCTCAGCGAAAAATCAAATAATTTTTTTAAATGCCTCATAAGGTATTTTACAATTCTCGAAAATTAAAAGTTTTACTGATCCCGTCATATGATGGGCTGTATGCTAGTTTCTTTATATTCTCTTTCTGACACTCAACTGCATATGAATACCGTTTCCTCATTTGTTTCGTTAAAATGCCCATCACATATACATTAACATAGTACAGAAAAAGAATTTCTTTGCATTTATTAATATCATTAAAGGAGTTATAATATGATCCATCTTATGCAGTTCATTGAGGGTTTCTTTCTAAATGTTTTCAACGTGATTTTAAACTTCATTCACAGTATTGGGAGATTTTAGAGGAGTATGAAGATAAACTAATTATTGAGCATGTACCAGATTATTCTTATATAAAAAATAAACCATTTTTTTACCTGCCTCATAAGGTATTTTACAATTCTCGAAAATTAAAAGTTTTACTGATCCCGTCATATGATGGGCTGTATGCTAGTTTCTTTATATTCTCTTTCTGACACTCAACTGCATATGAATACCGTTTCCTCATTTGTTTCGTTAAAATGCCCATCACATATACATTAGCATAATAAGAAAAGGTATTTCTTTGCCTTTATTAATGTCATTAAAGGAGTTATAATACGATCCATCTTATGCAGTTCATTGATGGATTCTTTCTAAATGTACTCAACGTGATTGTAAACTTCATTCACAGTATTGGGAGACTTTACAGCAGTATGAAGATAAACAAATTATTGAGCATGTACCAGATTATTCTTATATAAAAAACAAACTATTTTTTACCTGCCTCATAGGGTATTTTACAATTCTGGAAAATTAAATATTTTACTGATCCCGTCATATGACGGTCTGTATATTAGTTTCCTTATAGTCCCTTTCTAACACTCAACTGCATATGAATACCGTTTTTTTCATTTGTTTCGTTAAAATGCCCGTCACATATACACTAGCATAGTACAGAATAGGTATTTCTTTGCCTTTATTAATGTCATTAAAGGAGTTATAATACGATCCATCTTATGCAGTTCATTGATGGATTCTTTCTAAATGTACTCAACGTGATTTTAAACTGCATTCACAGCATATGGAGACTTTAGAGGAGTATGAAGATAAACACATTATTGAGCGTGTACCAGATTATTCTCATCCAAAAAAAATAAACCATTTTTTTTACCTGCCTCATAGGGTATCTCACAATTCTGGAAAATTAAAGTGTTTTACTGATCCCGTCATATGATGGGCTGTATGCTAGTTTCTTTATATTCTCTTTCTGACACTCAACTGCATATGAATACCGTTTCCTCATTTGTTTCGTTAAAATGCCCATCACATATACATTAGCATTGTACAGAAAAGGTATTTCTTTGCATTTATTAATATCATTAAAAGAGTTATAATACGATCCATCTTATGCAGTTCATTGACGGATTCTTTCTAAATGTATTCAACGTGATTCTAAACTGCATTCACAGTATCGGGAGACTTTAGAGGAGTATGAAGATAAACAAATTATTGAGCATGTACCAGATAATTCTTAGTAAAAAAGAAACCATTTTTTTACCTGCCTCATAGGGTATTTTACAATTCTGGAAAATTAAAAGTTTTACTAATCCCGTCATATGACGGGCTGTATGCTAGTTTCCTTATAGTCCCTTTCTAACACTCAACTGCATATGAATACCGTTTTTTCATTTGTTTCGTTAAAATGCCCGTCACATATACACTAGCATAGTACAGAATAGGTATTTCTTTGCCTTTATTAATGTCATTAAAGGAGTTTTAATACGATCCATCTTATGCAGTTCATTGATGGATTCTTTCTAAATGTATTCAACGTGATTCTAAACTGCATTCACAGTATCGGGAGACTTTAGAGGAGTATGAAGATAAACAAATTATTGAGCATGTACCAGATAATTCTTATATAAAAAATAAACCATTTTTTTACCTGCCTCATAGGGTATTTTACAATTCTGGAAAATTAAAAGTTTTACTGATCCCGTCATATGACGGGCTGTATGCTAGTTTCTTTATATTCTCTTTCTGACACTCAACTGCATATGAATACCGTTTCCTCATTTGTTTCGTTAAAATGCCCATCACATATACATTAGCATAATAAGAAAAGGTATTTCTTTGCCTTTATTAATGTCATTAAAGGAGTTATAATACGATCCATCTTATGCAGTTCATTGATGGATTCTTTCTAAATGTATTCAACGTGGTTTTAAACTTCATTCACAGTATTGGGAGACTTTACAGCAGTATGAAGATAAACAAATTATTGAGCATGTACCAGATTATTCTTATATAAAAAACAAACTATTTTTTACCTGCCTCATAGCTTTTTTTTACAATTCTGGAAAATTAAAAATGTTTTACTAATCCCGTCATATGACGGTCTGTATATTAGTTTCCTTATAGTCCCTTTCTAACACTCAACTGCATATGAATACCGTTTTTTCATTTGTTTCGTTAAAATGCCCATCACATATACATTAACATAGTACAGAAAAAGTATTTCTTTGCATTTATTAATGTCATTAAAGGAGTTATAATATGATCCATCTTATGCAGTTCATTGAGGGTTTCTTTCTAAATGTTTTCAACGTGATTTTAAACTTCATTCACAGTATTGGGAGATTTTAGAGGAGTATGAAGATAAACTAATTTTTGAGCATGTACCAAATTATTCTTATATAAAAAATAAACCATTTTTTTACCTGCCTCATAGGGTATTTTACAATTTTGGAAAATTAAAAGTTTTACTGATCCCGTCATATGACGGGCTGTATGCTAGTTTCTTTATATTCTCTTTCTGACACTCAACTGCATATGAATACCGTTTCCTCATTTGTTTCGTTAAAATGCCCATCACATATACATTAGCATAATAAGAAAAGGTATTTCTTTGCCTTTATTAATGTCATTAAAGGAGTTATAATACGATCCATCTTATGCAGTTCATTGATGGATTCTTTCTAAATGTACTCAACGTGATTTTAAACTTCATTCACAGTATTGGGAGATTTTAGAGGAGTATGAAGATAAACTAATTTTTGAGCATGTACCAAATTATTCTTATATAAAAAATAAACCATTTTTTTACCTGGCTAATAGGGTATTTTACAATTCTGGAAAATTAAAAAATTTTACTAATCCCGTCATATGACGGGCTGTATGCTAGTTTCCTTATATTTCCTTTCGCACACTCAACTGCATATGAATACCGTTTTTTTATTTGTTTCGTTAAAATGCCCATCACATATACATTAGCTTTGTACAGAAAAGGTATTTCTTTGCATTTATTAATATCATTAAAAGAGTTATAATACGATCCATCTTATGCAGTTCATTGATGGATTCTTTCTAAACGAATTCAACGTGATTCTAAACTTCATTCACAGTATCGGGAGACTTTAGAGGAGTATGAAGATAAACAATCTATTGAGCATGTATCAGATAATTTTTAGAATAATCAAACCATTTTTTACCTGCCTTATAGGGTATTTTACAATTCTGGAAAATTAAATGTTTTACTAATCCCGTCATATGACGGGCTATATGCTAGTTTCCTTATATTCCCTTTCGCACACTCAACTGCATATGAATACCGTTTTTTTATTTGTTTCGTTAAAATTCCCGTCACATATACACTAGCATAGTACAGAATAGGTATTTCTTTGCCTTTATTAATGTCATTAAAGGAGTTATAATACGATCCATCTTATGCAGTTCATTGATGGATTCTTTCTAAATGAATTCAACGTGATTCTAAACTTCATTCACAGTATCGGGAGGCTTTAGAAGAGTATGAAGATAAACAAATTATTGAGCGTGTACCAGATGATTCTCAGCCAAAAAACAAACCATTTTTTACCTGCCTCATAGGGTACTTTACAATTCTGGAAAATTAAATGTTTTACTAATCCCGTCATATGACGGTCTGTATATTAGTTTCCTTATAGTCCCTTTCTAACACTCAACTGCATATGAATACCGTTTTTTTCATTTGTTTCGTTAAAATGCCCGTCACATATACACTAGCATAGTACAGAATAGGTATTTCTTTGCATTTATTGATATCATTAAAGGAGTTATAATACGATCCATCTTATGCAGTCCATTGATGGATTCTTTCTAAATGTATTCAACGTGATTCTAAACTTCATTCACAGTATCGGGAGAATGTAGAGCAGTATGAAGATAAACAAATTGTTGAGCATGTACCAGATAATTTTTAACCAAAAAACAAACCATTTTTTTTACCTGCCTCATAGGGTATTTTACAATTCTGGAAATAAAAAAAAATTACTAATCCCGTCATATGACGGGGTATATGCTAGTTTCCTTATATTCCCTTTCTGACACTCAACTGCATATGAATACCGTTTTCTCATTTGTTTCGTTAAAATGCCCGTCACATATACATTAGCATAATACAGAAAAGGTATTTCTTTGCATTTATTAATATCATTAAAGGAGTTATAATACGATCCATCTTATGCAGTTCATTGATGGATTCTTTCTAAATGTATTCAACGTGATTCTAAACTGCATTCACAGTATCGGGAGAATTTAGAGGAGTATGAAGATAAACAAATTATTGAGTATGTACCAGATAATTCTCATCTAAAAAAAAAAAACATTTTTTACCTGCCTCATAGGGTATTTTACAATTCTGGAAAATTAAAAATTTTACTTATCCCGTCATATGACGGTCTGTATATTAGTTTCCTTATAGTCCCTTTCTAACACTCAACTGCATATGAATACCGTTTTTTCATTTGTTTCGTTAAAATGCCCGTCACATATACACTAGCATAGTACAGAATAGGTATTTCTTTGCCTTTATTAATGTCATTAAAGGAGTTATAATACGATCCATCTTATGCAGTTCATTGATGGATTCTTTCTAAATGTACTCAACGTGATTTTAAACTTCATTCACAGTATATGGAGACTTTAGAGGAGTATGAAGATAAACAAATTATTGAGCATGTACCAGATTATTCTTATAGCAAAAAAATAAACCATTTTTTTTACCTGCCTCATAGGGTATTTTACAATTCTGGAAAATTTAAAATTTTACTGATCCCGTCATATGACGGGCTGTATGCTAGTTTCTTTATATTCTCTTTCTGACACTCAACTGCATATGAATACCGTTTCCTCATTTGTTTCGTTAAAATGCCCATCACATATACATTAGCATAATAAGAAAAGGTATTTCTTTGCCTTTATTAATGTCATTAAAGGAGTTATAATTCGATCCATCTTATGCAGTTAATTGATGGATTCTTTCTAAATAAATTCAATGCAATTCTAAACTTCATTCACAGTATTGGGAGACTTTACAGCAGTATGAAGATAAACAAATTATTGAGCATGTACCAGATAATTCTTATATAAAAAACAAACTATTTTTTACCTGCCTCATAGGGTACTTTACAATTCTGGAAAATTAAATGTTTTACTAATCCCGTCATATGACGGGCTATATGCTAGTTTCCTTATATTCCCTTTCGCACACTCAACTGCATATGAATACCGTTTTTTTATTTGTTTCGTTAAAATTCCCGTCACATATACACTAGCATAGTACAGAATAGGTATTTCTTTGCATTTATTAATATCATTAAAGGAGTTATAATACGATCCATCTTATGCAGTTCATTGATGGATTCTTTCTAAATATATTCAACGTGATTCTAAACTGAATTCACAGTATCGGGAGAATTTAGAGGAGTGTGAAGATAAACAAATTATTGAGCGTGTACCAGATAATTCTCAGTAACAAAACAAACCATTTTTTACTTGCCTCATAAGGGACTTGACAATTCTGGAAAATTAAATGTTTTACTAATCCCGCCAGATGACGGGCTATATGCTAGTTTCCTTATATTCCCTTTCGCACACTCAACTGCATATGAATACCGTTTTTTTATTTGTTTCGTTAAAATTCCCGTCACATATACACTAGCATAGTACAGAATAGGTATTTCTTTGCATTTATTAATATCATTAAAGGAGTTATAATACGATCCATCTTATGCAGTTCATTGATGGATTCTTTCTAAATAAAGTCAACGTGATTCTAAACTTCATTCACAGTATCGGGAGTCTTTAGAGGAGGATGAAGATAAACAAATTATTGAGATTGTACCAGGTAAAAACAAACCATTTTTTACCTGCTTCATAGGGTACTTTACAATTCTGGAAAATTAAAAATTTTACTGATCCTGTCATATCACGGTCTGTATATTAGTTTCCTTATAGTCCCTTTCTAACACTCAACTGCATATGAATACCGTTTTTTCATTTGTTTCGTTAAAATGCCCGTCACATATACACTAGCATAGTACAGAATAGGTATTTCTTTTGCATTTATTGATATCATTAAAGGAGTTAAAATACGATCCATCTTATGCAGTCCATTGATGGATTCTTTCTAAATGAATTCAACGTGATTCTAAACTTCATTCACTGTATCGGGAGAATGTAGAGCAGTATGAAGATAAACAAATTATTGAGCATGTACCAGATTATTCTTATATAAGAAACAAACCATTTTTTACCTGCCTCATAGGGTATTTTACAATTCTGGAAAATTAAATGTTTTACTAATCCCGTCATATGACGGGCTATATGCTAGTTTCCTTATATTCCCTTTCGCACACTCAACTGCATATGAATACCGTTTTCTCATTTGTTTCGTTAAAATGCCCGTCACATATACATTAGCATAATACAGAAAAGGTATTTCTTTGCATTTATTAATATCATTAAAGGAGTTATAATACGATACATCTTATGCAGTTCATTGACGGATTCTTTCTAAATGAATTCACGTGATTCTAAACTGCTTTCACAGTATCGGGAGACTTTAGAGGAGTATGAAGATAAACAAATTATTGAGCATGTACCAGATTATTCTCATATAAAAAACAAACCATTTTTTTACCTGCCTCATAGGGTACTTTTCAATTCTGGAAAATTTAAAATGTTACTAATCCCGTCATATGACGTTCTGTATATTAGTTTCCTTATAGTCCCTTTCTAACACTCAACTGCATATGAATACCGTTTTTTCATTTGTTTCGTTAAAATGCCCGTCACATATACACTTAGCATAGTACAGAATAGGTATTTCTTTGCATTTATTGATATCATTAAAGGAGTTAAAATACGATCCATCTTATGCAGTCCATTGATGGATTCTTTCTAAATGTATTCAACGTGATTCTAAACTTCATTCACAGTATCGGGAGAATTTAGAGGAGTATGAAGATAAACAAATTATTGAGTATGTACCAGATAATTCTCAGCGAAAAAAACAAACCATTTTTTTACCTGCCTCATAGGGTATTTTACAATTCTGGAAAATTAAAAGTTTTACTAATCCCGTCATATGACGGGCTGTATGCTAGTTTCTTTATATTCCCTTTCTGACACTCAACTGCATATGAATACCTTTTCCTCATTTGTTTCGTTTAAATGCCCATCACATATACATTAGCTTTGTACAGAAAAGGTATTTCTTTGCATTTATTAATATCATTAAAGGAGTTATAATACGATACATCTTATGCAGTTCATTGACGGATTCTTTCTAAATGTATTCAACGTGATTCTAAACTGCATTCACAGTATCGGGAGAATTTAGAGGAGTATGAAGATAAACAAATTATTGAGCATGTACCAGATAATTCTCATCCAAAAAACAAACCATTTTTTACCTGCCTCATAGGGTATTTTACAATTCTGGAAAATTAAAAGTTTTACTGATCCCGTCATATGACGGGCTGTATGCTAGTTTCCTTATATTCCCTTTCGCACACTCAACTGCATATGAATACCGTTTTTTCATTTGTTTCGTTAAAATGCCCGTCACATATACACTAGCATAGTACAGAATAGGTATTTCTTTGCATTTATTGAATATCATTAAAGGAGTTATAATTCGATCCATCTTATGCAGTTCATTGATGGATTCTTTCTAAATGAATTCAACATGATTTTAAACTTCATTCACAGTATTGGGAGACTTTAAAGAAGTATGAAGATAAACAAATTATTGAGCATGTACCAGATTATTCTTATATAAAAAATTAAACCATTTTTTTTACCTGCATAGGGTACTTTACAATTCTGGAAAATTAAAAGTTTTACTGATCCCGTCATATGACGGGCTGTATGCTAGTTTTATTATATTCTCCTTCCGACACCCAACTGCATATAAATACCGTTTTCTCATTTGTTTCGTTAAAATGCCCGTCCCATATACACTAGCATAGTACAGAATAGGTATTTCTTTGCCTTTATTAATGTCATTAAAGGAGTTATAATTCGATCCATCTTATGCAGTTCATTGATGGATTCTTTCTAAATGTATTCAACATGGTTTTAAACTTCATTCACAGTATTGGGAGACTTTACAGCAGTATGAAGATAAACAAATTATTGAGCATGTACCAGATTATTCTTATATAAAAAACAAACTATTTTTTACCTGCCTCATAGCTTTTTTTTACAATTCTGGAAAATTAAAAATGTTACGGATCCTATTATATGAATATTCTTGGTTTTTATAACCGGAAATTGGAAAAGCGGTGTATTTGTCTCAAACGATTAAAACAAAAGCCGAACGATGGCCGAATTGTTAGGGTGCTGGCCTTCGGAACCGGAGTTCGTGGGTTCGAATCCCAGTATGGCATGGATGTTCGTAGCCGTTAGGAAATGGTTTTAAGCAGTAGGTCCCGCTCTCATTAGCCCTAGTTTTGCAAAAAGTAGACCGTAGCGCTCCAAAACCAAACCAAAAAACCAAACGATTAAAAAAGGTAGACATTATGCTGCACTATAATACACACAGATATAAAAATTTTAAGATTCTATATTTCTTAGTTTTGAAGAAATGCTTGCTCAAGTCTCGAAACAATAGTTTTGAGAAAAAGAAGTTCCAAGTTTAGCATTTGTATACACTTGCTAGGCATTTGCTGTAATTTTTTTTTTCAAAAAACTATTAAAATCACTTGCTTAACAATTTCATTTCCAGAGGTTTAATAATACATATTCGAAATAAGGCAATTGCGTTTGTCACTATTTTCATTTTATTTTATTTAAACTATTAATATATTGTACATTCTACCAAAAAAGTTACCAATTAACTAATAAGTTTATAAACTCTAGTTCTTTTTAAAATAAAAATTAGAGAAATTTTTATCAATTTATATTGTTGATCTCATTTTCAAAAAGTATGTGAAATTTTATAATTTTGATGATGTTTAAATTCTAAATTTGATATAGTATTATATTAACTAAATTGGAAAATTTGATTCATTACATGAAACTAATTGAAAACATATCTGTAAAGAAAAACATTTTAAAGGAAAAATATCTCTAAAGAAAAAATATTCTATAGAATATTTTTTCTATAGGATATTCTATAGAATATAGAATTTTCTATAGAATATTCTATAGAATATTTTTTATTTACACAGATTTTTTATTATATAAAATCTGTTTCTTTAGAGATATGTTTTTCCATAGAATGTTTCTTCTTTAGAATGTTTTTACTTTTATGTAATTAATAAAATTCTTTAATTTAATTAACACAGAACTACATCAAAGCTAAAATGTAAACAAGAAAAATATTCTATAGAATATTTTTTATTTACACAGATTTTTTATTATATAAAATCTGTTTCTTTAGAGATATGTTTTTCCATAGAATGTTTCTTCTTTAGAATGCTTTTTACATTTATGTAATCAATAAAATTCTTTAATTTAATTATCACAGATCTACATCAAAGCTAAAATGTAAACAAGAAAAATATTCTATAGAATATATTTTGTTTACACAGATTTTTTATTATATAAAATCTGTTTCTTTAGAGATATGTTTTTCCATAGAATGTTTCTTCTTTAGAATGTTTTTACTTTTATGCAATCAATAAAATTCTTTAATTTAATTAACACAGAACTACATCAAAACGAATATGTAAACAAGAAAAATATTCTATAGAATATATTTTGTTTACACAGATTTTTTATTATATAAAATCTGTTTCTTTAGAGATATGTTTTTCCATAGAATGTTTCTTCTTTAGAATGCTTTTTACATTTATGTATTCAATAAAATTCTTCGCCGAACGATGGCCGATTGGTTAGGGTGCTAACCTTCGGTACCGGAGTTCGTGGGTTCGAATCCCACAGTGGCAGGGATGTTCGTAGCAGTTCGGAATAAACTTTAAGTAGTAGGTTCGGGTCTCATTAGCCCTCCTTTTTGCAAAAAGTAGACCATAGCGCTCCAAACCAAAACCAATAAAATTCTTCAATTTAATTAAAACATGGAACTACGTCAAAGATAAAATGCAAACATCATCAAAATTATAAAACTTGAAATATTTTTTTCAAAATGAGATCAATAAACTAAATTGAAATTAGTATAATTACTTAAGCTACTATAATTAAAAAAAAAAACTAAAGTTTTAATAATACTCATTGATTTGGTAAGTTTTTTTTTTTTTGGCACACTGTTAGTAACAATAAAATACGAAATGTAATGCTTGGATTACTTATAAACAGAAAACGTGGTGATGCCTGTATCAAATGAATATTTTTAGTTTTTTTTTTCTACATGAAATTGTAGGAACACAGAAGTGCTGTATTTCATTCAAACAGTTAAAAGGTACACATTATGCTGCACTATAATACTTACAGATATAAAAATTTTAAGATTATATATTTCTTAGTTTTGAAGAAATGCTTGCCTAAGTTTTGGAACAATAGTTTTGAGAAAAAAAAGTTTCAAGTTTAGCATTTGTATACACTTCCTAGGCATTTGCTGTCATTTTATTTTCTAAAAAATATTAAAAACACTTGCTTAACAATTTGATTTCCAGAGGTTTAATAATACATAGTCGAAATAAGGCAATTGCGTTTGTCACTATTTTCATTTTATTTTATTTAAACTATTAATATATTATACATTCTACCAAAAAAGTTACCAAATTAACTGATAAGTTTATAAACTCTTAAAAAAATTAGAGAAAAGTTTAAAAAAAAATTAGAGAAATTTTTCATCAATTTATATTGTTGATCTCATTTTGAAAAAGTATTTGAAATTTTATAATTTTGATGATGTTTAAATTCTAAATTTGATATAGTATTATATTAACTAAATTGGAAAATTTGATTCATTACATGAAACTAATTGAAAACATATCTGTAAAGAAAAACATTTTAAAGGAAAAATATCTCTAAAGAAAAAATATTCTATAGTATATTTTTTCTTTAGACAGATTTTTTATTATATAAAATCTGTTTCTTTAGAGATATGTTTTTCCATAGAATGTTTCTTCTTTAGAATGTTTTTACTTTTATATAATCAATAAAATTCTTTAATTTAATTAACACAGAACTACATCAAAGCTAAAATGTAAACAAGAAAAATATTCTATAGAATATTTTTTGCTTACACAGATTTTTTATTATATACAATCTGTTTCTTTAGAGATATGTTTTTCCATAGAATGTTTCTTCTTTAGAATGTTTTTACTTTTATGTAATCAATAAAATTCTTTAATTTAATTAACACAGAACTACATCAAAGCTAAAATGTAAACAAGAAAAATATTCTATAGAATATTTTTTATTTACACAGATTTTTTATTATATAAAATCTGTTTCTTTAGAGATATGTTTTTCCATAGAATGTTTCTCCTTTAGAATAGTTTTTACATTTATTTAATCAATAAAATTCTTCAATTTAATTGAAACGTGGTACTACGTCAAAGCTAAAATGCAAACATCATCAAAATTATAAAACTTGAAATACTTTTTTCAAAATGAGATCAATAAACTAAATTGAAATTAGTATAATTACTTAAGCTACTATAATTTTAAAAAAAATAAAGTTTTAATAATACTCATTGATTTGGTATGTTTTTTTTTTGTTTTTTTTTTTGTACACTGTTAGTAACAATAAAATACGAAATGTAATGCTTGGATTACTTATAAACAGAAAACGTGGTGATGCCTGTATCAAATGAATATTTTTAGTTTTTTTTTTCTACATGAAATTGTAGGAACACAGAAGTGCTGTATTTCATTCAAACAGTTAAAAGGTACACATTATGCTACATTATCATACATACAGATATAAAAAATTTTAAGATTCTATATTTCTTAGTTTTGAAGAAATGCTTGCCCAAGTTTCGGAACAATAGTTTTGAGAAAAAGAAGTTCCAAGTTTAGCATTTGTATACACTTGCTAGGCATTTGTTGTCATTTTTTTTCCAAAAAAAATATTAAAAACACTTGCTTAATAGTTTGATTTCCAGAGGTTTAATAACGCAAAGTCTAAATAAAGCAACTGCGTTTGTCACTAATTATATAATATTTTAATCACAATAATTATTTTTCTCTATGTTGCTAACCATAAAATGTGTCAAACAATGTTTCAATTGTAATAGTAGCGAGACTGAGCACGTTTTAACTACAGATAACAATTGCCAACTCCGACGATTCCTTAACATCTTAACCCTTTGACCGTTTCATTTTTTTTCCAGAATTCGGTCAAAAATGTCACATTTTTTATTACATTTTTTAAATTCATTTTACATTTTAAAGTAAAGATATGTTATTAAAATTAACATTTCTAATAATTTTAAACATTTATTACAACTTTTTTTTCTTTTTATGAAAGCATCATAGAACTGAAGTTTACCTTTAGTCTCGTCGATATCCAAGTTAATTTTTGGAATTCCAGTGAGAGCAAATCTAGGAGGCGGATCCGAAGGATTATCACAATTAATTTCAAAAAATTGTCTTGCTTGACTGATTCCATCTGTACTACTATCAGAGTCACTACTATCCAGGTCATCTAGTCATCTTTCGCTACTATCATTTACAGATAATTCAGTTTCTGATTTCGAATCACAATTCGAATCCCAAGAAATGATCTCCATACGCTCTGAATTATTCATTATTTAAAACTAAAAATATATTATTCAACTCTTACATCAATAAAATTATCAGGCGGTTAGTAAAATATAACCAGAAAGCTATACACTGAAAGATAACAATTCGTCTTCTGATACAAAACATGCGAGAAAACCTGCGATTTTGAACCAATCAAAGTAGAAAATACAATAAACTGCAAACTATCATTTACTGGACAACTATTATACGAACCATTTATACGAATAATTTACTCTATAATTGAAAAAAATACGGCCGAAACAGGCAAGCGAAATAAACATCAGATTGCCCGTACGGCGTGCGGGCAAATCAGTAAAGGCCCGAAAGCTGTGCCCGTACGGCTTACAGGCAAAACAGGAAAGGGGTTAAGCCTAATCATTCTAAAAACATTGGTGTCCGCGGCGGAGCCTACGGAGTTACGGGACAAATGACGGACTGCCCCGTAGCTGAGCCAACTAAGCGCTAAGGGTTAAAGCTATAATATTAAATGCAAATAATGTGTAGTTTTACAAGTTCTAATTCTAATAATTCAATGGAATTTCTTTTAAACGACTCAGCAAAGGACAGATTTAAAAATATAGAATTGTAAAAATCGAATTTTTTAAGGTGATGTATCCCCTTAAAACAAGATGGGAAATATTACCTGGTAACCTTGTGGAAGATCTTTAGAGGAAACTAAACTTTACAATAGTTGCATCTTAAAATAATGCTGATATAGAAAACTCTACGAAATACTTAAAATGTTCGAGCACTTCAGAATGTTAGCATTGGCAACCGTGTGATTTTACAACTGTCACCTCTCGATAATATGCCAAGAAACATCAAAGCACTTCACTCTTGCACTGAAATGTTTCGAAACATCCAGAATGTCAATAAAGAAAAGAAAACCATACCACGGTCAGGTCAACAGGATAATTTTAACATTCTAACAGTAGTTTTCCTCCCTAGCCTTGCAAAACCAAGAACCTTGAAAGAAAGGAGAGGAGATTTATAGCTGTTGACATGAAACTTGGAGACACTTCAGACGTGTAAAAACACGAGACTCTTAAATAATCATAACATATATTTAAATACGCTTCCTAGTATTAAGCAACGTAGTGGGATTTAATTGTTTAATAATTTACAGTTAGTGTGAAACTTCTGAAAAAAGAAGCTTAAAGCGAGAGTTTATTTAGAACTCCTTCCACGAAGTTGGGGAGACTTACAGTTTATTTGTTTGCAATACCCATAAATATGGAACTTAATGTCAACGGTATTTAGAAAATGAGGACTACAAATTTTTAAGAACATTTGTATTAATCAGAGATATTATAAAATTCTTGTAGTGCTTTAGTTTCTCATTATGTATTTTAAATTGTAGCTTATATATTATGGGAAGTAATTAACTTCAGAATGTTGTAAGCATTTCAAAAGCTGTTTATCACCAACTTAATTTGTAGAGTATACAATGGTTTGGTTTGGAGCACTACGGTCTACTGTTTTGCACACGAGGGCTAATGAGACAGGGACCTACTGCTTAAAGCCGATTCCGAACGGCTACGAACATCCATGTCATAGTGGGATTCGAACCCACGAACTCCGGTACCGACGGTCAGTGCCCTAACCAATCGGCCAGCGTTCGACGGTATATAATGGAAATTACCTAAAATTAATATATTTTTAAAAAAATCAAGAATCTATTCTTTTCAAAATTAAAAACAAATTACAGTTATTATTTTTGTACTAGAAAAATGGATATTTTGACTTTATTATTTTTTAACTATATTTCCGCTTACGATTGTGAAACCTAGAAGGTATCCTGTGTTTAAAAATGATCTTATACATTGTATGCGGGACAAGTACTAGTACGTTTTATGACGATTGATACTTGAGCGCTTGTCACGTACTAGCAAGGTTAGTGCAACAACATGGTTTGTTTGTGGGTACAGAAATAACGGTATATACAGGAAAACGAAGCCGAATGTTCTTGTCTACTACATGGATTCTGTAAAAATTTAGACAAATAAAAGATAGTTTTTACATCAATCGATGCGGAAACACAGAACGGGAAAAAATTAAAACTATATACTACTATTTCTATTTGATTTTTCATACTTACGATACTCTTATAAATTTATCCACTGAAAAATATATTTTTTGTTTACAAAAATCTTATGGTTCTTATTTATATATTTCTATTTATATATTTCCTTATATATGTCAATACAAAATACGAAAAGTTGGTTATAAAATTAAATAATTTTCGATCTATTGAGATTTAACTGAATAACTAAATTAAAGCTCAAACGGTACAATTCTGTTGCGAAATAATTTCTGTAATATAATATCGATGAACGAAATGGTATGACCAAAAAACTCATCACAGAATATAATTAAGAAGTGAAACATTCAAATCACCATAGACATGCAAATATAAAAATCGAAATAAATGTTGTAAGTAAAAAAAGGAACATGACTGCTATTTCAGGAAAATAAAGGCATACAAAAACCTACAATGTTTACGAAACACTACTATTGACTGTTGTCAAATAAAAAGATAAAAGGAAAAAAATCAAATGAAATATTTGTTTATATTTGTCAGCGTAATAGGCAGCTTTAACTTATTATATATTCAAAAGATTTCCATAGATACGTTGAGGTTGAAAAGTATGTATGGAAATAAAAACCGTGCTTGATTATTTTTGAATTGAGAAAATGTAGTTATTTTGGTTAATAAATCTATTTTCCGCTATTTAAACTTAAATAAATAGTTAACTGAAATTTAAATCTCCTACTTATAGTTTGTTACATTGTAAGCGTTTTACTATATCTTATACAACTGAAAATGTTTGCGGACTTTAGAAACAAATTAATTTTACTACTAGTATAAATTTATCCACTAAAAAATATATTTTTTGTTTACAAAAATCTTATGGTTGTTATTTATATATTTCTATTTATATATTTCTTTATATATTTCAATATAAAATACGAAAACTTGGTTATAAAATTAAATAATTTCCGATTTATTGAGATTCAACTGAATAACTAAATTTATGCTCAAAACGCGCGCTCCCGGTACAAGTTTGCTTCGAAATGTACCCGAATACAATGTGTTAGTTGAAGAACTGAACTGCTAGAAACTTACTGGAAAGGTTCCTTACAGTAATGAGCCGTTCAGAATCAGCTTTAAACTGTAGGTCCCGGTCTCACTAGCCATCCTGTTGCAAAAAGTAGACCGTAGCCCTCCAAACCAAACCTTTGCAGTAATGAAGCCTTACAAGAGATGGATAGAGACCACCAACAGCTTCATAAATTAGAAACGAAAAAAAAATTACAAAGCGAATAAATAGTAGCAAACAAAAATAATAGTCCAACACTATATATAGAATAGAAAATGGCAAAGAAATTCGCTTTCTATATTTCCATTTAATATTGTGATTATGTCATATGTATATATATATATATATATATATATATATATATATATATATATATATATATATATATATATATATATATATATATATATATACTAGCATATAGTCCATCATATAACGGGATTAGTAAAAATTTCAATATTCCAGAACCGTTAAGTACCCAATGAGGCAGGTAAAAAATGGTTTGTTTTTTAGCTGAGAATTATCTGGTTCACTCTCAATAATTTATTTATCGTCATACTCCTCTAGTCTCCCGATGCTGTAATGCAGTTTAGAATCACGTTGAATTCATTTAGTCAAACAGTGTGGTTATGTATAATAAACAAACACACAAAAGAACTTCTTAATTTCCAAATATATATAAATTAAAAGTTAGATATTTATTAGTCCTTGAAATAGACTCCTAGACTGGTATGAAAAGAGTTTATTGTTAATACAGGGGATAAAATTTTGATCGCAACAAATAATAATCGGTGATTAAATTTAAAATTATTACATATGTACCTAATCTATTATTTAAGCTAAATATAAAAGAAAATCATTTACGTAATATCTAAGTTCAGTGATAAAAGATACTAAAATAGTGTAGACGATATTTAAATAATTTGAAATATGAAATGATTCAATGAAATGTTTAAAGGAATGACGTCACAATTCTAGAAAAAAATTGTTATTTTTACCTATTTATTAAGTGATAAATGGATAAACTGAATCGCCTGCTCTTAACCGGGGAAATAAGGCTTGGAAATAATGGCATGAAACTCGAAAAGGGGGAAGGGTTGGATTTCAAAAATTTTAAAGACGACAGTATTTTTTGCTGTGATATGAAGCATGTTTATAACCATTTTAGAATCGGATTGATAGTTTAGGAGAAGATATACTTTATTCGCTTTGAATGGATGACTCTATCCATTCCAGGTCCAACCGCTTCATAAATTGGAGGACAGACGGACAGATAACTTAGGCTATTATTATATAGGGGATTTATATTAACTGTAATTATTTAATAAAAAGTAGCTAAAATAAATTTTTCTGTGTGAACCTAAGTAGCAATTGACTTTAAAAATGTTATATATATATATTACTTGTTTAAAATTTAATTGTAATAATACTCAAATACAGCCTATATTTTATGAGACTTATTACGTATGAAATTCTCAAACAGATTAGTAAAAAACAAAATTAATTTATTTCAAAAGTCCACAAACATTTTCAGTTGTATGAGACATACATGGTTTCCGCGCACCTGGAAAGTCAGGGAAAGTCATGGAAAATCGTGGATTTAGACAATGGATTAATTTTGTCATGGAAAGTCTTGATTTTTCAAGTAAAATGAGTAAAAGTCATGGAAAGTCATGGATCCGCTAAACTACCAATTAAAAAAATGTTTTGAATTGTTTAATTATATTTTTAATTGTCATTTGGCTGAAGTTACTGAGTTTGGTATTTATGTATTATCCTATTGACCCTATTGCCAAGTAAAATTTGTTCACCAAGGAAACTCAAAGCAAGAAAGATTAATGGGTGGGTAAATGTATATTATTCTGTTTTTTTTTTCTTAAATTGTAGATTAAAATTTTATTAATATAATAATTAATATTTTTTAATAAAAATTAGTTAAGAATTTTGCATAAAATATAAGTTTATCTCTAGAGATATTGTATATAAACATTATAGGGTTATATTTTGATATTTATTCATGGTCACCTGGATAATACCAAAGTACCCTAAATTCAAATTGGAAACATTTTGATTAAAAAATTGCTTTATGATTAAACTTAGGTATGTAGATACAACAATTTATTTTTATGTATGTGAGTTTATTAACACTTATAAAGTAAGTTTATAGTTTTTTATGATAAAATTCCTGTAATTTCTCTAAAAGTATATATTTTATTTGTATGTACATCAGAAGTTTTATTCATATATACTTTAACGAAAGCTTTTCAAAGTCATGGAAAATGATCTGCTAAATCAGGGAAAGTCATGAAAAGTCATGGATTTGAAAAATTTTATTTTGGCAGATACCCTGGACATAGTAAAACGCTTACAGTGTAACAAACTGTAAGTAGGAGATTTAAATTTCAATTAACTATTTCTTTAAGTTTACATAGCGGATAATAGATTTATTAAACAAAATAACTACATTTTCTCAATTCAAAAATAATCAAGCATGGTTTTTATTTCCATAGCATACACTTTATTTGTATGTACATCAGAAGTTTTATTCATATATACTTTAATGAAAGCTTTTCAAAGTCATGGAAAATGATCTGCTAAATCAGGTAAAGTCATGAAAAGTCATGGATTTGAAAAATTTTATTTTGGCAGATACCCTGGACGTAGTAAAATGCTTACAATGTAACAAACTGTAAGTAGGAGATTTAAATTTCAATTAACTATTTAAGTTTACATAGCGGAAAACATATTTATTAAACAAAATAACTACATTTTCTCAATTCAAAAATAATCAAGCACGGTTTTTATTTCCATAGCATACATTTTATTTGTATGTACATCAGAAGTTTTATTCATATATACTTTAACGAAAGCTTTTCAAAGTCATGGAAAATGATCTGCT
This sequence comes from Pardosa pseudoannulata, assembly GCA_032207245.1. Classification (NCBI taxonomy): domain Eukaryota; kingdom Metazoa; phylum Arthropoda; class Arachnida; order Araneae; family Lycosidae; genus Pardosa; species Pardosa pseudoannulata. The sequence goes on along the minus strand of CM063497.1, from coordinate 82,339,175 downwards.
AAATCAGGGAAAGTCATGAAAAGTCATGGATTTGAAAAATTTTATTTTGGCAGATACCCTGGACATAGTCAAATGCTTACAATCTAACAAACTGTAAGTAGGAGATTTAAATTTCAATAAATTATTTCTTTAAGTTTACATAGCGGAAAATAGATTTATTAACCAAAATAACTACATTTTCTCAATTCAAAAATAATCAAGCACGGTTTTTATTTCCATAGCATACATTTTATTTGTATGTACATCAGAAGTTTTATTCATATATACTTTAACGAAAGCTTTTCAAAGTCATGGAAAATGATCTGCTAAATCAGGGAAAGTCATGAAAAGTCATGGATTTGAAAAATTTTATTTTGAGAGATACCCTGGACATAGTAAAATGCTTACAATGTAACAAACTGTAAGTAGGAGATTTAAATTTCAATTAACTACTTCTTTCAGTTTGCATAGCGGAAAACAGATTTAATAACCAAAATAACTACATTTTCTCAATTCAAAAATAACTAAGCAAGGTTTTTATTTCCATGCATACTTTCCAACCCCAACGTATCTATGGAAATCTTTTGAATATATAATAAGTTAAAGCTGCCTATTACGCTGACAAATATAAACAAATATTTCATTTGATTTTTTTCCTTTTCCCTTTTCAACGGTCAATAGTAGTGTTTTGTAAACATTGTAGGTTTTTGTATGTCTTTATTTTAATGAAATAGCCATGTTTCTTTTTTTACTTACAGCATTTATTTCGATTTTTATACCTGCATGTCTATGGTGATTTGAATGTTTCACTTCTTAATTATATTCTATGATGAGTTTTTTGGTCATACCTTTTCGTTCATAGATATTATATTACAGAACTTAGCACATTGTGTGCAGGTACATTTCGCAGCAGAATTGTACCGGGAGCGGGCGTTTTGCGCTTTTTGCGAATTCCCGTATTCTTCGTTTTTCTGTAATTGTCGTAAAAAATTCTATCCTACGATTTCGTGTTTGCGGATATACCGTTTAAACTTTCTCGTATACATAATAAAGTATTATAAGTGATCTCGATATTTTAATTGATCTCCATGATTGGACCTCCTGACTCCTAAGCCAAATACATTTTTTGCAGTGTCTGTGTATGTGTTTGTGTGTCTGTATGTGAGTGGGATAACTTCAGTACATTTTGACTTGGGTAAACTAAATTTTGAATATGTTCGTTATTGAAAATTATGGTCTTTTTTAACAAGTTTTGGGTTACCTTCGACAAATTGAAGTAGCATTTTATCTGCTGCTTCCAGTTACTGAATGGCTAGTTACAGTTGCTATAAATTAAAATCGAATTGCATCTATGTATGTGCTCCTATCTTCTCACAAACCTTTGGACATGAAAATCACCAAAATTACCAAAAAATGGAAAATGATCCGAGGACAGCATTTTGACCATTTACATTCCGAATATCTCAAAAGATATTAATTCACGTCCATTTCCATTGTTTATTTGGTGTCAAAATATGTTAGCAACATTAAAGCCCAATATTTGGTAAGAACCGGGACTGCGAATTCTGTCAAAACCGGTGCTTATAAAAAGTTTTAGAGCTCCTACATTTTGCGCCTTAACTTCGGTAAAATTTAATATTTTTGTAATTAATTTAAAACATTCTTTAAGTTTATAATATACATAAAATTTGGCGTTAAAAATTGTTGGTATCCTTAATACCCAATATTTGATAAGAATCACGACCATGAATTTTGTCAAAACCTTGTTTATAAAACATTTTAGAGGTCCTGTATTTTACCTCTCAAATACTGTAAATTTTATTAATATTTGTAATTAATTTACAACATTCTTAAAGCGTATAATATAAATAAAATTTGCCTTAAAAAATTGTCGGCATTGTTATTGTCCGATATTTGGTAAGAAACGCTACCGCGAATTCTGTCAAAGCCGATGTTTATAGAAAATTTTAGAGCTCCTACATTTTGTGTCTTTACTACGGTAAATTTTAATATTTTTGTCATTAATTTAAAATATTCTTAAATTGTATAATTTAAATAAAATTTGAAGTTAAAAATTGTTGTTAACATTAATAGCCGATATTTGGCAAGAACCACGACCACGAAAATATGTCAAACAGTTCTGTATAAAAACTTTTATAGCTCCTCTATTTCGCATCTTAGATACTGTAAATTTCAATAATTTTTGTAACTAATTTATAACATTCTTAAAGTTTATGATTAAATAAAATTTCGTGACAATAATTGTTGACATCATTATTGTCCAATCTTTGGTAAGAACCGCAAAAGCGAATTCTGTCAAAACCGTGGTTTATAAAAAATTTTAGAGCTCCTGTATTTTGCATTTTAACTACGGTAAATTTGAATATTTTTATAATTAATTTAAAACATTCTTAAAGTGTATAATATAAATAAAATTTGACGTTAAAATTTTTTGGCATCCTTAATACCCGATATTTAGTATATCACGACCACGAATTTTGTCAAAACGTTATTTATAAAAAAATTTTACAGCTCCTGTATTTTGCCTCTTAAATACTGTAAATTTTAGTAATTTTTGTAATTAATTTACAACATTATTGAAGTGTATAATATAAATAAAATTTGGTGTTAAAAAATGTTGGCATCCTTAATACCCGATATTTGGTAAGAACCACGACCACAAATTCTGTCAAACTGTTGTTTATAGAAAATTCGCGTATTGTGCCTCTTAAATACTGTAAAAGTTTAGCAATTTTTGTATTTAATTTATAACATTCTTAAAGTGTATAATTTAAATAAAATTTTGTGACAATAATTGTTGGCATCATTATTGTCCAATATTTGGTGAGAAACGCAACCGCAAGTTCTGTCATAACCGATGTATATAGAAAATTTTAGAGCTCCTAGATTTTGCGTCTTAACTACGACAAATTGTAATATATTTGTAATTAATTTAAAATATTCTTAAAATACATAATTTAAATAAAATTTGGCGTTAAATATTGTTGTCACCATTAATATCCGATATTTGGGAAGAACCACGACCACGAATTCTGTCAAACCGCTGTTAATAAAAAAGTTTAGAGCTCCTGTATTTCGCATCTTGCATGTTGTAAATTTTGATAATTTTTTTAACTAACTTATGATATTTTTAAATTTTATCATTTAAATAAAATTTCGTGACAATAATTGTTGGCATCGTTATTATCAAATCTTTGGTAAGACTCGCAACCTCGAACTCTGTTAAAACAGTTTTTTATATAAAATTTTTAGAGCTCCTACATTTTGCGTCTTAATTACGGTAAATTTTAATATTTTTGTCATTAATTTTAAACATTCTTAACGTGTATAATTTAAGTAAAATTTGGAGTGAAAAATTATTGTTATCATTAACACCGGGTATGTTGTAAAAACCAAGATCACGAAATCTGTCAATCAGTTGTTAATAAATATTTTAGAGCTCCTGTATTTCGCATCTGATATACTATAAATTTTGATAATTTTTGTAATTATAACATTCTTAAAATGTATATTTTAAATAAAATTTCATGACAACAATTCTGCCAAACCATTGTTTATAGAAATATTTACAGATCTTCTATTTTGCATCTTAACTGCGGTAATTTTAATAGTTTTTATTATTTTACATCTTTATTAAAGTGTATGATTTAAATACAATTTAGCGTTAAAATATGTTTGACTCATTATTGCCGATATTTGGTAATTTCCGCGATTGATAATTCTGCCAAACCATTGTTTATAGAAATATTTTCAGATCCTGTAATTTGCGTCTTAGCAATGGTAAATTTTAATATTTTTTATTATTTTAAATCCTTATTAAAGTGTATGATTTAAATAAAATTCCGAGTTAAAATATGTTTGCCTCATTATTGTCAATATTTGGTTTTTTCCGCGATTGACAATTCTGCCAAATTACTGTTTATAGAAATATTTACAGCTGTTGTATTTTGCACCTTAACTGCGGTAAATTTGAATAGTTTTCATTATTTTAAATCTTTATTAAAGTGTATGATTTAAATAAAATTTAGAGCTCCTAGATTTTGCGTCTTAACTACGACAAATTGTAATATATTTGTAATTAATTTAAAATATTCTTAAAATGTATAATTTAAATAAAATTTGGCGTTAAATATTGTTGTCACCATTAATATCCGATATTTGGGAAGAACCACGACCACGTATTCTGTCAAACCGCTGTTAATAAAAAATTTTAGAGCTCCTGTATTTCACATCTTACATATTGTAAATTTTGATAATTTTTGTAACTAATTTATAATATCTTTAAAGTTTATAATTTAAATAAAATTTAGTGACTATAATTGTTGGCATCGTTATTAATCAATCTTTGGTAAGACTCGCAACCGCGAATTCTGCTGAAACAGTTTTTTATAGAAAATTTTAGAGCTCCTACATTTGGAGTCTTAATTACGACAAATTTTAATATTTTTGCCATTAATTTCAAACATTCTTAACGTGTATAATTTAAGTAAAACTTGGAGGGAAAAATTGTTGTCATCATTAAGACCCGGTACTTGGTAAAAACCAAGATCACGAATTCTGTCAAACTATAGTTAATAAAAAATTTTAGAGCTCCTGTATTTTGCATATGATATACTGTAAATTTTGATAATTTTTGTAATTATAACATTCTTAAAATGTATATTTTAAATACAATTTCATGACAACAATTCTGCCAAACCATTGTTTATAGAAATATTTACAGTTCTTCTATTTTGCACCTTAACTGCGGTAATTTTTAATAGTTTTTATTATTTTACATCTTTATTAAAGTGTATGATTTAAATAAAATTTAACGTTAAAATATTTTTGACTCATTATTGCCGATATTTGGTAATTTCCGAGATTGATAATTCTGCTAAACCATTGTTTATAGAAATATTTTCAGATCCTGTAATTTGCGTCTTAGCAATGGTAAATTTTAATATTTTTTATTATTTTAAATCCTTATTAAAGTGTATGATTTAAATAAAATTCGGCGTTAAAATATGTTTGCCTCATTATTGTCAATATTTGGTTTTTTCCGAGATTGATAATTCTGCCAAATTACTGTTTATAGAAATATTTACAGCTGTTGTATTTTGCACCTTAACTGCGGTAAATTTCAATAGTTTTCATTATTTTAAATCTTTATTAAAGTGTATGATTTAAATAAAATTTAGAGCTCCTAGATTTTGAGTCTTAACTACGACAAATTTTAATATATTTGAAGTTAATTTAAAATATTCTTAAAATGTATAATTTAAATAAAATTTGGCGTTAAATATTGTTGTCACCCTTAATATCCGATATTTGGGAAGAACCACGACCACGAATTCTGTCAAACCGCTGTTAATAAAAAATTTTAGAGCTCCTGTATTTCGCATCTTGCATATTGTAAATTTTGATAATTTTTGTAACTAATTTATGATATTTTTAAATTTTATAATTTAAATAAAATTCCGTGACAATAACACAGGCCTGCGAAATTGAAATTTTTGAAAAATACAAGATAAGTTTTTTCTTATTTTTAAGTTATTTGGTATGCTGATTTCGAAAATGACCTCCATTTTTTTCCATCACGTCAGGATTTTTTGTAAAATTGATGTACATATTACTGGTAATATCCTATATGGAAAAAATGCTCTCGAACTGTTACCTTGTACTGACTGGCAACAGTGGGTTTTATCTATTCATGTGAGTTTATTTAATCTGTTTATGATTAGGCATATTAATTTTTAAACAACAATTAAAATTAAAAATGTATACATTTTGTATATAAAGAATGAAAACCATCGCAACCAGAACGTATGAGCTGCACCAGGGCGAGACAAAAAGTTCCCTCGTTATTAAATATTTTACATTAATTTTATAAGAAATACAGTCTTAGAAAAACCCCAACTACCTGTTTTTACGTTTTATTAAGGTTTATATATAATAAATGTAAGTTTGAAATATATTTGAAACTCAATACGAAACAAAGACATTTAAATTTAGTTACGTACATTTTTTTCCGTTAAAATTTCTTTTGGACGTTCTTTTATGTTCAATCTTATCTTCATCTCTTGCTAACATCCAACAATAGTCAGCAAGCATATTCTTATTCTACCTACCTTGATATTTTCTCTCCATATCCTTCATGTTTTGGTGGAACCTTCTCCCTGTTCCTCGCTGACGGATCCTAAATTTTCGGGAAAAAAGTCCAAATGCGATTGGAGGAAATGCAATTTTACACACATGGAGCAGCCCAACACTTGAAATTTGTCTAGCACGTTGCCAACAATTCTTTTAAATATAGGATCTTTGTGATTGCCCAGAAATTTTTCCACAACATCTTTGAAGGCAAAGCAAGCTTCTCTTTCCTTTAATGTCATAGTTGTCTCAAATTTGTTATTCCTAATAAGTTTTCGGGTGTTTGGTCCTACGAAGACTCCCTCTTTCAATTTGGCTTCAGAAAATCCAGGAAACTTTTTACACATATATTTTAAGCACTCACCATCTTTTGGAAGAGCCTTAACAAACTGCTTCATAACACCTAATTTTATGTGCAGGGGGTTAGTAATATTTTTTTTTTGATCAACTAAGCTTTCTCGAATTACATTTTTGGTGCCTGATGCAAGATTCTGCCTTTTGAGCCAATCTTTTCTGACCCAATATTGTGTTTTGTCACGGCTGTCTCAATCACAAATAAAACACGGAAATTTTGTATACCCGTTTTGTTGATTGAGAAGCATGGTGATGATTTTTAAATCACTGCAAATGATCCAGCCGTGGTTTTCATATTATATTTTGTTGAGAACGAGAGCTAGGTTTTCATACCTTTCTTTTAAATGCACCGAGTATTCAACTGGCACAGACGCCCATTGGTTTCATTGATGAAGTAGGACAGCTTTAAGGTTCCTTTTTCACGAATCTATAAAAAGCCTCCATTCATCTTTATTGTAGGGAATCTTCTGAGCAATTAATGAGGTTCTCGTCTTCGTCAAAATACTGAATAAATTCCTTTTCACGATTCCTGTACCAATAAAAAGTGGTTCCTCTGGCCAATAAGTTTTTTTAAATTTTATTTTTAATTTTATTTATTTATTTATATTTTTTTTTCAGTCTGGAGCCTAATAAATGAGTTGCCTCTAAAGACTAAGTACTGGTGCTTACATGAGGTCACTGATAATGATTCGAGCGTCGCTATAGGTTAACAACGATTGCGACGGGAGGGAGGGATAATGAAGAGGGACATTGCGCGTTCCTAGGCTCTTCCCAGGCTCGCGCGCTTCCAGGAATCTGTCTAATTGGTGATCTGGATCAACAATGAAACTTTAAAAGCCCTAAAATACTAACTGCGCTGTTGTAGTTTACCACAGAAGGGTAATTTTGAGGATTTCATCACGGTAAAATGTCAAAACACGAAGGAAAGTATGAAAGCACAATACGTGAGAAATATTCATAAAAAACACATAAAATTCAATTTTTCAAAAAAATGTGACGTGATAGACATTTTTAATGATTCTTTTCAAAATCAGTACTAAACAATACGTTAAGTTTAGATGTCACATCCCTTGTATTTTTTTCATCGCAGGCCTGTGTAATTGTTGGCATCGTTATAATCCAATGTTTGGTAAGACTCGCAACCGCGAATTCTGTTAAAACAGTTTTTTATAGAAAATTTTAGAGCTTCTGCATTTTGCGTCTTAACTACAGTAAATTTTAATATTTTTGTAAGTAATTTCAAACATTCTTAAAGTGTATAATTTAAGTAAAATTGTTGTCATCATTAACACCCGGTATGTTGTAAAAACCAAGATCACGAATTATGTCAAACCATTGTTAATAAAAAATTTTAGAGCTCCTGTATTTTGCATCTGATATACTGTAAATTTTGATAATTTTTGTAATTATAACATTCTTAAAATGTATAATTTAAATACAATTTCGTGACAATAATTGTTGGCATCATTCGCTACTTGGTAAGAACCGCAACCGCGAATTCTGTCAAAACCGTTGTTGATAGAAAATTTTAGAGCTCCTTTATTTTGTTTCATTATTAAGGTAGATTTTGATGGGGATTTATTAAATTATAGCATTTTTAATATGCTTAATTTAAATAAATTTTGGCAATTAAATTGTTGATATTATTATTGCTATATATTTGGTAACAACCGCGACCTTGAATTCTGCAAAGTGTTGTAAGCAGAAAATTTCAATTCCTGTATTTTGCGTCTTAACAATGGTAAATTTAATTAAATATGATTATTAAAGTGTACGATTTAAATCAACTTTGACGTTAAAATATGTAAGTGTCATTAATGCCTATATTTGGTAAGTACCATGATCGACAATTTCCTAAACCACTGTTTATAAAAAAATTTAGAGCTCCTATATTGTGTGTAAATTTTAATATTTTTTATTAATTTAAACCCTTATTAAAGTGTATTATTTAAATAAAATTTGGCTGTTAAAATATGTTTGCCTTATTATTACCGATAATTGGTAATTTCAGCGATCGACAACTCTGCCAAAACATTGTTTATGGAAATATTTACAGCTCGAGTATTTTGCGTCTTAACTGCGGTAATTTTATTATTTATTGTTTAATTTTATTATTTTAAATCTTTATTAAAGTTTATGATTCAAATAGAATTTAACGTTAAAATATGTTTGCTTCATTCTTGCTGATATTTGGTAATTTCCGAGATTGATAATTCTGCCAAACCATTGTTTATAGAAATATTTACAGCTCCTGTATTTTGCGTCTTAGCAATGGTAAATTTTAATATTTTTTATTATTTTAAATCTTTATTAAAGTGTATGATTTAAATAAAATTCGGCGTTAAAATATGTTTGCCTCATTATTGTCAATATTTGGTAATTTCCGTGATCAACAAGTCTGCCAAACCATTGTTTATAAAAAAATATTTAGAGCTGCTGTAATTTGAGTGTTTATTGCGTTAAGTTTTAATATTTTTTATTAATTTATATTCTTTCTAAAGTGTATATTTAAATTAAATTTGGCGTTAAAAATTGTTGGTGTCATTATCGCCTAATATTTGGTAAAACAGCGATCGAGAATTCTGCCAAACCAGTTTTTATAGAAAATTGTGGAGCACCTGTATTTTGTCTTATAACTACTGTAAATTTAGATATTTTTTGTTATTTATTTATAGCATTCTTAAAATCTATAATTTAAATCCCCTATATAATAATAACCTAAGTTATCTGTTCGTCTGTCCTTGAATTTATGAAGTGGTTGGACCTGGAATGGATAGAGGCCGCATATTGGATTCTTGATGAGTTATTGTTAGCAAAATTTAAAGCGAGTAAAGTTTATTTTCTCCTAAACTATGAATCAAGTTCTAAAATAAATTGATATAAATATGCTTCATATCACAGCAAAAAATATTGTCGTTTTTAAAACGTTCGAAATCACCCCTTCCCCACTTTTCGATCGTTTGCTGCCATTATTTCAAACTCTATTTCCTCCGGTTAAGAGAGCAGGTGATTAAATTTATCTATTTATCACATAATAAATAGGTAAAAATACCATTTTTTTCTTGCATAACGACGTCCTTCCTTTAACCATCTCAGTTAATCATTTGTTATTTTAAATTATTTAAATATCGTCTTCATTATTTTGATACTTTTTATCGCTGAACTTAAATGTTACGTAAATAATACTGTAAATTTAGATATTTTTTGTTATTTATTTATAGCATTCTTAAAATCTATAATTTAAATCCCCTATATAATAATAACCTAAGTTATCTGTCCGTGTGTCCTCGAATTTATGAAGCGGTTGGACCTGTGATGGATAGAGGCCTCATATTGGATTCTTGATGAATTATTTTTAGCAAAATTTAAAGCGAGTAAAGTTTATTTTCTCATAAACTATGAATCAAATTCTAAAATAAATTGATATAAATGTGCTTCATATCACAGCAAAAAATACTGTTGTCATTAAAACATTCGAAATCTCCCTCCCCCACTTTTTGATCGTTTTCTGCCATTATTTCAAGCTCTATTTTCTCCGGTTAAGAGAGCAGGTGATTAAATTTATCTATTTATCACATAATAAATAGGTAAAAATAACATTTTTTTCTTGTATTATGACGTCATTTCTTTAACCATCTCATTTAATCATTTCTTATTTTAACTTATTTAAATATCGTCTTCATTATTTTGATACTTTTTATCTCTGAACTTAAATGTTACGTAAATAATTTTCTTTTATATTTGTTTTAAATAATAGATTTGATACATAAGTGATAACTTTAAATTTAATCATCGATTATTTTTTGTTGCAAGATAATTCTCAGCCAAAAAAGTAACCATTTTTTTACCTGCCTCATAGGGTACTTACAATTCCGGAAAAAAAAAATTTACTGATCCCGTCATATGACGGGCTATATGCTAGTACAGTTATAAAAATTTTAAAAATATTATATTTAGTAAAAGTAAGAGCAAACCATACAATCGAAAATAGTTCCTTTTCTTTTCCAAGAATGTACATTAAAGTGGAGGCTGCTCTCGATTTATTTAAATAATTAATGTCCCTAAAACACGTCATTACGTTGAAAAATCACAATACTCCTATAAAACATTTAAAAATCAATATTTATTTGAACTGAAAGAAAATAGCCTAAAATACATATAATTCTCATAACATTTTTCTTTTATTAATCCTCTCAAATTTTAGTTACTAGACACTTTAACTCGGTTGTGAGTAACTTTCGTTGCATGCTCTACCTCATTAACAAGTGTTATAGTTTGTGTAATTGGATTTTAGATTAGCAGCATTTTTTGTTATTAAATACGTAATATTTTTAATGTTGCCGAACAAGGAAATCTGTTCGTAAACACCATTTGCTTTTAGGTAATAAAATTATAATTTTACGTGAGCTTTATATTTTTTCCTTTTCTTGAGTTGGTATTTTATAGATACACACGTGAAAAAGTAATTCAAACTTTTACACTTAAAGTAAGCATCTACTGAAAATATATGGTAAACATATAAAATATGAAAAATTATTCCAATATATGCATATGTTATAGGTTTGAAATATATAAATTCCAAATCTATGCCTATAAAATATAATTATTTATTTATTTTATATTTTCTAAATAATTCATATGGCTTTAGGTACTCTTGAAAGGATATTCATTGGAGTTTTCAAACTTTTTCCAATTGTTAAAATAACGTATTCTTGTAATAGTACCTACTTGATAGTACTTTCAATTTTACTAGACTAATCGTTTTTATCGTATACAAGTGAAATTGCAGGGATTTTTCAAATAGCAGATAATAGGTCTTAAATTAACTTTATAGTAAAGTTTTCCAATTAAGTTAAATTTGTAATTGTTGAGGTGATATACACACATATACAAGCACATATGCAAGTCATTTTTACATTACATACAATAGGGCAGGGGTGGGCAAATACTTTTAAGCGCGGGCCAAAATGAAATTTTCAAAATGTCTCCCGGGCCGGAGGACTATACCGCGTACGCTGTGCACACGCGAATGTTTTGGGTGGAGTTTTTCCCCTGCCCAAGAAATGTTTTTGACAAAAACACCATAAGTATCATTTTAAAGCATTTCGACAGAGAAATTTGACAGTTAATAAAAGATAATACAGTAGAACTTCGGTATAACAACCCCCTGTGGAACCAACATTATATGGCCGTTGTAACGAATTGAAGAAATAATAAAAAAAAAATTAGCAAAGAAATGATGCAACAGTACATATTTAGAGAACACTTCTTTTTATTTGTATTCTGAATTTTTGAAAAAAAGTCTTTGATTAACGCCTGTTTTAAGATCATTTGGGAATTTTTCATTATCACTGATTCCATATCCGTTAGATTTTGAAGGAAATCTTCAGAATTAAATTGTCCTTCAAAATATTGACACAAGGCATTGATTGCATGGAAGTTTTCTTTTTCATTCCTTTTTCAAAAGCTTGGATGATGTCTTCTCCGTCGTCGGAATCTCAGATTTCTTCATTTCCGGTAATACGGGAAATAAAATCGTCTTCATTCAAATTTTTTTCGTAGTACTGTAAAGTTTTGTCTACGGCAACAAACTCATCAAAAGATAATTGAAGATTTCGTTTTCCCCTTTTCGTTACGCCCTCTCCCTTTATTTAAGCAAATACAAAGAGAGGAGTACAGGTTTCTTGAAGTTACACCAGAGTACAATAATTTTGAAATAGCCCACTTGTTCATGATTTCTGAGGACTAAAATTGGCAGTCTTTCTAACGAAATATAATACTCTTGGAGTCGTTGTAATGATTCAAGATTAACATTATTCCTATGGTAGAATAATTGGGGCAATTGAATTCATTTAGGAAGATAATTCAAAGTTTTCTTAGCTATGTCGAAATTATCCTCAAGATCTCCCCAATTTATTTTACCACAGTAATTGATGGAAATAAAGGAATGAAACTATCTATTTCGACTACACCAAAGAGATAGATAGAATTGTTGTTAATACCGGTGATAAAACTTTCATTGCAACAAAAAATAATCGATGAATAAATTTAAAATTATCGCACATGTACCTGGTCTATTATTTAAGCCAAGCATAAAAGAAAATTATTTACGTAATATCTAAGTTCAGTGATAAAACGTATGAAAATAATGCAGAACATATTTAAATAATTTAAAATAAGAAATGGTTAAAGGAATGACGTCATAATGCTAGAAAAGAATGTTATTTTTACCTTCTTATTATGTGATAAATTAATAAATTTAATCGCCTGCTCTTATCTGGGGAAAATAGATCTTGAAATAATGCCATTAACCCCTTCCCTGTTTTGCCCGTACGTCGTAAGGGCACAGCTTTCGGGTCTTCACTGATTTGCCCGTATGGAGAACGGGCAATCTGATATCTATTTCGCTTGCACTGTTTCGGCCTTATTTTTTCCAATTTTAGTAACAACTTATTCGTATAAATAGCGATAGTTATCCAGTAAACGATAGTTTGCAGTTTATTGTATTTTCTACTCTGATTGGTTCAAAAGTGCGGGTTTTTTGCATGTTTTGTATCAGAAGACGAATTGTTATCTGTCAGTGTATAGCTTTCTGGTTATATTTTACTTACCACCTTATAATTTTATTAATGTAAGAGTTGAATAATATATTTTTACTTTTAAATAATGGATAATTCAGAGCCTATGGAGCTAATTTCTTTTGATTCGAACTATGACTCGGAATCAGAAACTGAATTATCTGTAAATAATAGTAGCGAAAGTTTACTAGGTGACCTGGATAGTGACTCTGATAGTAGTACAGATGGAATTAGTCAAGCAAGACAATTTTTTAAAATTAATTGTGATAATCCTTCGGATCCGCCTCCTAGATTTGCATTCAGTGGAATTCCAGAAATTAACTTGGATATGAGACTAAAGGTAAACTTCAGTTCTATGATGCTTTCATAGAAAGAAAAGTTGTATTAGAAAAAAAAGTTGTAAAAATATTAGAAATGTTAATTTTAATAACATACCTTTACTTAAAAATGTAAAATGAGCAAAAAAATACAATAAAAAAGTTATATGTTTTTGACCGAAATTTGGAAAAAAATTAAACTGTCAAAGGGTTAATGCTTAAATATATTTTTGCTGTTGATCTTAACTCTATATACATAACATTTATATTTATACAATTAATAACTAAAAGATTACCTCAAAGGTTTTATATTTATCCAGTTGAAATACAAAGTTTTCAATTGTTTTATAATATCTTTAATCTATTCTTAGCACATTGTTTTAGAATTTTAGTTTTACAGTTTAAAAGGTTTATTAAAGATCAATGTTAATATAATTCATTAAAGTATTAGCACAAATAACTATCAAAGCAGGTGTAAACAATTTCGGCAAAGTTTTCAAGGGAGCTTTTAAAGTGTTCCGACAGTTTCGACATGAATAAAATACGATAGTTCTGATATTCCATTGACTTCCTTTCGTTGTTCTTCTCTCCTAAACCAATCAGCACAACTTCAGGGTGGAAATAATCGCCCAAAACTCCACTTCCCGATAAGGCAAAAAAGTTCATTTCATATACATATACTATGTATAAAAAAAGAAATATACTGATATATACATATACACATACATACATATATATATATATATATATATATATATATATATAATATATATATATATACATACATATATATATACATACATACATATATATATACATATACATATATATATATATATATATATATATATATATATATATATATATATATATATATATATATATATATTAAATTGATTGAAAGGCAGAAAATGCTGCTCACTTTTTAATGGAGGTGCATGAAACACTAATAACTCCATATAAAAGCGCATGATGCGTAAGAATTATGAGAGAACGTCTTGAGGTAGGGTCGCTAATGAATCCACGCTGAGCAAGGCTCTTTTGTTAGCATTTGCCCTCCAAATGACCGACGCCATGTTTGATGGTTAGATGTGAAACTGTACAATGGTCGTCAATAAAGATATTATCAAGACATCATCGGCTTGACATATATATATATATATATATATATATATATATATATATATATATATATATATATACTTATATATATATATATATATATATATGTAATATTAAAATCCCCTATTTACGTATTTTAATATTAAGTTAATATTAATTTTTCTTTTGTTCATAAAGTACGTTCGGGGTTTGCGCGGTAATTCTGATTTTTCCCTCCAGACAAGCTATACACTTAATTCAGCCTCTGTCTGTACTACTTTAGCCAATAGTTAGAGCGTTCTTTTTAAACATAGGTATTTTGTATCATGTGATCAATCGTGCTTAGGGACTATTCGTAGTCTTTTTACCTTCGGATTCCCTAATTGAAATGTGTATGTGCAGGATGACATTGTCTGTGTGCACGAAGTTGTAAAGATGTTTGCTATTGTACGGATTTCATGTTTCTTAAAAGAAATAAACTGTGTTGTGATTTTGAATGAGTCTCGCCCATATTACACACACACACACACACATATATGTGTGTGTGTGTGTTTGTGCGCGTGTGTGTGCAATAGGGAAATTTAGCCTATCACATGCAAGAGAATCCACATTGGTTGGGCAGCAAAAATGTAGTCGAAACAGAAAACAAAGTACAGATTTTTTTTAAAGAGAAATGCAATTTATTATAGCTTCCCTGGGTATTTTGCCGAACGATGGGCGATTGGTTAGGGTACTCGCCTTCGGTACCGGAGTTCATAGGTTCGAATCCCACAGTGGCATGGATGTTCGTAGCCGTTCGGAATTTGCCTTAAGCTGTAGGTCCTGGTCTCATTAGCCCTCGTGTTGCAAAAGAGTAGACCGTAGCACTTCAAACCAAACCAAAACCCGGGTATTTCATCTCCCGAAGATGAAAAACCCGTGTATCACAATATATACTTGTGTAATCCAGCCAATGTGGGGAACGCTTGATAAAGTAGAAGAAGTGAAACTAATTATATAAAGAGCTATATGAGAAGAGCGGGATCAACAAGAATTAATTCTGAAGAATTCGAACTCTCCAACGTTAAGGAAAGTACATACGATAATCACCCAGTATTGCCATAAAAGGATAAAATCCCCCGAAAATTATTTTACGATAGACTTCTAATTACTTTGGTTAATATTTTTAGATTAAAAATATCAACACACACACACACACACACACACACACACACACACACACACACACACACACATATATATATATATATATATATATATATATATATATATATATATATATATATATAAGGCAAAAATTGATAACAAAACTTTGTTATTAAAGTTTAGCTTCAGTTAACTATAGTATAATCAAACTGCTAGAAATGTGCATCAGTTTGAATAATATTATACGACTAGCATATAGCCCGTCATGTGACGGGATCAGTAAAATTTTTAGTTTTCCAAAATTGTAAAGTACGTTACGAGGCAGGTAAAAAAAATAGTTTGTTGTTTTGCTGAGAATTTTCATCGCAACAAAAATAATCGATGATTCAATTTAAAATTATCATATATGTACCTAATCTATTATTTATACCAAATATAAAAGAAAATTATTTACGTGATATTTAAGTTCAATCATAAAACGTATGAAAATACGTCATAATTTAAATAATTTAAAATAAGAAATGATTTAATGAGATGGTTAAAGGAATGACGTCATAATGCTAGAAGAATGTTATGTTTACCTAATTATTATGGGATAAATTCATAATTTAATCGCCTGCTCTTAACCGGGGAAAATAGGAGTTGAAATAATGGCCTTAAAAGCTCGAAAAGAGGGAAGGGATGGATTTCGAACGTTTTACAGAAGGCAGTAGTTTTCGCTGTGATATGAAGTATATTTATACCAATTTATTTTAGAATCGGATTTATAGTTTAGGAGAAGATAAACATTACTCTCTTTGAATTTAGCTAACTATGGATGCCTGTATCCATTCCAGGTCCAACCGCTTCATAAAATCGAGGACAGACGTACATATAACTTAGGCTGTTATTATATAGGGGATATTTGAGTTAATTATAAATATGAGGAATTCCGTCTCGGACCACAAAATTATATTTACCGGCCGAACTTTTCCAACTCGTGCTGTATGTTTATTCATCCAATGAGGAATCACTTTAAAATTATTTATAATACGTAATACATCGTTTGATTGGGGTTATAGTAACGAATGTAATTGTTGTCGAAGTCCTAATTTCTGCTACCGCACTTTTTCAAATGGTAAATTGAATCGACTTATGAAAAACTGTATACGTAACTGTGTACGTTTCACTGACTTAACTGTCAAATTCAATTTTTCTGTTAGTATCATCATTTTATTTTGAGAAAATGTGACTTGAAAATGTCTCAACAACGGGATTTACCCGAATCCATGGAATGGGGTATTATAGGCAGACTTGAATCCAGACAAACCCAACATAGTGTCCCGGATGCTGTTGGAGTCGCCAAAAGTGTCGTTCAAGGCTATGGAATCGATTATTCCAAGACATTGGGAATGTTAGAAGTCAACGAGGGCAAGGTCGGTCATGCGCCATTTCAGCAACTGATGACCGGTATGTACTGTTAATAGCTCGTTGAGCAGAACAGACAATGCTACTCATCTGTTTGGCTGAAGGGTGTTCAGCCAAACAGTACGTTATAGGCTTCCTCAGGGAGGTCTCTATATGCATAGGATAATGGTCTGCATTCCGTTGACCTCACGCCACCGTGCGGCCAGTTGAAGATGAGCTGCTGAACATCGAGATTGGGAGCAACATGATTGGATACGAGAGCTGTTTACAGACGAGTTCCGATTCTGTCTGGGGTGTGACAAACGGTATAGACCCAGTTTTGATATGAAGGGAAAGGAGCACTCGAAATATCCCCACATTCGTTCGTGAAAGATCACAATACAGACAAGCTGGTTAGATGGTATGGAATGGAAACCCTATAGGTGGACGTACGGACCTGCATATCATATCATTCGGAATGATAATTTGGCGGTCCGAAGGCATGCAGACGAGAAACTAAGATGAACTAAGATGTCATACCTTATGCGGCAGCCACTGGAAATTCCTTTGTTTTGCCCATGGCAATACCAGACCGCATACAGTCCGACTTTCGAAGAACATGGTTGAAGCTGACACAATACATTGTATGGAATGACGAGCGTGCTCTACTGATCTCAATCCAATCGAGCATGTTTGGTACATGCTCGGACGGCGCATTGCTATGACACCAAGAACTCCTTTTACTCTCCGATACTTGGAGATTGCACTTTTTGAGGAGTGGAAGAGTAACCCCCAAAGTCTTATTGATAACATCATCGTATCCATGGAAAACAGATGTGCGGTAGTCTTAGATGTTCGGGAAGACCACATGTCATATTAAAAATCTTACATCATTTCTAAACAATACTTTTTTTATCGTTTGTATATAACTATATTGTTGCCCTAAATCATCTTTTCATATTTTTTTCCTCATTTTCAAATATTTAATGCTTAATGGCAAATTTGTTACATCTGTTTTTCTGTATTGCGCATTGATACAAGTGTATTATCTATTTTATGCCAATACGTGTTCAAGCATTTGTTGGTAAAAAATTCATTATACTTTGATATGTATGTGAGAAGGGAAAAAAGAATTTGTAACATACAACATTTAGCATTCTGACACAAAGTAAGACATTTTAGGCTCCAGAAACCTTTTATTACTTCATGACACAAATTACTCATAGTGTTAAAATTATTATATTAAGTATGTAAAACATTAAATTTAATCATACAAGAGCTTAATTATCTTGTTATTTCTAGATGTTTCCGGTTTCTTCTCTTGCGTCAACGCTACTTTCCTGTTGTCTCGCCTTAACGGGTACCACATGGCCTATTCCTACACGGTGACCAGCTTCATCGTGGTGGTGTCCTGGATATCTTTCTGGCTGCCTGTGACAGCAGTGCCTGCACGCGTCACTCTAGGCGTGACCACTCTCCTGACCCTGCTGACAACGGCGAACTTCGTGAGGTCGTCTCTTCCGCCCATATCTTACGTCACTGCCATAGATGTCTGGGTGGGACTCTGCACCGTCTCTGTGTTTGCCGCACTCCTACTGTACCCAGTATCGCATTACTTCACGGCGTCTAAAACGGTGGAAAATCCTCTCACGCTGTCTACCGATGTAAGCTGGTGTCATGTTTCAACAAAACCGGAGCAGATGCGATATCTACACCACTTTCGGCCGCCATGTTTTTTCTTGGCGATCTTGGCAAAAAAAAACCTCATTTCCTGAAAGTCACCAAACTAAAATGGTTGCAAAAATGATGTTTTTTGAAAGATCAACAAAAAAACATGGATGGCACCACATGGATTTTAAGAAACCAAAGATATTACCGAATTCTACGAAAAGTCACACAACATATATTTTACAGCTTTTTACTATTTAAGAACTATATGATCACACCCAAAATGAGTTTTATAATGTGTTTGTACAAAAAATAAATATTTCAAAATTCTTTAAAACAAATTTCAAATATTTGAGGGGGATTCCTCCACTCAACCCCCTTTAATCATTTTCACATACAACAATAAATACATATTACATACACATATATATTTTAATAAGGACAATTAAATTTAGTTTTTATAAGACCGACCTCTCTCAAAAAATTATGAAATAATTCCCCCCCCCCTGTTTAACAAATACAAATCAAAAGTTGATCCTATTACACCTTCATCCCTACATACGCGTTGAACTCCCCACGAACTGCATAATCCCCGCAAAATCTCCTAATGCTTTTTCACCACGTTAATTATAGCCAAAACCTTTAAAACAACATCCCTAGAAAGAAACAAACTAAAAAGAAAAACATAAAATTTTACAACCTGACCATTCGAGACGACACGTCCGAACTCGAGGAATCTACGTAAGACAAAAGAAATCACAGAAACCAAATAAATGACTAGAAAGAAATTATTCCAAAGAGTCGGGTGGTGACGTCAGAAATCACGTGCATCAATGGGGCTGAAAGAACGAACCAGAATTGACACTACAAAGCTCCAATGTCAGGGTAGACAAAGCTAATCAGTCATAGCCCGGCAAAACGCTCGAAAAATCGCCACATTTGCCGACAAAGGCCGAGGTGTAAATATCGCATCTGTATCGAATCTAATATGGATACCACATGATCATGACTTCCTTATACATCTGTTAAGTTATACACTGTCTACCAATAAGTATTTGGACACCTGTGATAGAAAAGAAAAACTAACTTTATTCAAAATCTATAGTTGGTAGAGCCTCCACAAGAGGCAATTACAGCGTGAACCGTCCGGGGCATACTTTCCACAAGCCTTTATATTACAGCTAGTGATATTGTCTTCCACTCGGCTTGGAGTAGACATACAAGTTCCTTCACCGATTTTCGACAGGTAGTACACCACTTAATTCGGCGTACAAGATAATCAAACAAGATGATTTGGTTTGGAACATTTTGTTTTTGTTCTTATCATTTTCTGGGATTTAGTTAATTTAGTTATGACGGGTGAAGTTATTTCGGTTTTGAAATTGTTAAAAGGTATCAATTATTTCGGTTTAGAAATTGTTAAAAAGTATCAATTATTTCGGTTTTGAAATTGTTAAAAAGTATCAAAATATTTTAAAGCAAACAAGATGCTTTGGTTTGGAACATTTTGTTTTTGTTCTTATCATTTTCTGGAATTTAGTTTTGACGGGTGAAGTTATTTCGGTTTTGAAATCGTTAAAAATTATCAGGCTATTCTAAGTTAATTGGTTTGGAACATTTTTGTTTTGTTCTTATTTTCTGGGACTTAGTAATTTAATTATGGCAGGTGTAGTTATTTCTGTTCTTACTATTTTTAAAATTGTTAAAAAATGTCAAATTCAAATCTGAGGGGGGTTTTTTATTTGGCAAAAGAGAATTATTTTAAAGTTTTTTAAGGGATGTGGGAGTATTAAAAATGTTTCTGGCTCTACCCTTTCCAATTTTCATTTGTTATTAAGTTTATTTTGCATTTCTTTTATTACAAGGGGAGGTTGAGAGGGGGAACCCCCCCTCACATGTTAGATTCTTCATAATATTAGTGCTTATTAAAATGCTATACATTGTGTTTATTCTGTTGACACATATCATAAATATTACTAATCTGTTATTTATTTTTTAAATAATGTAAAAAATGATGATTATTATGCTAATTTTATTTTAATAGTGCTTTAAATTGTTAATCTGTTTTTTCCTTATAAAGTTTAGTTTTGTTAATGTTGTGTTTCAAATATGCCACGTGACCGCAGCCATTTTTTTTTTTTTTTTTTTTTTTGTGATCTTTTAAAAAACGCTCACCGCCTCTTACTATTCTTAAAATTGTTAAAAAAATATCGAATCCAAATCTGAGGGGTTTTTTATTTGGCAAAAAAGAATTATTTTAAAGTTTTTTAAGGTAGGTGGGAGAGTTGAAAAATGCTTCTGGCGCTACCCTTTCCAATTTTCATTTGTTATTAAGTTTATTTTGCATTTCTTTTATTACAAGGTGGGGTTGAGGGGGGGAACCCCCTTCACAAGTTAGATTCTTCATAATATTAGTGCTTATTAAAATGCTATATATTGTGTTTCTTTTATTACAAGGTGAGGTTTAGGGGGGGAACACCCCCTCACATGTTAGATTCTTCATAATATTACTGCTTATTAAAATGCTATATATTGTGTTTATTCTGTTGACACATATCATAAATATTACTAATCTGTTATTTATTTTTTAAATAATGTCAAAAATGATGATTATTATGTTATTTTATTTTAAGAATGCTTTAAATTGTTAATCTGTTTTTTTTCCTTTTAAAGTTTAGTTTTGTTAATGTTGTGTTTCAAATATGCCACGTGACCGCCGCCATGTTTTTTTTTTTTTTTTTCAATATTTTAGAAAACGCGTACTGCGTCTTGTTTTTCTACTTGGCGATTTTTCAAAACACGCGTTTTTCTGTTGGTCGCCAAAAAAAACATGGCGGACGTAACCGGCGTCTATAATGCATCTGTTCTGATTATTTTGTTGACCACTAAGCACGCTAATTGTTTCATTTCCTTATACTTATATTTGCCAAATTTAATGTCTGAGTTTATGTGTTATGTTAATAATAATTAAATTGAGTTGGATACTTTTAGACCGTGGTTGTTTTTGTTACCTCGAGCCATTTTTATTTTCCATTACATTTGAGTTAACATATTATAGTTACTATCTTCCGGGATGTAACACACACACCTATATATTATCATGTACATGCTTTTAATCCCAGAAGTCTTCAGTAGCAGTTGCCTAGTAAATCTATGATTCTATCTTCAAAATTTCTTTTTTCTTTCGATAACTTTATTATTTACGACTGGAGCCCAAAGTGAATTCAATTTTACCATTGTGATTGGTTAAAAACTTATCACAACGGTACGTCTAACAGTGTGAGCTAGGGAGATCGGTCTTACCAAAGTCGATTAACGGCTAACTGCGATTAACACATGGCGTCAACCAATGGTAGGACTATATTCTGCGTTTAAACAGCGATTAATCGCAGTTAGCGTTAAACGTTTGGTGAGACCGTACCCTAACCTATCAGGAGTTTTAATGGTTATTCACTTGATAACGAGGTAAGTCTTTTGGTTTGCCCATTATATGCATATAAAAGAACTTTAATTGTGTGACTAAATGTTCATTTTTCCCGATACTGAGTGAATATTGACTAGCTTTAATTAACTATGAAATATCTCTTTTTCTAGACGAAAGTCCAGCCGTTCTATAAGAAGTGCAATTTTTGCGGCGGTTACAAGAATGGAAGACCAAAACCCGAATCCAAGCCCAAAAAATTCAACATTAATGTAGACAGAATTTGTCGTATACTGTTTCCCACTGTGTTCCTCGTATTTAATATCATTTACTGGTCTTATTACATTCCCAAAAGTCAACAAATTTGATTTCATTTTCATTTTGTTGTTACAAATTGATGTATTATATTTCAATATTAAAGTTTAATTACAGTATGCTCCCGAGTATCCGGCTCATAATTATCTGGCATATTTCTTTTACTGTAATTAAATGAAGAAGGCCTTTGCCAACATTGCCAAGGCTTTGGTAACAGGAATCTGCTTCGATTCTCCCGCGTGTGAAGTGCGAAATAGAAGTTATGATAATGTACATAATATAGACGCAGGTAACAGGAAATACGCCATAGAGGTAATGTAAACACACAAAAGAAGTGATCTCCAAGAGCCTTGACAGAAAAACTACTTTACAGGCTTCTGCTCAGACTCAGTTTCTTCTTTCCTCTTTTAAGTTGGGATTTTATTTTGCTTTTTGTAAAAACAATCATACGTTGGCCTAGTGTTTGAGAAAGAAAAAATTAAAACTCATTAAGAAACACATGGAACATAGGTCTTGAATAAATGATTTTTTACAACTAAATAAATGCCTAAGGAATACAACTGGAATCAACTTATTTGTATATCGAAGACTGCTCTCGAGTCGGAGTAGGTCCTAAAAAAAATGGCGAAGATTTTTTTCAAAAGGGTGAAGCAAGCGATCTAACGTAGCTTAGTTCTGACCCATAAAAGGTTGCCTTTTTAAGTTAGATTGTAACATTCAATTGATACCTAGCTCCTGCCACTTGCTTAAATTACCTTAATGATGCTTAACACACATAAATAAAAAATAATACATTCATTGACTCTACTTGAATACAATGTACGCATAACAAACTAATCAATATAAATCATAAAACAATATCAAAGTTGTTAAATGTTGAGAGAGCTTTAAATTACTTTAGTCATTGACACACAGTACTGTTTTTATATGCTACTCCAATAACAATCAATTTACATTCTGAAGAATCTCGACAGACTTAATCCTGTACTGAGCATTTCCAATCTCAGCCGCGGCGTGGTAAACACGCAGTTCTAGAGGACACCTCAAGGTCACACGGAGCGATAGTTGAGGGATCGTCGGAGTCGGTTTCAGGCAACGAGGCAAGCCGACTCAGGTGAATGACCTACTGGTGCTTTAAAGGCGATGACTCAACTGGACCCTATGGGCGGAGCCCGTCAATCCAGAGGCTTCTAGCAGTAGGTACAAAATTGACAACGAGCGAAGAAATTAGACACATAAAAAAGCAAAGGGATGGAAGGATGGATTCGTGAGTTCATAACACAAAACTAGAGAGTAGAGAGTTTATGGATAGTAAAACAAATTATTTTTGTGGCCATTGACATCCGTACAAAAATAAGCCAGAAAAAAAATGTTTTAAAAATAAATAAATTAGTCTAATAATCCAAAAAGGGCATAAATAATGTTAAATAATCGCAAAAAAATTTTTTATTAATTTTATTTTAGAGTTTAAAATTTTGTCTTCGCCGGGGATAGAACCTAACTCCCGACGAACTCCCGATGTAGGTGAAGCAGTGGGGAAGGCGTAATCTAACCAAGCCACACCTCTGCATCCCGTGAAGAGCAAAATAATGTATTAATACGGCAGACTTGGCGATGCGCTAATTTAAATATTAGGCTCTGTCTTCGACATGCGCAGAAGGACAGAGCATTACAGGGGGAGATTGGAGAATTTACGTGAAATAAACCTACTGGTGCTCGAGTGGTGGGTGCTTTTATCCTAAACCACGGCCTCGGTTAACAGTTAGAAAAGATATATAGTTTCGTAAAACTCATTAAAAAACACATGGAAAATATGTCTTGATTAAATGATTTTATACAATTAAATAAATGCCTAAGGAATACAACTGGAATCAGCTTATCATTTGTAGATATCGAAGACTGCTCTCGAGTCGGCGCTAGCCCTAAAAAACAATATGGTGATGATTTTTTTCAAAAGGCTTATCCACAACCCTCATATGCCAGTCGTTCACCTTCTCTTCTTCTGGTAACAACCTTGTCCTCTCAAAAAATCCAACTCCTTCCGGAGAAAAAAACAGGGGTCCACTCGAGAACGGCGGGATGGGGTGGTGGTCAAAATCCCACAAACGAACGGACACCTCTATTGCGTGGGAGAAGTCCGAAGTTACTCTGCAGTTCAAACCGGTCCTGCGCCGGCATGTCGCCGACGATGACACATGGGGAGGGGTAAAAAGAGCTGAACCGAATGTAACTTATTGTTACACTTTTTAAATTAGTAAACTTTTAAATTTTTGTTGATTTCAGGTTTGGATTTTTAAAAATTCCTTGTAGATTATATATTTGAGGTATATGTTAATAAGCACATAATATTTAAATTAATTTTGTATTATGTTCGAGATTAAATTTTATGGCAAACAGACAGTTGCAAATGGTGTTGAACATTAGTTCGACCGAGAGATAGAGTCTCTTCATTCTTTGGTGATTTGTTGTTCCCACGCTATGACGTCACTACACACTGACTTATAATAGTTAAAACAGCAGCAGGTGTTGATCACACAAATAGTGGCTCCTTTAAAGACCCTCCCACACTATGTTCCATTCTAAGCCATCACCACTGTCTGTATGGGGTATAGATTATCAAGGTCGACGATGGTAGACGATAAAATGACGTTCGCGGAGAATGACTTCGGAAGTTGTTTTTCTCTAAAAATCAGGCAGCCAATAGGTGCTACCAAAGCGTGCAATATTTACACATGGACACATTTACGCGATCTGCTCCTTTAGTTGCACAGTGTGTGGATGCAACCTGTGAAACATCTTTCAAGGTCGCCATGAGGACTAGTACTGGAGTGGTGATAAATTGTCCACAGTGGGGAGAAAATAACATTGAACTTTAGTTCGACCGAGAGACTGAGTCCGTATCATTCTTTAGAGCAGATGTGATTTGTAGTTCACCTGCCGTGACATCACTAAGCAAAGATTTAGCCAATAACAATTAAAACAGCAGCAGGTGTTCATCTCGTAGGTGTTGATCACATAGATGGTGATTCCTGTAAAGGCTCCTCCACACTATGGTCCACTGCAAGCCATCACCACCGTCTGGAGGGGCTTTGGATTATCGTGGCCGATGGCGGCAGACAATACAATAGCCTTGGTGGACGATGGCTTCGGAGGCGGTTTTTCTCCAAAGACCAAAGGCAGCCAGATGCGCAAATAAAGTGCGCAGTAGACTCTATGGACGAATCAATGCGCTCAGCTCATTTAGTGGCCCAGTGTATGGATGCGAACCATGAACCATCGTTCGAGGTCACCATCAGGAAGTGGTGAACAACAGGCCATAGTGTGGAGGCTACATAAGGAGATTTCCTTGGCGGGCCTTCCGAGATCATTCAAGTTTTAATCTTCGATTGCGCCTTCCCCGGTTTGGGATAGTTAAAGAACGGCATTCTCTTCTTTCATTGTTATAAGTGTGTAATGGACCTCAATTGCTAGCTTTGTTCCTAATTATAACTGAACAGTGCGTATAGTATTTGTAAATTGTTCTTGAGGTAAGCTTAATGTTTTTAACACATTGTATCCGGGACACTTACTAGCACGTTTTCTGACGATTGATACTTGAGCGCGGGTCACGTACTAGTACGGATTAGTGTAACAACATGGTTTGTTTGTGGGTACAAAAATAACGGTATATATAGGAAAACGAAGCCGAATGTTCTTGTCTACTACATACATTCTGGTAAAATTTAGACAAATAAAAACTAGTTTTTACATCAGTCGATGCGGAACCACAGAAAGGGAAGGTTGATTAAAAAAATCAATTTAGATTTAAAATTAACTTTTTATTTATCCTTGCGAAAATGATATTATATATTTGTATATTTATATATTACATATATATTTGTATTTATATATATATTTGTGTATTTATATATTTGTTTATATATTTCAACATAAAATATGAAAAGTTGGTTAAAAAATTAAATAATTTTCGATCTATTGAGGTTTAACTGAATAACTAAATTTACGCGAAAAAAGCCCCTTTCCGGTACAGTTCCTCTGCGAAATGTACCCGCACACGTGCTAAGTGTATCACAGTGAAAATTTCAAAATGGGTGATAAACGAAAAGAAATTGTAGTTAATATAGAAAGAAAATTACGCGCTGTATAGCGACTAGATTGGTGTAAGAACAAAATATATAATTTCGGAGTTAGGGGAAATACAGTGGTGTACTGGAAAAAAATTGAGAAGAAATTAAAAAGTCGTATATTGCACAAGCTAGTGGAAATGAAATAAAATTTAAAAAAATCCATACTGAAAGGAAAGCATAAGAAATTGAAGAAGCTTTATTTTTGAGGCATGAACAAACACGGAAAAAGAAAAGATGTACCTATAATTTGGCTAATATTGGAGAAAAACTAAGCGACCAACAGAAAGACACTATTCAAAGTTTGCTGGCAAGGATTGATGATTAGATCACTGAAAATTACAACTTATAATAGTGAGTTTTGATGTAAAAACTTTGTCTTTTGGCATTGGTAAGCAGAGAAATGAGTTCGTACAATCCCATTTCCTGCCTTTTTGTAATCAGACTTGACATTCCATCCCATTAGGTAAGATAATCGGGAGTGTACTGTACTTTCAAATGGCATTTTGACTTGCCTTTAATATGAGCAATAATCATATTTTTAATTTTACTTCAATAAATATATTGTCGAATTTTTAATTGTGAATCTTTTTTTGTGTTTTATCTCTTGAATTCAATCTTATTAATAGAACATAGAATCTTCCAAGCTGAGAAGTCTCCATTAAGGCGACATAGAACCTGTCAAAATGAGAAATCTCCTTTAAAGGGACATAGAACCTTTCAAGATGATAAGTCACCATCAATGGGACATAGAAACCACCACGCTGAGAAATATCCTTTAAAGGGACATAGAACTTTTCAAGCTGATAAGTCTTCATTAAGGTGATATAGAAACTTTTGATCTGAGAAGTCTCCATTAAGGGGACATAAAATCTCTTAAAATGATAAATCTCCATTAAGGGAACATAAAACCCACTAAGCTGAGAAATCTCCTTTAAAGGGACATAGAAGCTTTTAAGCTGATAAGTCTCCATTAAGGGGGACATAAAATATTTCGAGTTGAGAAGTCTCCATGAAAGCGACATAGAACCTGCCAAGCTGAGAAAGCTCCTTTAAAGGGACACAGAACCTTTCAATTTGATAAGTCTCCATTAAGAGGACATAGAACCTTTTGAGCTCAGAAGTCTCTATTAAAGGAACATAAAATCTTTCGAGGTGAGAAGTCTCCATTAAAGGGACATAGAACCCATCAAGCTGAGAAATCTCCTTTAAAGGGACATAGAACCTTTCAAGTTGATAAGTCTCCATTAAGGGGACATAAAATCTTTCGAGCTTAGAAGACTCCATTAAAGGGACATAGAACCCTCCAAGCTGAGAAATCTCTAAAGGAAATTTCTCATAGAACCTTTAAAGACATAAAACCTTTCAAACTGATGTTTCCATTAAGAGGACAAAGACCCATTTGAGCTGAGAATTCTCTATTAAAGGGACATAGTAGAACCTTTCGAGCTGAGGTCTCCATTAATAGGATACAGAACCTTTCATGCTGAGAAGTCTCCTTTAATGGAATATAGAACCTTTCGAGCTGAGAAGTTTTCATTAAGATGATATAGAACCCTTTGATCTGAGATGTCTCCATTAAGAGGACATAGAAACTTCCGATTTGAGAGATCTATATTAAGGAGACAGAGAACTTTCGAGCTGAGAAGTCTTTGTCAATGGAACATTGTTCCTTTTGAATTTAAAAGTACTCCTACATTAAGGCAATGTTTGATTCCACATGAACAATCATTAATAAAAAGTTCCATTCTGATTAAAATACGTTTTTCCTAAGTCCTTAATCAGGTTTTAACTGAAATAAAATTTATTTTATTTTGCTATATGAAACAATGCGTTTTCAATAAATATGAAATACATACACCAAGAGAAATATATTTACTCGTTAAATAGCTTTTGAAATTTGTAAATTAAAAACTGATTTTTATAAAAAAATATATAAATGAATTATTTATCTTGTTCTGTGAACTTTAATAATATTAAAATTTGGAGTTTTATTTTATTTCATATTATGAAAATATACAATGTACTGTAACCTTTTGCCTGTCCTATATAACACGTAGGATACACACATCTAATGCTTTAAATTCTAGCATATCACATGTGTTATACAATAAATTACATTTTAAATCGTTTTAAAGACAATTTTTAGAAGCATTATGATTGATTACATACTAACAAAGCAGCAACATGCACTCAAGACCCAAAACATTATGACCACTCCTACATTTTGCAATGAACTCGCCTGGATGACGTGGAAGGCACGTGATCAGGCGAAAGTGGTATTTAACTGCTGCTGGAGAGTCTGAAAAATCATTCTTTCACTTACTTCTGTGTATGATGGGAAAGACTGCGGATCTATTTTGATAGAGGTCTGATTATAATGGATCGCTACAAGAATATTAGGGTATTATTGTAAAATGGAAGACCGATGTGTATACATGTTGCCCAAACTGCTCCTGAACTGTGTAAGTAACCTCGACTGGAAAGAAACTAAATTCCATTAAAGTTGTCTATATATTTTTCTAACAATATATACTTTTCGTTTTTGTAATATCTTATTATTTTATACTAGCATATAGCCCATCATATGACGGGATCAGTAAAATTTTTAATATTCCAGAACTGTTAAGTACCCAATGAGGCAGGTAATAAAATGGTTTGTTTTTTGGCTGAGAATTATCTGGTTCACTCTCAATAGTTTATTTATCGTCATACTCCTCTAGAGTCTCCCGATCCTGTAATGCAGTTTAGAATCACATGGAATTCATTTAGTCAAACCATGTGGTTATGTATAACAAACAAACAAACTTCTTAATTTCCAAATATATATAAATTAAAAGTTAGATATTTAGTAGTCCTCGACTTATATGAAAAGAATTTATTGTTAATACCGATGATAAAATTTTCATTACAACAAAAAATAATCGATGATTGAATTTAAAATTATCACTTATATACTTAATCTATTATTTAAGTCAAATATAAAAGAAAATTATTTGCTTAATATGTAAGTTCAGCGATAAAACGTATGAAAATAATGCACGCGATATTTAAATAATTTAAAACAAGAAATGATTATATGAGATGGTTAAAGGAATGACGTCATAATGCTAGAAAAAAAATGTTATTTTTACCTATTTATTACGTGAATAAATTGATAAATTTAATCGCCTGCCCTTAGCCGAGGAATCCATTCCAGGTACAACCGCTTCAAAAATTTGCCGACAGACACCTTAGGCTATTATTATATAGGGGATTAATTTTTGCAATAATTTAATGCCTAGAAAGGAATAAATGTCATTTCGTATAATTACAGGGTAGTTTTTGAATAACAATACGGATTACTGTTAATCGGGGTAAATTTCATCCTGCCCGTTATTTTAGGTGGACCGAAATTATCGCGGTTCTAATGTTAGTTAACACATTGTGCGCGGGACACGTACTAATACTTTTACTAACGAATGATAATTGAGCACGGAATACATACTAGTACTTTTTCTGACGATTGATACTTGAGAGCGGTTCACGTACTAGTACGTTTCCTGACGACTGATACTTGAGCACGGGACAGGTACTAGTACATTTTCTGACGATTGATACTTGAACGCGGGTCACGTACTAGTCCTGGTTAGTGTAACTACATGGTTCGTTTGTGGGTACAAAATAACAATATATGCAGGAAAACGATACCGAATGTTCTTGTCTACTACACAGATTTTGGAAAAATTTAGACAAATAAAAATTAGTTTTTACATTATTTGTTTTATGATTGCTCTTGTCATTTTTTATAACGTAAAAATGTTTATATATAATATAATTCGAAAAAATTAAAACTATATACTACTATTTCTATTTGATTTTTAATACTTACGATACAATTATAAATTAATCCAAAAAAAATATATTTTTGTTTACAAAAATTTTACTGTTGTTATTTATATTTTTATATATTTGTTTATATATTTCAATATAAAATACGAAAAGTTGGTTAAAAAATTAAATACTTTTCGATCTATTGAGATTTAACTGAATAACTAAATTTACACGCAAAACGATGCGAAATATACCCTCACACAATGTGTTATTATACGTAAAAGTGATGCGATGGAGCCTTTTTGATAATGTTTCTTTAGAAACTATAATTCCAGAGATTACGTACATTAGTAATTAAGTTGTATTGGGAGGCCTATAAGAGGTATCCTGTAATTAAACCCTTCCCTGTTTTCCCGTGGGGGCCGCTAATGATTTGTCCTTACGGCTTACGGACAATCTTGTTTCTTGCTTGTATTGCTTCTTCCATACATTTTCTACTTTTAATATCAAATTCATTGTATACATGGATACGAAAAATTGCTTCATTTCTATTGTGTTTTCTCTTCTGATCAGTAAGATGTTTTGCATCAGTGGGAAAATTTTTATCTTTCAGTGCTTAGCGTTTTGATTTTCTTTTACTAATCACTTAATGATTATGTAGATACAATCTATTTTTACTTTAACGGTTTATTTAGAGTGTTGCAGATAATTTTTTGTGAGGTACAGATGGATTATAGATGTCATGTTTTTTTTCGCCAAATTTGGTGATTGTTTTGGGTGGTGTTAAGGGGAGATGAGTGGGTTGGTGTGTTTGTCTTGACTTTGATGGTGGGGTATGGCAGCTCTGATATGTTCTTGCACTTGATTTCTGATGTCAGTACCTGGCACTATTCAAGAAATTAGTATCTTAGCTGTTCTTTTGTCTTCCAGTCGCCTAGGTCAAGTTGTAATTTTTTTTTTGTTCTTATCATTTTTCCGGGATTTAGTAATTTAGTTATGACGGGTCTAAGTATTTCGGTTCTTACTATTTCTGAAATTGTTAAAAAGTATCAGGATATTCTAAATCAAATAAGATGGTTTGGTTTGGAACACAACAGTTAATTTCTGTGCAATGCGAGGATTGATAAAACCTGGACCTGCTGATTATGAAATGGTGGATGTAGTTATTTCGGTTCCTACTATCTTTGAAATTGTTAAAATGTATCAGGATATTCCAAATCAAACAAGACGTTTTACGCTGCGAAATGTACCCGCACACAATGTGTTAAAATGTCCTAAAATGGA
The DNA here is from genome assembly GCA_032207245.1 of Pardosa pseudoannulata. Lineage (NCBI taxonomy): Eukaryota > Metazoa > Arthropoda > Arachnida > Araneae > Lycosidae > Pardosa > Pardosa pseudoannulata. The sequence continues at coordinate 82,307,539 of CM063497.1, read as the reverse complement.
ATTATAACATTAATTATGTAGACTAAAGGATGGGTGTGAAGTGGGTAGTAATATATAAGTTTGACAACAAACAATCAGATCAAAATTCTACGTTTCTATTTTATTCCACGAACAGTCTTACACTTTTATACAAATAGAACAAATATCTGTTCAGTTAACCTGTGAAATAAAAATTTATTTTATAGCATCTATTATCACCTTCTGAAGAAGGCAGGTAGTCCATTGAACTTGTAAAATGTCGAAAACGATCCGATGGTGATTCCCACCAACAGCATGGCGATCGAGACGCCTGCAACAGCACCTGGTTGGTTGCCCGTGTACTTCTGGATACGCTTCAGTGGTTCGTCTGTCTGAAGTGTGAAAGGTTCCAAAGTGGAAGTCGTGGTGGTTGGTTCAGTTACAGGAGGCATGGTGTATGGTTTGAAGTTGGGATCCAACTGGTACTCTAAGCTGCCCTTCACCGCTTTAAAAACAATTGTCTGTGAAACGAGAATTGGAGTTTATTAAAAATTATATTTACAGATTAGTCAAATTGTGACAGGGTTAGTACAATCAAATTGCATCACCAGACACACCAATGAAGAAACATCTAACTCTAAATCCAGATTATTTATTTTAGTTGCTATATAGCACTTGGAATACTAAACCATCTAATAAGTAAGAAACAAGAATAAGGCTATTTTACTCTAACTTCAGATAGCTCCACCTGTCGGCAGATGATTAAATTAAGTGAGGTATGGATAAAAAATGAAAGAATAACAAGGTGCATCACCAGACTCACTAAAGAAAAACATCTAACTCTAAATCCAAGTTATTTAATTTAGTTGTTACATAGCACTTGGAATACTAAACCCTCTAATAAGTAAGAAAAAATAATAAGGCTATTTTACGCTAACTTCAGATAGCGCCACCTGTCGGCAGGTGAGTAAACTAAGTTAGGTATGGAGAAAAAATTTCAAGAATAACAAGGTGCATCACCAGACACACCAAAGAAAAAACATCTAACTCTAAATCCGGATTATTTATTTTAGTTGTTATACAGCACTTGGAACACTAAACTATCTAATAAGTAAGAAACAAGAATAAGGTTATTTTATGCTAACTTCAGATAGCGCCACCTTTCAGCAGGTGATTAAATTAAGTTAGGCATGGAGAAAAAAATTCAAGCATAACAAGGTGCATCACCAGACACAAAGTAGAAACATCTAACTCTAAATCCGGATTATTTATTTTAGTTGCTATATAGCACTTTGAATGCTAAACCATCTAATAAGTAAGAAACAAGAATAAAGCTATTTTAAGCTAACTTCAGATAGCGCCACCTGTTGGCAGGTAATTAAACTAACTTAGGTATGGAGAAAAAATTTCAAGAATAACAAGGTGCATCACCAGACACACCAAAGAAGAAACATCTAACTCTAAATCCGGATTATTTATTTTAGTTGTTATACAGCACTTGGAATACTAAACCATTTAATAAGTAAGAAAAAAGAATTATGCTAACTTCATATAGCGCCACCTGTCGGCAGGTGATTAACTTAAGGTAGTTATGGAGAAAAAATTAAAGAATAATAAGGTGCATCACCAGACACATCAAAGAAGAAACATCTAATTCTAAATCCGGATTGGTTATTTTACATGCTATATAGCCCTTGGAATACTAAACAGCCACTTAATATATAACAATCATGAATAAAGATTTACGCCAACTTCAGATAGCGCCACATGGCGGCAGGTGATTAAATTAAGGTGGTGTGATGGAAAAAAGTCAAGCTAGGTGTTTAATTTGGATTTAATTACACCTTAAGCTTATTCAAATATTCGTAATAGCCAGGAGTCGTGTTATTCCTAAATATTTCAAATTATATTACTCTGTAATAATTTCAAATAACACAATTTATGTGAAAAAGATTAAAACATTAAAGGCAGATAAGGAGATATTTTCATAGAATAATTCTTCAGTAATATTTCGGGTGTGTGCATATATTTATTTATTTATTTATGTACAAGTCGTCGTTAAAAATTTTTTCACCGATCACATCAGAAGAATATAGCCCATATTTTTAAATGAGAGGGCTTAAAGCATCTGTATACCTTTAAAACGTGAATTTTGACCAAAATATCAATTTTTAAATTTTATTATATTATTAAAATCCAATAAGTTATCTGTACATAACCGCTTGAAGTTTGCTTTTTATCTCATTTAGAACCAGAGTTATAGCATTTTTAATGCAAGTCCTAAGTCAATTATAATACCAGAGGTGCTCTTTTGTAAACCGGAAATCGCCTGAAAACTTTTATTCTCTTGCCAATTTCAACAAAATCTTCCGATATAATTAGAATGTTATTAAACTTAGACCAAATAATTCATGCTTAAAAGTATTACTGTTTTTTAAAGAATTCAGAAAGAAAACAACCAGTATCTTACACAGAAAAAAGGCTGGCTTTAAAAAATAGGTGTATAATAAGGCATTATAAGTGTTTACATACAGTTTTTCTAATATATTAAGTTGTTTTTTCATTTTTGTCAAAATCGACTTTTTCGGGATTTTGCTTACCGCAAAACATGATAACTCAAAAATATTTAGCCCGAATGCTTAGATATTTTAAGTGTGTGTTATAAAATTATATATTTAGGGAATAGATTACAATTGTGGTTCCGGATTAATTACTTCGGGATTTACAGCCGTTTAATTCTTGACTTGCATGAAAATATTGAGAAATTTTCAATGTTATTGTACCCTAGTTCCTATAACTTCACAAATATATTTATGATCACCCTGATTGCAGTCTATTCCCTGAAATATATAATTAGAAACATTATCAAATTTACAAAGTAGTGATAACATGATGTAATTTGGAGTTATCGTGTTTTGCGTAAGGCCTAATTTTAGGACAAATTTCACAATATTTTTCTCTATATAATATGAAAATATTATTCAAAAAATATTTAACCTGCATTTTTCATAGTTTTAAGTTATGTTTCATCATAAAATTAACATTAAAAATAAAAATTTCAACTATTTCAAAAAATGACCTCCGAAGGTATACAAACGCCTTAATAATTTAATTTTATGCAGTTTTACCAAGGAAGGTACACACTGATGATAGTCAATCTAATTTAGTCAAACTAAAAATTAAACAGACTTCTTAAACAGTCTTAAATTGTAAAAAGGGGAATTGTAAAAGTTATCGTTGCAGAGTATCAGCAATATGTTTAAATATAAATGAGCATAAACAAACTTTTAAAAATAAAACTAACGTTTAATTTACTTAAAACATACAAAGAAAAGGTTTAAGGCAAATAAACATGGTATAGAATCCTTTAAACTGGTAACTTAAACTGTTAAACAATATTACTACTAGTAAAAGAAAAACGATTACAAAAATGAATATATTTGACCTTACTAAACCTTAGGCTAACCCAGAACTAGGCAAGGGCAGAACCTCATAAAACGAAGTTGTTGTGCACTCCTCATTAAGCAGATCGACTTCTCAAGCTACAAACAAGTTAAAATGAACCGCTTAAGTAAGAACTTGTATTATTAAATTTGTTGGGATAAATTTCCCTTACCCAATTAGAAGCTGACTATTTTATGGAGTTGAGAAGTCGGCCTGGCCAAAGGTTAGATTAAGACACGTACTTTTGGCTATTATTTTGTGTATGAATGAACAAACCAAAGTGTTTCATTTGACAACAACTGAAACTTAGATATAAGTCGAATACTTAACAAATATATTTTTTACTTTATATTTTTTAATCACGAACTTGGAGAAATAGAAGACTCACACAGCCAACAGTGACAACGCATCTGTTATATTGAAAAATGTGCCTGAGGTTAGTGGGTAATCACGTGGCTTATCTTATCATTCCAGAGAGACTAAGACAGAGATTCCATTGGTAAAATATTTATACAATATATATATAAATATATATATATATATATATATTTTATATATATTTGTATATATGCTTATAGGATATATGTAATATATAATATATGTGTATATATATATATAATTTTGTATATATATATTAGATATATGGATATATATATAATATATTGATATATAATATATATATTTATTTATATATACGATATATAATATATATATATATATATATATATATATATTAATATATTTTTATAATATATTTATATATATATATTATATTATTATATATATATATATATATATATATATATTATATATATATATATATATATATATATATATATATATATATATATATATATATATATATATATATATATATATATATACACACTGTCTACCAATAAGTATTTGGACACCTACACAAATGACGATATCTGCGGTCTTGATGTACGTCATGGCATCCACCGGTATACATCGTGTAGCAAAAAGCATCAGTATTAGTCGCATGCAAGATGCCGCTCAGTTCGGAGATTTCTGATTTCGAGAAAGGTATAATTATCGGGTATTAATAAATCAAAGGATAATAAATTAAAGGTATAAATATCCCAAATGTGGCCGATCCTTAAGGGAGCAATCTGAGGTACCCAAAATAGACAGTGGCCTATGTGATTAAGAAGTGCATGATCAGCTATGGTTGTCAGAAAGTGCCCCGATTTGACAGACCAACGAAACTGGGAGATAGAGACCGACGAGTGCTGTCTAGAGAAATTCGGAAGACCTGCAACGAACTGATGGCTCTCATCCGCGAGGAGTTTCCACAGGCATACGGGAGTATTGTTTCAATGAATACCATACGTAAGGAAGCACATCTGCTTGGTTTCATGATCGTGCTGCTACCCATAAGCTTTTGATCACAAAAGCCAACCGCGCTGCTCGGTTAATGTGGTGCAAAGCACATCGAAATTGCACCGTAGATCAGTGGAAACGTGTTCTTCGGAGCGAAGAATCAAGGTTCACCCTTTACCGTTTGTATGGCAGGGTCTGGGTCTGGCGTCTGCCTGGAGAACGTCTCTAGCCAGATTCCATTGTTCCAACAGTCAAGTTTGGCAGAGGTGGAATTATGATCTGGGGGTGTTTCTCCTTGTATGGACTGGGACTCTTGGTCCCCATTCATGGTAAGTTCAACGCCGATGCCTACTGCACTATTTTGGATGACAATACTCTTCCAAAGTTGAGACAGTTTTACGGGTTAGACCCCTGTCACTTTTAGGACGACAACGCCAGTTGTCATGTTTCAAGGTTAACCAAGGCTTGGTATGGTACCAATGGAGTTCATCGAATGGACTGGCCTGCCCAGAGCCCAGACCTGAATCATAATGAGAACCTCTAGGACGAGTTGGATCGTCGAATAAGTCATGCACTACCCGTCCAAAATCCGTGAAGGAACTTGTATGTCTACTTCAAGCCGAGTGGAAGATAATACCACTACCTGTAATAGAAAGACTTGTGGAGAGTATACCCCCGAGAGTTCATGCTGTAATTGCCTCTCGTGGAGGTTCTACCAACTATTGATCTATTGATTTTGAATAAAGTTAGTTTTTCTTTTCTATCACAGGTGTCCAAATACTTATTGGTAGACAATATATATATATATATATATATATATATATATATATATATATATATATATATATATATATATATATATATATATATATATATATATATATATATATATATACATATATATACATATATACATATATATACATATATACATATATACATACATATATATGTGTCTATATATGTATGCATACATAAGTATGTGTGTTTATATATATATGTATATGCATACATACATAAGCATATGCATGTGTATGTGTACGCATATTCATGTATGTGTGCATGACCACCTAATTTTATTTTTCTCTATATATACATAAATTTTTATAGTTTCATATAAACATACACACATGTGTATACATAACGTTATATATATATATATATATATATATATATATATATATATATATATATATATATATATATATATATATATATATATATATATATATATATATATATATATATATATATATGTATATATATATATATATGTATATATATATATATATGTATATATATATATATATATATATATATATATATATATATATATATATATATATATATATATATATTATATATATATATACATATATATATATATATATACATATATATATATGTATATATATATATGTATATATATATATATGTATATATATGTATATATATATATGTATATATATACATATATATATGTATATATATATGTATATATATATATGTATATATATATATATATATATATATTTATATTATATATATATATATATATATATATATATATATATATATATACGCATATATGTGTATACATATATGCATACATGCAAACACACATATATATATATATATATATACGCATATATGTGTATACATATATGCATACATACAAACATATATATATATATATATATATATATATATATATATATATATATATATATATATATATATATATGCGTGTGTAATGTAAAATAAAGTTGCTAACTCCTATATTAAAAAACCACCAAGTCCGTTATTTCTCTCTCTTTCTTGTGGCTTATTGGCATTAAACTCTATGTAATTGATAAAATCTCTTCTTAGTGAATGGAACTCACCAACCTACTTCCGTTGAACTAAGATTTCTAAAGTTCTCACAACAACATTTTTAAAGCCGCACCTAAAACTACTTCCTTACTCTGGCACCCCTAAGGTTTTAAGAGGCCGCATGTCCAATTTTCGTTGAATTGACTGTTGGAAATAACTAAAGATGTTGTTAATTATCCTTTGAAAAACCTTGTCATTCTCTCGACCGCCACAGCATCAATTTGTTCCCGATTACTGAAGTCGACAGCTGAGGCATAGCTTGTCCACCAATATGTTTCATATGTCTACATATAATGCATTATCTGAAGTCACTAGTTAGATTGGATTTGAAATTTAAAATATTTATGGCTAAAACTCTCGATGCGTATTTTTTTATTACATATTTCAAATCTATATACATTTTAGAGTTAAAATATACAAAAGATTTTTGTTAAAGAGTTTTTTTAATACAGAATTAGGTTCTAAAAAAAGGTGTTTAGAATAATGAAATTGAAGAATTATGTTATAATTGCTAAATTTTGAAAATTAATCTTGGTGTATGTCAAATTTCGAAACAAGGCTCGAGGCAAAGTCTTACCTAGCAATCCTTTCACCAAATTCGTTTTTCAGTTCGAGTTTTTGTTCCACCTTCATTTTTTTTTAACAACAGACAGCACACTATCTACGAGGCTGTTTCTTGATTTGATTTGGGTGTATATGGCTAGCAAAGTGTTGAGCAGTTAGTCTCATAAGGGTGTTACTCTAATGTACTGTTGGTCTCTTTTACTATTATTTGCAACATAATCTTGTCAAAATAAAGTTTAAAATAGTTCAAAACAATTGCATTATTTGAAATAGTGGAATATAGTCGGGGATTTCCAAGGAAATTAAATGAAGCAGGAGCTGGTGCAATATTTTGCATATTAATTTTGCACCACTATCGAATATTTTGAATAGAAAATGAATTTTCAGATTCATCACTATCCGCAGAGGAATCCGTGAAATTCTCATCAGTTTCGCTATAACTATCTTCAATATACTTGAAATCAGAGTCAGAAGTGCTATCAGTGTCGGAAATATCGTCAGGAGTATAGGTTATATCACTCGCGAAATGCTTCCTGCCAGACATCTTTCAGCTATAAAAAGTGCTCTCGAAATGCTACAAAAAATTCTTCTATATTTCACAAAAATGTGGACAATTAAAGCCATCTGCTAGTTTACAGCTAAATAAACAATTGAAAATCACAGTAAAGCCAAAATGAAAGAATAGACGGTGAGAGAGCGGGTTGCACAGTTAAATAGACGGATAAAATGCATGCCCGCGGAAATCGCGGGTTGCTCAAATTTTGCTTCATTTATGTTGCCCGTGGAAATCGCGGAATGCGCAGCGAGAGGGCTAATGGAAACAGCAAATCATTCTGTAATTAATGCTTGTAATATGCTGTTG
>CM063497.1:82281806-82299395 GCA_032207245.1 Pardosa pseudoannulata | reverse complement strand
AAATACAAAAGCAAAATTAAATACTAATTAAAAATGCAAAAGAAATGCAAAAGAAATTATTAGAAATGAAGTCTTGTATGTCAAATTTCGAACAAGGCTCGAGGCAAAGTCCTACCTCGCAATCCTTGCACAAATTTTTTTTCTGTTAGTTTTGTTCCACATCAGTTTTTTTTTAACACAGACAGCACACTATCTACGAGGATTTTTCTTGATTTGATTTGGGTGTATATCTATCTAGTGTTAGCAGTTAGTCACATAAATATAGATATACTGTTCTCTTTTACTATTATTTGCAACATAACCTCGTCAAAAAAAAAGTTCAAATAGTCAAAACAATTGCATATTGAAATAGTGAATATATCATTTCCAAGGAAATTAAATGCAGGAGCTGGTTGATATATTCATTAATTTTGCTCACTGTCGAAGATTTTAAATATAAAATATTTCAGATTCATCACTATCCGCAGAGGAAATCCGACAAAATCTCATCATTTCGCTATACTACCTCAAATATACTTGAAATAATATCAGAAAATGCTATAATTGTGGAAATATCCCAGGAGTAGTTATATCACTCGCGAAACGCTTCCTGAGACATCTTTTCAGCTATAAAGCGCTCTCAAAATGCTACAAAAATTCTTCTATATTTCGCAGTGTGAATAAAGCCATCTGCTAGTTTACAGCTAAATAAACAATTAAAATCACAGTAAAGCCAAAATGAAAGAATAGCTAGAACTTGCACAGTTAAATAGACGGATAAAATGCATGCCCGCGGAATCGCGGGTTGAGCAAATTTTGCTTCTCTGTTGCTGGAAATCGCGATATGTACAGACTAATGGACAAGAAATATATGTAATTAACCCATTAGCGCCCAGTGATCTATTTTTAGATCGCTAAACATAGCTTGGTAAACTCGCTTTTAGATGACCTTAAACCCACCCCACACATTCTATACTGCACAGGGGGCAAGACAAGGCATGCACCTGTTTACCAACAAGTGGTTTTCTTGTTTTGTTTATATCATTGATCTAAAGCGATAAGAGAAAGTTTGTATCGCCCTTTCGTTCCGCCGTTTTTCTACGTTTCTTAGCATAAACACTGAAAACAGCTAAGTAATAAGCGAAAGTTAAATTTTTTTTTGGCGATTTAATATCTTCATAGATGTAGCTATCAGAATATAAACCGATGTTATCTTAAAACAAATATAAATAGTAAAAATTAGTGTCAAAATACTGCTGATCTAGAAATAGATCACTGGGCGTTCGGGCGTTTTTTTTCCTGACCCTGGTAATATTACGTTTTTTCACCTTTAGATGAAAATATGAGTTGAAAAGTATTTAATAGCTTTCAGGATGCAGTTGATTATCTGTTTTCTGAACAAATTAAAGAGGATATTATTGCCATATCCACTGATGTAGATGAACTGACAGATGAAGAGAAAATAGATGATAAGTTACATGCTCCATTTGTAAATGATATTGTTGGTAAAATAGAAGTAATATCAAAATGAGTGTGATTAAATAGATTTACCTTCAACGTTTGAGAGGAAGCCTAAAATATTAAAAACAGAAAAGCCAAAAATTGTTTGGAAAAAAAACCCGAATTATACCAAATGGTCGGAATTAGGGGAAACGTATAAGAATAATATTTTGGCAATGGAAAATGATCTTGCAAATGCATCTTGCATCATTGCTTTGAAAAACTTTTTTCTGATGAAGTATATAACGTAATTGTGGATGAGACTATTTTCTATGCTAAAAATGTCAAAAACGACCATGATTTAATTATCACTAAAGAAGATATAAAGATATTTATAGGGTTTTTGATATATTTTGGCTATCTTACTCTTTCAAGTGAAAGATATTATTGGAGTGATGTAGAAGATTTAGTGATAGGTCTTGTACAGGACTCTTTTAATAAAAATGCTTACCTAAAAATAAAGTCATATATTCATTTCCAAGACATTTCAAAAGCAGATGAACGTAAGAATGACAAATCAAGATAAAACTCCTTTTGGAGAGAATAAGAGGTAAAATATGGTACTGGTGTCTATTCACTCGAATAATTGATATGGCTGTAGTTAATGCAAGTATTCTGCACAGAAATATTCATAAAGGTGATTCTATGCCCATGTAAGATTTTCGAAGAGCTGTTGCTGTAAAATATCTAAAATTGGGAATCGGAAAAAAAGTTTTGAAAGGTCGACCTTACAGTTTTCCTTCATCCTCAAAAGCTAATCTCAGTCATGATGTTCGCTTTTATAAAAGGGATCACAATATGGGACAAAGAAAGGGCAAAAGACGCTGTCGACTTGTAGGGTGCCAAGGAAGTCCCCTAACATATTGTGTGAAGTGCGATGAAACTTTATGCAAGAAGTGTTTCTTCAAATTCCACACTAAACTGTAGAAACATTGAAATTTTATTATTTTAAAATAATTAAACTTTACTAAGTACATTCTGTAATATTGTGAAATTCTGCATAAATAAACGTTTTTTAAAAGAAAATGCATTAGTTTTTATCTATTTGGTTCGATTTTACCACGTTATTGAAGTACTAATGATTGTTGTGTATTTGCTAAAATATATCCTCCGAACGCCCAGTGATCTATTTTTAGATCAGCATTTTTAAAAAAATTAAGGTATGTATTGATAAAATTCGATAATAATATTCATGTTGGATGTAAAATATGCTACATCTCTGTTTGCCGTGCGTCATGCGCAGCGAAGGGCTAATTGGGCGTTAATTCTGTAATTAATGCTTGTAATATGCTATTTAAAATTTGTACGAATACTTCCCTTACCTCTCCTTCTTTCCACTGATGGGTGATGGACACTTTTCCGGCGTCTATGCTTTCACGCAGCTTTTTCTCGGCGTCGGCTGATGATACCATGTCTTTTTGTTTGTCCTTCGGCAGATCTTTATGGACGTCTAAGATGTAGAACTTGACGTACATTTTCCCGCCGTCAATGGTCTGAAACGGGAAAAAGTTATCATTGCATCTTATTGTGTGATTGTATATATTATATTATTATATTAGTTGTGATTGTATTTCTATCCATTTGCAACGTCTTTTAAGTATAGAAAATTGAGAGTAAATTTCTGCGCTAGTAGGAACCAAATTTAAGGTTCGAAAAACTGGTTGCGATGATTAATGCTCTCAGTTATTCGATTTAAGTGGAGAGAAACTTTGTAACTGCTGGCGAATTTCACTGAAGGTTCACAGAAAGATTGTAATGTCACTTCAACAAGTCGCAAAATGATTTCGAAAGTTTGCATCCGATAGAGAAATGGTCATCGACGACTGTTGGAAGAGAATCGAACTACTTCCTTACATCCGTGCCTCACTCCAAGCAGATTTCACCTCTTTTTTAACTTGTAGGAGTAATTAGGAGGTTAATGATTAGATTTAGACGTATATATGAAACAGTTCACGACTACGAAGCTGAACACGGAAGGACAGTATTTCTACTAGAATGGAATATTCAAACTCATTACACGAAGAGACAAATGCCTATACTGATATGAACACTGTATCGAAAAATAACCTCATGCATGCTTCAGTTGGCTCTATCAAATGTATAATATAAAATGTAACGTGTGATTATAATTAAACTTTCTCAATAAACGGCATCCTACAGCACAAACGGGTGAATGGAAGGCAACGAAGTTTTGAATATGGGCTATACACTAGATGGGCTAAATAAAAATTAGTTCCAAAATGTGTCCCCAGAAGGCGCCTTTTCAGAAAAAAATATGAAATTTAACACAACAAACGACCAAAACGATAACATAAACAACATTGACATTTATTGACTAGTTTCTGATCACCTTGTCATCTAACCACTTTAAGTAAAGGTAAGGGAGAAACAAAAACTGTTCGGTTTGCAGAAACAAGAATGAATTAGGTCGAAATTGCACAAGAGAACATTTTTGTTAATCGTGTCCAAGACAATATAGGGGGAAATGCTTCACGTGACTACGCTCATTCACCTGAAAAATTTCTAGTCGATGGACAGTGTGTTCAACAGCAGGTCGTAACTGATCAGTTGTGAGACTTCATACATGAAGCGTTATGGAGTTATGTAAGTCATTCAACGTAGCAACACCTCTACGATACAACATACTTTTTAAATAGCCCATAACCAGAATTTGCTACGAGTTAGATGTGAGATGAATTAGGAAAGGTGCGACTAGTAACACGTTTCTCTGTGGTGTTGGAGCCGTAGCACCTTCACAGACCCATAGATATGTGAGGGCGCACCATCCTGCATGAAAATGGTCGATGTAAGAACCCGCCTTTGCTGTAGTTGCTGCATAACTAACGTCTGCAGTATGCATGGTACCGACGGTACGTAATGGAACATGTGACAAGCCCAGTTCACTGATTTCCTCAAAGAAGAATGGCCCAATGATAAATATAGCCTTGAATCTTCACCCAATAGTGACCTTTGGAGACTGTAGTAGAATTTTAGCGTGAATTCAAGGATTTTCCTTAGCCCAATATGGGGCAATCATATGTGTTCACTGTCCTATTGAGGTAGAAATGAGCCTCTTAGCTCCACAGAATATTCCAAGGCTATGACAGATCAACAATCATTCTGTTGCGAAAACTGACTGCGAATAAGAGACGTTGTGGTTTTTCCCTATCAAGTAGCTCCCGGGTATGGCGGATCTTGTATGAAGTAGTGCATTATGTTTCTGAGTACCTTTTGGACAGTACTGCAAGAATAGCTTGTCTGCCTAGAAACTTCATTCGCGATACCGCCCCCAAAATCTGATATCTATTGCTGTGTGTCAGCAGTTGTTTTGACGGCATCAACATGTACCGGTGTGACATAATTACTGCCTTTTCCAGGTTGAACTCCTAATTTCCCATCTACTCTTCAAATCTCTTAATCATGGTTCGGATACCTTTAGTAGACATTGGTCCACACCGTAGGTTCTCTCTACGACGAAATTCACGAACTGTAAAAGAAACGTTAACGTTGTTTTTGTAATACAGCTTTCAACATAAAGCACATTCAACTAAAGAGACAGTCATTAGTACAGCCGGGAAGATCGACTCAAGCATGACAACGTCTGGAAAGGTTTTACACCTTAAAATGTTTTTTATAAAGCTTCCTCTTCTGCCTAACCATGCAAATCTCAACATTTTTTCCCCGACAACTGACAGCTTTTCCTGATTTTGCATTTTATTACTCACAATTCTTGAACTGAATTGTTAATATTGTTTCTGTATTCTATTTTGATCGTTTATTGTGTTAGAAGATTGTGTATTTTTTCCCGAAAAGATGCCGTCTGGAGGACGTTTTGGAACTTTTTTTTTTTTTTTTTTCAAAATTCCTTGAGCTCATCTCTTGTATAGCCCATACACAAAATTTCGTTACATTCTGAAACCAAAACTTTAAATTTACCTAATGTATTCTAATCTTTAAAAAAGTTAAAAACTTTTAAAAAATTTAATCCTTTTAAAACTAGCTTTTAGTTTAATCAATAATTAAATTAATTAATTAAATTAGCTTTTAGTTTATCGTGCTATAAAATAAAACATATTACTCGCATTATTGTAATTGAAGTCGCATTATTATAATTGAGCTGGAAAAAAATTTACCAGATTTCAAATTCTGTTTGCGAGGAATAGAGTCTACTTTTATCCAGTAGTGTACATGATTTAGGTATTTTTTTATAAAATGAATAGCTTCATGTAACAAAATAAAATACATTTATGTAGTTAGACTTATATCAATGATCTAGGAAATTTTTAACTCAAAACTGCACAAATATACTATTCCAAAAATCACACTAAACTAGACTAAATGGCAAAGCGACATTTATGTAGTTAAACTGATATCAATGATCTAGGAAATTTTTAACTCAAAACTGCACAAATATACTATTGCAAAAATCGCACTAAACTAGACTATATGGCAAAACGATATTTATGTAGTTAGACTAAATCAATGATCTAGGAAATTTTTAACTCAAAACTGCACAAATATACTATTGCCAAAAATCCCACTAAACTAGACTAAATGGCAAAGCGACATTTATGTAGTTAGACATATCAATGATCAAGTAAATTTTTAACTCAAAACTGCACAAATATACTATTCCAAAAATCACACTAAACTAGACTAAATGGCAAAGCGACATTTATGTAGTTAGACTAAATGATCTAGGAAATTTTTAACTCAAAACTGCACATATACTATTCCGAAAATCCCACTAAAGTAGACTAAATGGCAAAGCGACATTTATGTAGTTAGACTGATATCAATGATCTAGGAAATTTTTAACTCAAAACTGCACAAATATACTATTCCAAAAATCACACTAAACTAGACTAAATGGCAAAGCGACATTTATGTAGTTAGACTTATATCAGTGATCTAGAAAATTTTTAATTCAAAAACTGCACAAATATACTATTGCAAAAAATATAGTTAGAGTTTTATCAATGATCAAGGAAATTTTTAACTCAAAACTGCACAAATATACTATTCCAAAAAATCACATTAAACTAGACTATATGGCAAAGCGACATTGTATGCTCAACACGTTTTTTCTTTTCATCACTAAGTATAGTGTTTTGGCAAACACTTCCCAGAAATTGAAAGATGGGAATTTCTAAAGGCCTTATAATACATAAGCATGTAGTGTTCGGCAAAGCAGTAAATTTAAAGCACCAGATTCTAAATGAAGTTTGCTAAAGACCAGTTTGTATAAAATGTCGCAGTGTTGCTTTCAAACACTGTGTTTATGAACTCTTGTGATAAAATGGCAGAAAGACAACAAGTAATCCATTTTCACGATAAGACTCTTCAGTAACTTACCGAACGCAGGTCCGATATTCTCAAGGAGTAATACTGGAGTCCAGAAGCCCCGTAAAGAGCCGTTTTCCATTTCTGTAGAAAGTCGATGTCCGAAGTGGCATTGGCCGCTATGATTGTAGTGTCCTTGTCCAGTTTAACTGTGAAGAAAGAATATAGTTGAGAAGTGGGTTCAAGATATTAACCATATGGAGGAAACAGTCAACCGGAATTAATTGGTATCGAAAACCTGGGTTACAACGAACGGATACTTAAATTAACATAATTGGGATTGTCCGCACATAGATTTTCCCTTCTACATTTTAAATGGTGATTACTTTACAAATATACAAGTTTTCTCGGAAGTTATTAACTAGATATGCTCTCTTTCACATATATAGGGTGTAATATCAAGACCAGACAAACTCTGCACAGCCAGATTCGTTGTTTGGATTACATAAAAAATGCGTAAAGAACTGAGCCTCAACTAGCAATAGTTTTCGAGGAAATGACGAAAGAAATTGTATGACGGCATATCCGATTTATGAAAAATGCGCAAAGAACTGTGACTTTACAAGCCATAGTTTTCGAGGAAACGACGAGAGAAATTGTATGACGGCATATCCGATTTATGAAAAATGCGCAAAGAACTGTGCCTCTACAAGCCATAGTTTTCGAGGAAATGACGAGAGAAATTGAATGAAGGCATATCCGATTTATGAAAAATGAGCAAAGAACTGTTCCTCTACTAGCCATAGTTTTCAAGGAAATGACGAGAGAAATTGTATGACAGTATGTATGTAAGTTATATCTGTAATACCCTATCCCTGGTTTGTTTTAAAAATTGTCAAGATGTTTTTCGCAGAATATATGATTTTCAAATGTTATAGACAATTAATAAATATAATTTAATCCACTGACCGAACAAGAAACAGTTTGTTCTATTGTGCCAGCGTGCAGTGAAATCCTCTGCACGTGGAATAGACGGCACAAATGACGTTTGTCAGCACCAATGAGCATCCGGATGAGGCACTGCAGCCGCGGGCGCCATGTGGTGCTACGTTTGCTGAACATATAAGTTTTTTGTATAAGTCCAAAACGTTGCTTTTTCGATGCCGATATGACACCATACAACAAAAGACATAAATTTTGCTTCAGTGCTAGTAGAATTCTCATAAGTTTAGCTGTTTTTATAATTATAACTCAACTACTCGTAGGCAAATATTTTATTTATAGTAATCTTTAAATTTATATTCATGATAAATAACCCGTTTCAGAATGGAGAACTCAGATGCCTCAATAATTAAAGATTTACTGGAAAATCCATGTTTTCTGCACACCCTGTATGAAAACCTACCGCACGCCACTGTAATATAGTCAATATTTGTTAGCCTTACTCGGAGCCCCAGTGTTTAGTTCACAAGACTGCTTGGTCCTCAATTTGTCTACTAACTGAAAGGGTGAAAAGCTGAGTCACCCTTGCCCAATCAGAAAATCGAACCTCGGCCTTAAGATCTCGAAGGATTAACCAACGATATAGGATTGTCTATCACTAAACAGACTATGGCTAATAGACATGAGTAACACACAGTCTTTGTCATTTTCTTAATATTTTTGAAAATTATGTAAGTATTTTAATTTTCGAGTTCTTTGAGATATTCTAAAGAATAATAATTGGATTAGCGGTGGTTATTGTCTTTTATATACCGGGTGGTCATAATTAAACTGACAGTGTTCACAGTGTTCTGTAGCGCGATCTATTTGCGAGAATGACGCCACATTTCGTAGGAAGATTAAACAAGACGGGGGATGAAGGATTCCGATAAAAAACGAATTAGTTCCAAAAGTCACCACTAGGGAAATATTTGGCGCTGTGTAATAGAAAATAGAGTGTTAACAAATGCAAATTCCAAGCAGCTGGCACTGTGCCAATGGATGTAACGGGTAATTTGTATAAAGAACTTCCTCTTTTGCTCAGCTTACGTGATATAGTAGATCACGAGACTTTATCGGTGTTTATGTAGATTTTACGCTTTTTTTAAAGTGTTGCCATATTGCACTTGAACTAAATCAGAAAATGTTCATAATAAAATTTAATTTTATTCCGTATTAATTTGCATTTGTTAACACTCTATTTTCTATAACAGAACGCTAAATATTCCCCTAGCGGTGACTTTTGGAACTAATTTATTTTTTCGCGGAATCTTTCCTCCCCCGTCTTGTTTAATCTTCCTACAAAATGTGGCATCATTCTCGCAAATAGATCGCGCTACAGAACACTGTGAGAACTGTCAGTTTAATTATGGCCACCCGGTATATATTACTCATATGAGAATATAAAAAAAATTATCTCACAGTCCAGAGCAAACTGCAGTCCTCTCTTCTCCAAGTCACTGAAGCATCTACCAATGTCAAAACTTGTGGAAGACAGGATTTTAGGATCTTGTGCTTTCACCTCATAAAAATGGAAATTCATCCGGTAGTTGTTGTATATAGGATTCTTTGACTAGAAATGTAAAAATCACAGGTTAAAATTTTTATTAATTTCAAAACAAAAGTCATTTAGAAGTTTTATTGTCATAAAAGGGAATTTTACCCTCGACTTTGTCAATGACTTCAATATAAGTATATTCTATCTAACGTGTTGTCAAAACTAATCTTACATGTATTAGTTAAATATTAGTGCACGATACCAATTAAATTCTTGATGATAGTCGGCAAATTGTTAGAATATTTTTTACAAATTTTTTCAAACATTTTTAACAATATTATTCAATCTTTCATTGTAAATTAACACGTTGATGGACACTTGCGTCTATATCTCACTATGTGGCACTATGTGTATGTGGTAAAATACACTTAATTGTTGGGGGCGGGTTCTCGAGCTAAGCCTCTTGGACTTTCTTCCGAAGAGCTCACTTTCCTGTGAAAAATCAGAGGTGAGAAGAAAGTTTGCTATTGAAGTAGTCAAACGAGGTATCTTGTGATCGAAAAAAAAAATATCCCTGTAAAATTTTTATAGACTGTAAATAGAAAAAATGTTCTTCGTCATTATGAAGTTTTTAAGTATCACCTCTCAACCCCTTCCAAATTATTTGCTATCATAGAGCTGAGGTGTTATACAAGAGATCTTCTGTTTGGTCATTTCTTTCGTCTTATTGATGATCTTCAATTCTCTCAATGCTCTTTCTTCTCTTCTCATTTGGATTTTCGATTCCCTGTCTGACGGTGCGAAGAGTAATTCATTTAGTTTTAGCTTCTTTTTCGGTTAGTGTGGTTCGCTCCACCCTCATTAAAACCGGGGTCAAAAGGTCCACTAAGCATGCAGTTGTCTTCCAAATTCTTTACTCAGTGCTTCTCTGCTGTTTTCACCCGAGGATTGTTCCTGCGGTGCGACGGGCGAGATCCGGGCACTTCAAGGGGAGCCGGCTTGGCGGGGTAGCCCAGTACGTACGATGTGCTGATCACCACTAGGGTATGCCTGGAGGGCTTCACGACTATATGGGTTCTGCTCGGTGCTCAATTGCTGTTTAATTCAAAAGACTAAATGCTCTGTCTTGAAAATTGAGTAGCCTTCGCCTCACGAGCTTAGATCATCTATATGGCATTAGAACAGGGTTTCTTAACCGGTGGTTCGTGGCCCCTTGAGGGTCCATGGCTCATATTTTGGGGGTCCGCCGACTGCTCCTAATTTTTAAAATGTTTGCATCAATATTTAAAGAAAAAACTTTTTTTGTCACGGGCAACTCTGTAAGCAGTCGGTCTGCCATTTCCCAAGAGAGACCCTTACAATACGAGGAAAAAAACATTCGCAAATCATATAAAATTTGAAATTTTTAGAAACACAAAGTAGCTTTTGAATTTTATTTTACTTGCAAATAAAGTGAGGTTAAAATCAGTCCCGCAAAGTTCTTGCAAATTTTTAAAACAAAATATTTGTTTTACTTTTTCATTTGAATTCTTAATGTTTAATTTGACTATTTGATATTTTTTGTAGGCCAAAATGTCCAAAAAAAGGAAGTATGATAAAAATTATGGAAAATATGAAAATCGACTGAATATCGAACATGATATACGTGTTTCTTTTTCGAAAATCATCCCTCAATTCAATTTGTTAATCAAGGAAAAGTAGCAAGAGCCTTCACATTAAAAATTTTAATTTTTTCACATTGAAATAAAAATATTAAAATAATTACATAATAAAATAGAATTTTTTTTTGTAATAAATGATGTTTAAGCAATTTTTTTCACAGAGGGATCCATGATATATTTAAAATTTTTAAAGTGGTCCATTGTGCCAAAAAGGTTAAGAAACATTGCATTAGAACAACAAAAACTGTACCCCTAATTTGAAATATCTACTCTAGCGAGAAATTTTGGTACTAACCTATAACACAATTCAGAAATGTGAACCGCTGTAGCTCAGTCGCTTAAGACAGTGATCTCAAAACTAGAGCAGAACTAGAGGGTATTGGGATCAAGACTCGAACTGTCCAAAGATCCTGCTTATTCATTAATGGCGCCTGAGCACGTAAAATAGGTGCGTGTTATCAATGTCCTCCAAATAATATCAATATCCTCAATCAATACCTTTAAAGGTGTCAGGCCAAGCATGAAGATCTTCTGCTTCTAAATTACAAGGACCCATTCTTGAGTTAAGACAGTCTTGAGCCCTTGTGGTTTCTCGATCAAAGTAAAGCTGCATATTACCCTAAGCTATGGACGACTATTCGCATATTGTGGCTGGATTTATTGGACCTGGTGTAGAAATGATTCACCATGGTATGAATAACTACAACAATTCAGGATTGGTGTGTAAAATATGTGGCAGAGTTGTACTACTTCCTCCAAACAGAAAGTAAAACAACTAAATATTTTCTAAATAGAAAATAACTTGACAATGGCATTGCTAAATTAAATTGGTTTGCCATTGTCTGACAAATTCTCCAAAACGGGTAGAGGGCCCGACGTTAGTTTCATACTTATAACGTAATTAGAGAAATATATGTGTCATAATATATGAAGCAAACATTATTAAGGTTCTTCATTCTAATCCTTTGCTTTCCAATGTCGAGTCATACTTGACACCATTTTTTTAGCAGCAAGTGCAATGCCGGATCTCTCTACACAACTTTTAAATACCAGAATTGCTGTTCACACTTGTTTAGCTCACTTAAAACACTAGGTCAGAAATAAATTACTGTATGTTAATACATGTATCAAACATTATTAGGTACTTCATTTTAATACTTTACTTTTCAGTGTCAAGTCTGACTTGACACCATCTTTTTTAGAAGCAATTCAACGTCGAGTGTGACTCTACACGGTTTTTCAATGCAAGAATTGCTGTTCACACTTGTTTTGCTCACTTAAAATAGTAGGTCGGAAATAAATTAATGTATCTGAATACATGTACCAAACATAATTAGGTCCTTCACCACTCTAATCCCTTGCTTTTCAGTGTCAAGTCTGACTTGACACTATCTTTTTTTAGAAGCAATTCAACGTGGAGTGTGACTCTGCACTGTTTTTCAATGCAAGAATTACTGTTCCCACTTGTTTAGCTCACTTAAAATACTAGGTCGGAAATAAATTACTGTATCTTAATATTATATCAAACAGCATTAGATCCTTTATTTTAATCCTTTCCTTTTTAATGTAGAGTCTGACATGGCACCATCTCTTTCAGAGGCAAGTTCAACGTCGAGTGTGGCTTTACACGTTTTTGTCAAGAATTGATGTTCACACTTGTTTAGCTCACTTAAAATACTAGGTCGGAAATTAATTACTGTATCTTAATACAGGTACCAAACATCATTAGGTTCTTCATTTTAATCCTTTGCTTTTCAGTGTCGAGTCTGACTTCACACCATCTCTTTCAGAGGCAAGTTCAACGTCGAGTGTGGCTTTACACGTTTTTGTCAAGAATTGATGTTCACACTTGTTTAGCTCACTTAAAATACTAGGTCGGAAATTAATTACTGTATCTTAATACATATATCAAGCATCATTAGGTCCTCCATTTTAATCCTTTCCTTTTCAATGTCGAGTCTGAATTGTCATCATCTTTTTTTAGAAACATGTTCAACATGAAGTGTGGATCTAAATGGTTTTTAAATGCAAGAACTGCTGTTCACACTTGTTTAGCTCACTTAAAATACTAGGTCGGAAATAAATTACTGTATTTTAATACAGGTACCAAACATCATTAGGTTCTTCATTTTAATCCTTTGCTTTTCAGTGTCGAGTCTGACTTCACACCATCTCTTTTAGAGGCAAGTTCAACGTAGAGTGTAGCTCTAAACGGTTTTTCAATGCAAGAATTGATGTTCACACTTGTTTAGCTTACTTAAAATATTAGGTTGAAAACAAATTACTGTATCTTAATACATGTATTAAACATTATTAGGTCCTTCATTTTAATCCTTTGCTTTTCAGTGTCGACTTTCACTTGACACCATCTTTTTTAGAAGCAAGTTCAACGTCGAGTGTGGCTCTACACGGTTTTGTCAATGCAAGAATTGCTGTTCACGCTTGTTTAGGCCATTTAAAATAGTAGGTCTGAAATAAATTACTGTATCTTAACACATATATCAAATATTATTAGGTCCTTCATTTTAATCCTTTGCTTTTCAGTGTCGACTTTCACTTGACACCATCTTTTTTAGAAGCAAGTTCAACGTCGAGTGTGGCTCTACACGGTTTTGTCAATGAAAAAATTGCTGTTCACACTTGTTTAGCTCACTTAAAATACTAGGTCGAAAACAAATTACTGTATCTTAATATATGTATCAAACATCATTAGGTCCTTCATTAGATTGTTCACGCTTGTTTAGGTTATTTAAAATAGTAGGTCTGAAATAAATTACTGTATCTTAATACATGTATCAAACATTGTTAGGTCCTTCATTTTAATCCTTTGCTTTTCACTTTCGAGTCTGACTTCATACCATCTTTTTAGAAGCAAGTTCAACTTCGACTGTGGCTCTACACGGTTTTGTCAATGCAAGAATTGCTGTTCACGCTTGTTTAGGCCATTTAAAATAGTAGGTCTGAAATAAATTACTGTATCTTAATACATGCATCAAACATTGTTAGGTCCTTCATTTTAATCCTTTGCTTTTCACTTTCGAGAGTGATTTGACACTATCTTTTTTAGCAGCACGTTCACCATTGTTACACAATTTTTAAATTCAAGAAATACTGTTCTTACTTGTTTGGCTTAATTAAAAGTGCTAGGTGGCAATAAAGTCATGTAACTCAAATATCAATTTTGACCATTTTGGATGATTAATTTTCACCACAAAGAGATAAGTAACTATCAAGGTTTTAATTCTTCTAAGTTAACACTATTTAAAAGATGCCTGAACTACCTAACTGCTGTAATAAAAAGAACACATTTAAAAGAAATTTAAAAATTCTCACCTTTAAAATTTTAACTTGAGCACTGACCAATCCAAATTCATCGTCTTTAAACATCATAATATCACCCTGGAAAGCAAAATATTATCACGAGATCTATATAGGAAATATGCTGAAAATATATTAATAAAGTACATTATACATGAATTTTTGTAAATATTTATTTATCTGGCCCAATGTATTTGTAGACATCCCCTATCTCTCCATCTGCCCTGTAATTTATGAAGCGGTTGCACCTGGAATGGATAAAGGCATCCATATTGGATTCTTGATGAGTTAGATTTAGCAAAATTCAGAGAGAGTTAAGTTTATTTTCAACTAAACTATCGATTCGATTCTAAAATAAATTGGTATAAATATGCTTCATATCACAGCGGAAATTACTGTCGTCTTTAAAACGTTGGAAATCTACCCTTTCTCCCTTTTTCGAGAGTTTAATGCCATTATTTCAAGCCCTATTTCCCCCGGTTAAGATCAGAGAATTAAATTTATCAATCTATCATATAAATAGGTAAAAATAACATTTTTTTCTAGCATTATGACGTCATTCCTTTAACCATCTCATTTAATTATTTATTTTAAATTATTCAAATATCGTCTGCATTATTTTCATGCTTTTTATCGCTGAACTTATATTACGTAAATATAATAAACTTTTATGTTTGGTTTAAATAATAATAAATTAGATACATAAGTGATAATTTTAAATTTAATCATCGATAACATTTTTTTTTAATGAAACATTTATCACCGGCATTAACAACAAATTCTTTTCGTAAAAGTCTAAGAGTCTATTTCGCTGATTAATAAATACCTAGCGTTTAAGTTATATATCTTTGAAAATTAAGAAGTATGTGTGCTTGTTTTTTATACATAACCACAGGGTTCGACTAAATTAATTCAATCTGATTCTGAACTGCACTCACAGTATCTGGAGACTTTAGAGGAATATGAAGATAAACAAATTATTGAGCGTATACAGGATAATTCTCAGATAAAAACACTGCAAGATAACAATCCGTCTTTTGATACAAAGCATGCAAAAAAACCTGCGTTTTGAACCAATCAGAGTAGAAAATACAATAAACTGCAAACTATCATTTACTGGATAACTATCGCTATCTATACGAATAATGTGTTACTAAAATTGGAAAAATGCGGCCGAAACAGTGCAAGCGAAATAGAAATCAGATTGGCCGTACGCAAATCAGTGAAGACCCGAAAGCTGTGCCCTTACGGCGTACGGGCAAAACAGGGAAGGGGTTAATGGCATTATTTCAAGATCTATTTTCCCCGGTTAAGAGCAGGCGATTAAATTTATTAATTTATCACATAATAAGAAGATAAAAATAACATTCTTTTCTAGCATTATGACGTCATTCTTTTAACTATTTCTTATTTTAAATTATTTATATATGGTTTGCATTATTTTCATACGTTTTATCACTGACCTTTGGTATTACGTAAATAATTTTCTTTTATACTTCGCTTAAATAATAGACCAGGTACATATGCGATAATTTTAAATTTATTCATCGATTATTTTTTGTTGCAATGAAAGTTTTGTCACCGGAATTAACAACAAATTCTATCTATCTCCAGGGTGTAGTGAAAATGATAGCTTCATTCCTTTATTTCCATCAATTACTGTGGCAAAATAAATTGGGAAGATCTTAAGATAATTTCGACGTAGCTAAGAAAACTTTGAATTATCTTCCTAAATGAATTCAACGTAATTCTAAACTGCATTCACAGCATGGGGAGACGTTAAAGAAGTATGAAGATAAGCAAATTATTGAGCATGTACCACATTATTCTCATAAAAAAACAAACCATTTGTTTTACCTGCCTCATACGGTAATTTACAATTCTGGAAAATTAAAAATTTTACTGATCCTGTCATATGACAGGCTACATGCTGGATTAATATATACCTCAAATGAATTTAACGTGATTCTAAACTGCATTCACAGTATGGGGAGAATTTAAAGAAGTATGAAGAAAAAGAAATTATTAAGCATGTACCAGATTCTTCTCATATAATAAAACAAACCATTTGTTTTACCTGCCTCATACGGTAATTTACAATTCTGGAAAATTAAAAATTTTACTGATCCTGTCATATGACAGGCTACATGCTGGATTAATATATACCTCAAATGAATTTAACGTGATTCTAAACTGCATTCACAGTATGGGGAGAATTTAAAGAAGTATGAAGAAAAAGAAATTATTAAGCATGTACCAGATTCTTCTCATATAATAAAACAAACCATTTGTTTTTACCAGCCTCATACGGTAATTTACAATTCTGGAAAATTAAAAATTTTACTGATCCTGTCATATGACAGGCTACATGCTGGATTAATATATACCTCAAATGAATTTAACGTGATTCTAAACTGCATTCACAGTATGGGGAGAATTTAAAGAAGTATGAAGAAAAAGAAATTATTAAGCATGTACCAGATTCTTCTCATATAATAAAACAAACCATTTGTTTTACCTGCCTCATACGGTAATTTACAATTCTGGAAAATTAAAAATTTTACTGATCCTGTCATATGACAGGCTACATGCTGGATTAATATATAACTCAAAGTGAATTTAAACGTGATTCTAAACTGCATTCACAGTATGGGGAGAATTTAAAGAAGTATGAAGAAAAAGAAATTATTAAGCATGTACCAGATTCTTCTCATATAATAAAACAAACCATTTGTTTTACCTGCCTCATACGGTAATTTACAATTCTGGAAAATTAAAAATTTTACTGATCCTGTCATATGACAGGCTACATGCTGGATTAATATATAACCTCAAGTGAATTTAACGGGATTCTAAACTGCATTCACAGTATGGGGAGAATTTAAAGAAGTATGAAGAAAAAGAAATTATTAAGCATGTACCAGATTCTTCTCATATAATAAAACAAACCATTTGTTTTACCTGCCTCATACGGTAATTTACAATTCTGGAAAATTAAAAATTTTACTGATCCTGTCATATGACAGGCTACATGCTGGATTAATATATACCTCAAATGAATTTAACGTGATTCTAAACTGCATTCACAGTATGGGGAGAATTTAAAGAAGTATGAAGAAAAAGAAATTATTAAGCATGTACCAGATTCTTCTCATATAATAAAACAAACCATTTGTTTTTACCTGCCTCATACGGTAATTTACAATTCTGGAAAATTAAAAATTTTACTGATCCTGTCATATGACAGGCTACATGCTGGATTAATATATACCTCAAATGAATTTAACGTGATTCTAAACTGCATTCACAGTATGGGGAGAATTTAAAGAAGTATGAAGAAAAAGAAATTATTAAGCATGTACCAGATTC
>CM063497.1:82261806-82274306 GCA_032207245.1 Pardosa pseudoannulata | reverse complement strand
TAAGGACGTTAAACCGAATCACGAGCTATTGCTTGGCACCTGCTACCAACGGGTAAGATTGGCAGCTGAAAGACACCTGTCATTCATTGAAAACCCTAAAGAAGGATAACTTACCCAGTTTTCCTATGGACACTTCCATTTGGTATTTTTTAAATTTCCTCTCCATGGGATCTTCGTCTTTCATTCTCTCTATTTCTACTCGCAGCAGCTGGTTGACGGGATCGAACCAAGTCTGCATAAAAACAAACGAAAAAGAAAAAGAACTAGTTACAGATATTCCAAACAATTAAATCAGAATTTTGTCAAGCATCAAAGTCAATTTTTCGAGATAAATTTGTTTTAGGCTTTCGACTTTCCTCAACTGTCATATTCGAGTGTCCCAACAAGACTGGATAAACTCTGCACAAGATTCATTGTTTCGAATACATAATAAATGCTCAGAGAACTGTACTTTTACGACCCATAGTTTCCGAGAAACGAAATGAGAATATGTATGACGTCATATCCGGTTTACGGAAAAAACCTTTATTCGAAAAGCGAACATGGGTATTTGCGTAGTGGTGTAATTTTTCGTATTGTGAAGACCTCCACTTGTTCAGAACACTAACGACAGAAATCGGCCAAGCTGGGTCCCACCTGCTTGACCAGACTACAATAGCTAGGCGACGCAGTGTCTGGGATGTTGACAGTTCGCCTGAATAGGCTGCATGCCCTGATCGGTCGCGGTAATGAATCCTGAGCATTGCCTCCAGAATTCAGTAAAGAAACAGCTAAGGAATGAGAATTCGACTAATTAACTGGCTGTAACCTTAGCTGTATTTCTCAGGTAACTGGAATCGTAACTGACCAGAAAACGGTTGGAGGGACCGTAACTGACTCCTAGGTATAAAAAGTCTAGAATTTTTCGACTCGGGGCTTTGCGATATTTTTTTAAGTTGGTGCGTTGACTTCGGGGAGGCTTCTACGACTTTTCACCGGAGCCAACTTTTTAGCAATACGTTCGGGAGACTCGTAAGGTCCGCTCATACAAGGAACGGCAGGGTCTTGGACACTGACAGGGAGATAGATTGGGTTCACGTTGTACTCTGTAAAAGCCTCCCCATCGTATGATAATAGTTAATTCTCTTTCACGACTTTGATCATCGTGGATATGTTATCCAAGCAGCAATCCTTTACATTTCGAATTGTTTTGAAATATTAGAATCCCTTTGTATATATAAATTATTTACTCTGGAAAATAAAAGTGATTTCCAATTCTGTTAAGTCTGTAATTCTTCTTCATGCTACTTCTTCACTCAAGAACATTGAATGCGTCACAGTATAATTTTAAATAGTAAGATGCTAGAAATGCCTCCCGCCCATAGGGCAGTACGTATGGGAGCGTCGTCGAATGGTTGAAACACACGTTCCAGTCTTCTAATGTGCACTAAATTACACGCACAGTTTAAACGAGAAACTGAGTTTATTTCTGAAGTAAATGATATGATTGGTTGATATGCCAGAGTATCAAATTAGTAAGCTCAAACTTGTTTTGCATCAATCACCATCCGAGGTCACTCGTCACATTAATGCAAGGCATCATATTGCTGGTAACGCACTGGACGTTTTACCAAAAACTCTAAATCTAAATAACATACATTGTTCTCCTTATAGACATCGCACTTCGCGATATTTAGCTCTTTCCACAGCTTTAGGAATCTCTAAAACGTACCCATTTCGAAATCAAATCAAGCATGAAAGATGCAGAGGCAAACTTCGAAACAAGTCTCAAAAAAAGTATATTTTCATGTGTTTATCCCCCCCCCTTAGTGGAACACACCGGGGAAAAAAAGTCTCCAAAAAATACGCTAAAGGTTTATTGTGTCAGTGACCAAAGTGTTCTATGAATTTTTTACATCACCCTTTGTCGACTAGATTGGAATATGGGAAACCCACCCTCGTTATTGTCCCTTTACTTCCGGTTATAAATAGATATATAAATAGACATTATATATTGTTAAATTTTAATACACATAAAGCTCGTCAAGTCTCAAATATCATCCCATAAGAAATAATGTATTCCAAAAGTACAAATAAAAATATTCTTGAAGAGAATGATTTATATTTTTTTACGAAAGTAATCGGTTAAGTGGTGCAATTAGAGATACATCTGTTACCGCAAACGAAATACTTTGAAATGCCATGAAAAGCTATCAGCGTCTTTGTGCCTCAGGGAGTAGGATTGCATCCCTCAATAAATGTCAGTCAAAGAGGGGTGCAGTTCCCAAACAATCGACCTGACCCTCCTACCTCAAAACTCCATGGGGGAAAACGCTGGCAGTAATGTACATTACATCCATTTTCGGAACGTTTTCGGAGGTCGAAAATTGTACGTGACAACCGCTTTGAGCACATCATCGGTTTGGCGGAATTGTACGTGCGAAACACTTAGAGGGTTAAAATGTGTGCAGAATATTGGTACAAATGCAGTTGGTCTAACGCAGTTATTTGAATAAACATCAGTAAATAATGATGAGTTGGTAATCTGTTTTACAATAAATACAATTTAATGAACAACCTTTGTATACTTTATTGTATTTTTATTACTTACATCAAAATATCTGAGCTCTTGATAATCGGGTAAAGCCATTTCTGTGTGAATTGATATAGCCTTGAGTTCTGCAACGTTTGGAAAAGCAAGCGTTTTCTGCCTCGTCTCGCAAATTACTCCTTCCACGGCCTACGATGAAAACATAAAAAGGGATTATAATAGAAAACTGATACATTGTATTGCACACTTTATATTGAATGATCAAAAAGTCTTGAAAAACTCAGTTCTTTGGAAAATAATGTTAATTGGAAAATAATGTTAAATTTCTGTCAGTCATACGACTTTCAGTTATACGCATCTGCCACTTGTATTTTTGGGTTAAGAAACGAAATTTTGTTTGACTTGAACCATGGCAATTTGGCGAAATGAGCTAAGAACATCTTGTAATTTTACAGGTTCTGTCAACTATCAGTGATATTTTCTTGTCTCTATCTATTACTAAAAATAAATGGATTTATAAAGTTTTTCCTAATCTTTTTAAATATTTCTCAGTTATATGACTTTGGATTATACGCCTGTCACACTTATACTTTTGGGTTAAGAAATGAAATTTCCTTTAACTTATACGACAGCAATTTGATGAATTGAACTAAGTATCTTTTATGATTTTGCAGGTTCTGTCATTTATCGGTGATCTTTTCTTATCTCTATCTATTACTAAAAATAAATGGATTTATAAAGTTTTTCCTAATCTTTTTAAATATTTCTCAGTTATATGACTTTGGATTATACGCCTGTCACACTTATACTTTTGGGTTAAGAAATGAAATTTCCTTTGATTATACGACAGTAGATTGATGAATTGAACTAAGTACCTTTCATGATTTTGCAGGTTCTGTCAATTATCGGTAATCTATTCTTTTTTCTAACTATCACTAAAAATAAATGGATCTATAAAGTTTTTCTTGACCTTTTTAAATATCTCCGAGTTATATGACTTTGAATTATACGCCTGTCACATTTATACTTTTGGGTTATGAAATGAAATTTCCTTTGACTTATACGACAGCAATTTGATCAATTGAACTAAGTATCTTTTATGATTTTACAGGTTCTGTCAATTATCGGTAATCTATTTTTTTTTTCTAACTATTACTAAAAATAAATGGATCTATAAAGTTTTTCTTGACCTTTTTAAATATCTCCGAGTTATATGACTTTGAATTATACGCCTGTCACACTTATACTTTTGGGTTAAGAAATGAAATTTCCTTTGACTTATACGACAGCAATTTGAAGAAATAAGATGATTGAACTAAGTACTTTTATGATTTTGTCAATTATCTGTAATCTTATCTTTCTAACTATTACTAAAAATTAAATGGATTTATAAATTTTTTTCCTGACTTTTAAATCTCTCCGTTATATGACTTTGATTATATTAAAATTAATTTTAACCTAAATTTGAAAAACAGTTAAAATGTTATTTTAGAAATTTTCCCTGAAATACGAGGCTATAAAGTAATTTTCTGATATGTAATTTAAGTAACTAATTACGTAACACTTGAGCTATAAGTTTATGACTTTCAATAATATGAACTAAGTAATTACCAGTAGCAATTAACATTTAATGGAATTAATTTTTTTATCTCCTGCATGGTTACAATCTTTGCACAAAACATTGCGCCAATTGAAATTACCTATTTTAGTTTTAGACCGAAACGACACCCGAAACAAAATTAATCTTGACAAGCGATTGGATTTGCTAGTTGTTATAACTGAGGCATGGATATTGTCCAATGCTATAATTATCGATCTCATTAGTTGACAAAAATGACCGATTATGAACCGAAAACACCCGAAACAAAAATTCTGGAGCAGCATTGACATTTTTACTACGGTATCAAGACGACGGTGACTAGTTCCTGAACAGGATCGTCACGGGCAATGAGACTTGGATTTCGTACTTTACCCCGGAAACCGAGCAACTGTCAATGCATTGGCATCATAGTTAATCTTATGTCAGGACCACATTCAAACAGACGTCGATACGGAAAGGGATGTGCACGGTGTTCTGGAACAGGAAGGCTGGTTCCATTCCCAGGCGGCAGAGTTCTACGACAGAGTGATGCAAAAGTGGATCCCACAATACAAAGTCTCTCAATTCTTATGGTGGCTATGTTGAGAAATAGCTGTGTGGCGGTTGTGCGAAGAAGATGCAGACTCCTATGCAAATTCCAAGCGTGATCGCCTGCGCATGCACGACTGCATATAAGCGGAGGAATTCCCTTCGTTTGGGGAGAGCGTTGCTGGCTGGCTTGACTGACTTCTCGTGCCTGACCTTTGCGGAAGGATCTCCTGGTCGAGTGCTGCTGAAGTGTTCGACGTTGTCTTCTCCCTGATTGCTGTGGCTCTGAATAAGGCTTCAGACCTTCGTCTTTGATGTCGTAAGCTACTCTCGCTAGCAACCCATAGATTCGAGGAAGGCCTTGCTGCTGATCCAGCGCAGGTATTGCACACCGAACCTCCGAACGCTGGCATATTACGTATTTCATTTTTGCAATTTATGTTTTAAACGCTCACACAAATTGTGGAAAAGTTGAGTATACTTGTATAGCGTAATAAATTGTGTATTTTTATCATACCTCAAGTTTTTTCCTGTTTTGGTATAGATTTTGTTAAGACAAGATTATACAGTTATCGGGTCACGAGTTAAGACTTGTGGTAGGTTTCCGAACTGTTACTTAAGTTAAACTTTTAATAAATAGGCTGTAATATTCTCGGGGCCACCACAGCTGAAATATTGCTGTTCTTGTTGCCAATAAATATGTCCATGAAAGTGTGAGTTCTTTTTTTTTTCTTTTAAGTAGGGAAACTTACTTTATGGATGCTCCTCATTATATCATTCCCGAACTGATAATATTATTTGGCATTAATAGACATTATTTATCTAGTACCGTACAGAGTATGAGACAAATATAAAACGTTTTGTTTCTGGATTTAATTCTTCCACAATATTTATAATCTTGCTCTACATGCTGTTATGCAGTTTCCCTACTATCAAATAAACTCAGCAATCAGCAATCAGTCCAGTCTGCACAAATGTACCAAATAAAAGTCTGATCGATGAGTAGAATTGAAAGTGGGAAAGGAAAGGTCTTCCTTCAGTTTTTTTTGTTCGACAGTCTTATAATATTTCTTCAATGAGAATGAGTACCCAAAGCAAAATATAGTTCTCAAACCCTAATATAAATAGTAGTTCCTTGAAGTACAAAAAGGTTGTATACAAACAACCTTTCTAGATGCATCCGATTTTTTTCATCCTAATATTGATGTACGAAGGTTACTCTGAAATTTTAAAAGAAAATTTACAAAAGAAAAATGGTTTAATTTTAAAATACAAAGTATTTTAACCAGGGCTTCGAACCGGAACTGAACCGAAAACCGAAAACCGGAAAAAAACCGTTAAAAACCGTTATTTTGGTCGGAACGAAAACCGGAACTGAACCGAAAAAAATATCGGTTTATTTCGGTTCGATATATCTTTCAGTCATTTTGTTACTGTTACCAACTTATCAATATTTTCTAATTTAACGTCAACTTTATAATTACATATCCGCACTTGTATAAGATTGCAATGGTGGTTTTGGCAGCTCCAGCTACACAAGTTAGTGTTGAAAGAGCGTTTTCAGGTTTGAAATTTATTCTCCGAGACAACAGAAGTAATCTCAGTGAAACCACGTTAGAAGATATATTAATAATTAGAGGCAATTTTCATATGTTAAATAAATAATATATTTTTTACATAATTATTGCAAGGCCAAGTGCACGATGTGAGAGTCAAACGACGAATGTGGGTAATCATGAACCTAGTTGTCAAATGCGATTTTGATAATGGATAACAATGCCAATGCTCGCCGCTCTTATCGTACCTGCTGTTTGTATCAATTCACATAGTGTACCAATTAAAAAAAGAATAAAATCTTCTAAATTTTGATAGAATTACATTTTTTGTTTATGATAGAATTATATTTTTAGTACAAATAAGAATATACATAAAATGAAATTATTCATTTGGAACTGAAACGAAAACAGTTATTTTTGGCGGAGCGAAAACCGGAACTGAACCGAAAACCGTTATTTTTGGCGGAGCGAAAACCGGAACTGAACCGATATTAATTTTTTAGTTGAACCGGAACGAAAACCGGAACAAAAAAAATTACGGTTCGAAGCCCTGATTTTAACACAGGAGGCGATTTTTTACTGACTTATTTCAACTTGTTTAGCGTAGAATTTTAAACAGAAGAGAAAATGGAGGTAAATGGGAGAACATTTTCGAGCTATGATTTTCTACGATTTTAAAGCGGGATTAAATCATAAAGAATGCTTTCAGCTTGTGAGTTGCAATTAGCATTTTGTGATGAATCTACAGCTCGTGCTACTCTATTCAGATGGTTTCAAGAATTTAGCAAAAGACACAATTTTATTCAGGATGAAGAACACACAGGAAGGCCGCCGTTGGCAGTAGTCCCGGATGATTGGACTGCCATACGAAAAATGTTAATGGATGATAATCGCTGTACCAATCAAATTATGCAGAAGGAACTTAACATTGGATCCAGAGCCATACACAAAATTGTTAATGAAGAAATACATCTGAGAAAGTTAGTTTGACGTTGGGTTCTCCATAATCTAACTGAGCACCAAAAAGGAGAGAGTGTCAGAATCAGTAAAGATTCTCTTAAATTGCTAAATAATGGTGGACATTATATCATTTCTAAAATTGTAACGGGTGATGAAACGTACATACCGTTTTTTGACGTTCCAACACGTCAAGAAAGCAAAGTATGGGTCTTTGAAGATGATCCCACGCCTACAATGGTGAAAAGACAACGCGCACTGAAAACAGTGATGTATGCCGTTTTCCTCAGAAGTACGAGATTGGTCAAAGCCATCAAGTTGGAAGGACAGAAGACAGTAACAGCAAATTCGTACACAACTAAATGTCTTCCACAAATAACGGTTTAATTTTAAAATACAAAGTGTTTTAACACAGCAGACAATTTTTTACTGACTTACTTCACCTTGTTTAGTGTAGAATAAATTTTAAACAGGGGCGAAAATAGAATTGACGCGAGATCATTTTAGAGCTATGATTTTCCTTGCATTTAAAGCAGGATTAAATCAAGAAGAATGATTTTAACGATTGCAATTGGCATTTGGTGGTGAATCTCCAACTCGTATTCAGATGGTTTAAAGAATTTAGCAGAGGTTGCAGTTCTCTTCAGGATGAAGAACACACAGGAAGGCCGCCGTCGGCAGTAAACCCGGATAATATGTCTGAAAAATGTTAGTGAATGATAAGTACTATACCTATCAAATTATGCAGAAGGACAAATATTGGATCCGTAACCATACACAAAACTATTAATGAAGAATTACATATGAAAAAAAAAGTTTGCCGTTGGGTTCCTCATAATTTTACTGAGCACCAAAAAGGGGAGTATGTCAGAATCAATAAAGAAACTCTTTAATTGCTAAATGATGGTGGCTACAGCATCATTTCTAAAATTGTAACAGGTGATGAAACGTACATACCGTTTTTGAAGTTCCAACAAAGTATGGATCTTTGAAGATGATCCCACGCCTACAATGGTGAAAAGACAATGCGCACTGAAAACAGTGATATATGCCATTTTCCTCAGAAGTACGAGATTGGTCAAAGCCATCAAGTTTGAAGGACAGAAGACAGTAACAGCAAACTCGTACACCACTAAATGTCTTCCACAAATTCTACAAGAAGTGAATGTTAGGGGACTAATGCTTCACCATGACAATGCATCTTCCCATACGGATTAGCAGTTGAGTTTCTTAAACAAAAATAAATTAAAGTGATAGAACATCCACCGTATTCACCCTATCTACCTATGTGTGACTTTTGGTTATTCTTTAATCTAAAAAAGAACTTATGTATACGTTGTTTTCATTCAGAAGAAGAGATTGATGTGGCTATAAATGCATTTTTTCATCTATTCCAAGAAATGAAGGGCTTGAGGCATTTAATCTTTGTAAAATTTGTCTACAAAAGTGCATTTATGCCAGAGGAGACAACTTTGAACACACCTAAAATTTTGTAAGTATAACTTTAAAAACCTAGTTGTATCTCAAAATTAACCCTCGTATTCTTTCCTATAAGTGAATTTAAAATTGTTCATTTTTTTAATAATCTCACGCTTCGTATTAGGCACAGTAACTTTCAGTATATCAATTAAATGAGATTTTAGAAAATTTCAATTGAACATTCATTGTACATACTTTAAAGTACTTGTGGTCGTAAGCATCAGGAACGAAGCCATAAACACTGATGATGTAAGTTTCATAGGTAGGAGGTTTCGTCCAGATTGATTTTGTTAGGTTGAAGGCCAAAGGTGTAGCAGATTTCCCTGCACTGGTGTAGTATGATCCATCTAAAAACGGATAATACACAACGTTTCAATTTAGGATTTATCCTAGAACAAAAGCCTCAGGTTTCTTTAATTTATTGGAGTTGATTCTTTCATTTGATTTTCTCCAATGTTATAGGAAAATTTCAAAGAAAGAAGCAAAACATATTTAGTCAACTGCGAAATCTCGAGTAATTTTTCAGAACATTCTGAGATCCTTTTATTAATTAGGAAACAATATTCAAAACGAGGTATGAGTTATTTTGTGGTAGTTTGGTTGGAAAAATACGAATGAAGTGCTGAAATACCTTTTATATATCTGGATGATATAAAAGGTATTTCAGCAATATTTCGACATTAATAGCTACTACGCCGCTTCTATCGTAGTAGTTATTATTATTAGTTCTAAGTAAGGGATTAAGAAATAATTAGAGAACAGATTTACGAATTGTTTAAAAAAATTCGATGCATCTTAAAAGTTTCTCGATTAACCCTCTAGAGCAGTTCTTACCAAAGTGGGGTACGCGTACCCCCAGAGATACAATAAGAGTTTGAGGAGGGTACAACTGAGGGGTGCTTCCTATTATGTGAAGTTTCTTTCTCACCATTTGTAGAAAATAAGTCGAAAAAAGGAACAAACTAACCGAGATAGCATGCATACTTGTAGCAAATTTGATTTTTTTCTGGATAATATCTTGTCAAAACAAAGTTGACGCCATAAACTTGCAGGAAAACTCCTTCCAGTTAGACTAAACATAAAGCGACCACTCCTTTGCAACGCTATTTTGCTTCAAAATTGGGACAACCTTGTCATGACAACCTTGAAGCAAGTGAAAATTCTTTGACTTGCTGCAGTCTTGTTTCAAACTTGCAGACTTGTCATGCTGAATTTGCTGCAAGTTTGCAGGCTTGCAAAGCAAGACCGCTGCAAGTTTGCAGCAAGCTAAATTTACTATCTGGGCATTGGACGTGGAATCTCATCTGAGATTAAAATTAACAAACAGGGGGTACATATGCATTATAGACGCCGTGTTTTTTTGGTTTTTTTTTTGTCGCCAAATTTGGCGATTTTTTGGGAAGATGAATGGGTTGGTGTGTTTGCCCTGACTTTGGTGGTGGGGTATGGAAGCTCTAATGTGTTCTTGCACCCCACTGGTGCACGTGATTTCTGATGTCAGTACCGGCAATATTCGAGAAATTTGCATTTTAGCTGCTCTTTTGGTTTACAGTCGCCTAGGTCAGGTTGTAATTTTTTGTTCTTATCATTTTTTTAGTAATTTAGTTATGGTGGGTGTAGTTATTTCGGTTCTTATTATTTTTGAAATTGTTAAAAAGTATCAGGATATTCTAAATCAAACAAGAGGCTTTGGTTTGGAACATTTTGTTTTTGTTCTTATCATTTTCTGGGATTTAGTTAATTTAGTTATGGCGGGTGTTTATTTTGTTGATATATATTATAAATATTACTTAATTTGTTATTTATTTTTTAAATAACGTAAAAAATGATAGTTATTATGCTAATTTTATTTCAATAATCCTTTAAATTGTTAATCTTTTTTTTTCTTTTAAGTTTAGTTTTGTTAATGTTGTGTATCAAATATGCCATGTGACCACCGCCATGTTTTTCTACTTGGCGATCTTTCAAAACACGCGTTTTTCCGATGGTCGCCAAAAAAACATGGCGGACGGGACCGGCGTCTGTAATGCATATGTTACAAACAGGGAACCAAATTATCAAGATATGTCATCACAAACAATTTCCTCCTTCTCATTGATACTAATAAATGTTACTGACAATGTCACTTTTATTTTTATTTTATTTCTTTTTATCTTATTATTTTCTGCATGTCACAAAAAAGAAAAGAATAAATATATTTCTGGTTGTTATTAAAATACATCCATTTTTTTCTGACTAGGGGTACTCAGAGTTACGAAAATTATAGAAGGGGTACACATATGTCAAACTTTTAGGAAGCACTGCCCTAGAGGGTCGTTGTTGAAACCTAGGATTCTGAGGAACACACTTTGAGAAACCCTACATTAAAAAAACATAAGTTTTTTTATTTAATGCAACTAGCAATACAGACATATCTTTATGCCAAACTTGGTTATTATTCAACACCACCTTGGGATCACAAATAGCTTAAGAAATGAATCCTTCGGAAGCGTGTAACATTCCTCCGCTGGCTTCTCGCAGTTTAGAAGCAGAGAGATCAAGCAGAAATCTCAAGATTAAGCTAATGATATATTTTAAATGTTCAGAAGTATCATGCGGTTTACGAACTATTTTATGATCCTCAGTTTTAAAATGAACATATTTTCGGTCGGTATGAACTTGAACGCTATTTTTAGGAGATCGACATCTTTGCCGACTAATTTATGTAACGTAACCTATTCATGTAGTCGAGAAAACACAAAAATGTTGATGAAAAAATGGTAAATAAGTTAAAGTAATTAATTACTACTTAACAATTTATTACCGTACATCTACACAATTTGAGATTCATAGGTGCAATTCATACTTAATCGCATGGCGAAGTTTGAAAAATTATTTTGTAAAATCGCTGAAAGTTAACTTTGTTTCATCTCGTCGTTGTAAAATGTAAAAGTCGAGTTATTGTCAATTTTTAGTACGAACAAAATCGTGACCAACATTTTTATGACTAAATTTTCATGATGCCACGACCAAGCCATGGATAGTTTTTGCGATACCATGACCAAAATTTTGTGAGGATACCTACACATCATATATATATATATATATATATATATATATATATATTCCAATAGTTATAAAACTGTTTGACTATTAGAAAGCTAATCCGCTAACAGTAATAACGAGGCAGTCGGGCCATTGAAAGAGACCGGCACAAGTCTAATTAAAACTTTTTTTTAGAGCTACTAAAAAAGGACATCTTTAGTAGTCAACTACAGACAAGAGAAAGACACAAAAATCACTTTCGAACAGAATGCACAGAAGCACCCAAGAGAGAATAAAGAAAGAATTTTTCCAACGGACAAGAAACTTACTCAGTGAATTTAAGTATTACGATCATCGGATCGAGTCACTTGCTAGAAAACTGGTGGAAAACGTGTTGAATAGACAGAAAATTTTCATCTATAGGACAGAAAACGCTGAGGAATGTATCGAAAGAATTTAAATAGGGGACACACTTTCATTAAGATATTTAGACGCTTAAAAATATTTTAAGGAACTAGAATGGGATAGAGATTTTTTAAGGCAATATTACAGTAGATAATTTTGATAAATATATATATATGTGTGTATAAAATGTAGGTATATATATATATATATATATAATATATATAGAGATAGATAGATGATAGATAGATGATAGATATATAAATACATATATTTGTTATATATATATGTAGGTATATATATATTTATATATATATAATATATATATATATATATATATATATATACGCTCATGTCCATAAATTAAGGATAATTCAGATCACTCACACAGAAATTGAGCTCTAAAAATAAAATTTCACCTGTA
>CM063497.1:82211806-82256806 GCA_032207245.1 Pardosa pseudoannulata | reverse complement strand
ATACATAACCACATGATTTGACTAAATGAATTCAAGGGGATTCTAAACTACATTCACAGTATCGGAAGACTTTAGAGGAGTATGAAGATACACAAATTATTGAGCGTGTACCAGATTATTCGGATATAAAAGAAAAACCCATTTTTTTACCTGCATCATAGAATATTTTACAATTCTGAAAAATTAAAAATTTTACTGATCCCTTCATATGACGGGCTGTATGCTAGTTTCCTTATATTCTCTTTTGGACATTCAACTGGATATGAATACCGTTTTCTCATTTGTTTCTTTAAAATGACCGTGGAATATACATTAGCATAATAAGAAAAGGTATTTTTATGCATTGATTAATATTCTACCAAAGTACTTTCCCACGGTGGTCTGCACCTGCATGCACAGCTGTGGGAGATATTTCCTAGAGGAATTTACTACTCTAATTGTGCACGTCTAGTTTAGGGACCCCCGCAGAGAAGGTATAGATCACGGAATGGCAGCGTAACGGTCAAGCTCGCACAGAAATGTAACCGTGAGTTATGGGATCAGAGGCTAAAAAATGTCAGCTTGCACAAAAGGCGCTACTTTAATGAGTCCACCTGCACTCAAGAAGGGGGTGCAGATGTGGGAAAATTTCACGAAATAGGCTATTGGAAAAGAATTAAAAAGGAGCGTTAAAACCGAAGTGAGGAGTTTAGAAAATAAGTGAAGGAGAAGAGTTGAAGTCGGGATTCGAGAGAAGTCGGACAAGAATCTAAGCCCCGCTCGCCAGCACCAACTCGTCCCGTGCGCCCGTACCGACACCACGTGAGAAAAGCTCCTGCCTGCTCCCCTGTGCATGTAATATAGGTAAAGATAAAATAATATTTACAGTCACTTAACTTAAGCCTATGTTAATAATTTAACACGGTGATTAGTAATACTTCATTATAAAGAGAATTGTAGTAATTATAGTGTAAATATAAGACATAAATCATTGATGATTATGATATATGATAACCAAGGATCTATTTGTAAATGAATGTACAGAATAAATGTCTGAATCTCAGTATAAAGTATTATATTTTTACTGTGTTTTTCCCTTGGTAACCGAACACTGGTGTAGAGGTTGTAAGAACATTACAACAAATATAATTAACCTTTTCGAAGCTGGAATTTTGTGGACATTCATGTAGATACCGACAAGTAAGCTTTAGTGCTTTCCTACTTTTGAACAAAAGAAATGTAGCCTTCTGGATATATGAACATAAATCCTGTGATTGATAACAATGTTTCTGATGACAGATGAATAAGAGACAGTGGGGAGAGGAAGTTCCAGGTTCATTTTACATTCATAGCTGTCTTTTTGAAGATTTACAGTTCCGGCGGAAATACCAACCACCCGTCCAGAAAAGGTTAAAGGAGTTATAATACGGTTCATCTTATGCAGTTCATTGATGGACTCTCCGAGAATCCAAATTCGGAGACTCTTCTAATATATTATTCAGCCGGGTATCAAATTTGATACCAATTGCAGATGGTATCTAAATATTTACAAAGGATAAATAATTTCCCGAATTTTTCTTATGTTACAGCAGTGGCGTGCGGTCCATATGTGCAGGGTGTACACTGCACACCCTGTACCAGTAATTCCTGGCAAAATTATGAGGAACAATAATTTTCTGCGCTTATGTCTACCTATCTTTATATGGTATATAATAAATATTATTTATAATATATTCAAATATGTTGATTTGCTTGCTTGTATTCCCGCAGTGCGTGCGGTACTAGGTGCTGCATCACGTAGCGCGCACACGAACATAGGAAGTTCTGATGTGTACGCACTGCGCACTAAATTGAAAATCCCGCTTTATATGTATAGGCTACTAGATTAGAACACCATACTATGGCACTGAGGCAAGTGCAGCTATTTTTCCTGCACTTTTATTTCAGAATCATCCGAACACATTCAGAATCATCCGAAGGTACGGTTTATTAAGCGTTGTATTACAGAGGGGACTTACGTGTTGAAACGCTTTTGGATTTTTTAATTGAATAACTGGCCATACAATTTAGCAGATGATGAGTTAATGTTTAAATTTATATATTGTAAGCTTTTGTTTTCATGGAAATATAAAAGAAATATTTCATCAATATAAAGTGAAATGTTTTAGTGTGGTAAATTAATTTCGGTGATGTAATATATTTATTGAAATAATTAGCTGAAACACAATGTTGTTTCGTTTTAAAGAAACGAATTTTAACAGAACAGTCCAAATTTTACCATTCATTGTGTCTTACAGACAGTTCGGAGAATATATGATTTCCAAATGTTATAGACAATTAATAAATATAATTTAATCCACTGACCGAACAAGAAGCAGTTCGTTCTATTCTGCCAGCGTGCAGCGAATCCTCTGCACGTGGAATAGACGTTCGGTTTGTCGGCACCAATGAGCAACCGGATGAAACACCGCAGCGGCGGACGTCATGTGGTGCTACGTTTGCTGAACATATAAGTTTTTCGTGGAAGCCCGAAGAGTTGCTTTTTCGACGCCGATATGACACCATACAACAAAAGACATGATTTTTGCTTCAGTTCTAGTAGAAGTCTCATACGTTTAGCTTTTTTTATAATTATAACTCGACTACTCGTAGGTAAATATTTTATTTATTGTAATCTTTAAGTTTATATGCATAATAAATAACCCGTTTCAGAATGGAGAACTCAGATGTCTCAATAATTAAAGATTTATTGGAAAATCCATGTTCTCTGCACACCCTGCATGAAAACCTACCTCACGCCACCGTAAAACAGATATGTTTGCATGCTTCAAATTCAAAAATCTTACCCATCTCCTTGTTGTCAGTTTCGATATACATGAAGGTCTGGTTCAGTTTTTCAGTCTTGATGAAAGTGATATTCTTTCCTCCAAACCAGAGGAAGAAAGCTGCGTTTTTAGAATCCACATCGTAACTTTCCTCAAAACTTATCTGCAAAGTAAAGTTGTCAGCAATCGGTTGGACAATCTCACCCCATGCGATAAAGCTGCCGTTGATCTTCGGTGGACCTGCAAGTATATAAAAAATATATAAGTGAATTTCTGTTCCTTAAGAATGATACGGAAACAATAATGTTTATTCGTAGATTGCAGTCATGTTTCAAGGAACAAAGTACAGCCTGCTGGCAACGAAACTAAAAATATATGTGAAAAGCAATGGTAAATTTGAAATGTCTTTGCTTTTTTCACCGTCTTTAAGATATTGCATTGTATCTAGAAATGATATCAAAATACTTCCGATCATGCAAATAAAGTTGAAATAACATACTGGAAGACATCTTATTTTATAGTTTATCACTGAGCTAAATGAAAATGTCGAACATGATCAGCTATTTAAAACTAATTCCAATCAGCTATAGACACCTACGCGTTGGAAATTTTATCACTTGGGTTACACTGGACTAAACAAAAATGTCGAACACTATCAACTATTTAAAATTCATTATATTCAGCCGTAGACACTGGAGCGTAGAACATCTTATAGTTTAGATTACACTGGTATAAACAACACGATCATTTATTTAAAATTCATTCCAATCATCTGTAGACACCGAAACGTAGAACATGTTATGGATTAGATTACACTGGTCTAAACAAAAATGTCGAACACAATCAGGTATTTACAATTCATTCCAATCAGCTGTAGACACCGACGCATGGACATTTTATCGCTTACATTACACTGGACTACACAAAAGTGTCAAAAACGATCGATTATTTAAAATTCATTCCAATCAGCTGTAGACACCAACGCGTAGAACATCTTATCGTTTAGGTTACACTGGGCTAAAAAAATGTCGAACACAATCAACTATTTAAAATTTATTCCAATCAACTATTTAACATTTATTCCAATCAACCGTAGGCACCGACTCGTAGGACATCTTATCGTTTAGGTTACACTAGGTTTAGGTTACACTAGGCTAAAAAAATGTCGAGCACTATCAACTATTTAAAATTTGTTTCAATTAACCGTAGACACCAACACGTAGGACATCTTATCGTTTAGGTTACACTGGGTTAAAAATATGTCGAGCACTATCAACTATTTAAAATTCATTCCAATCAACTGGAGACTCCGACGCGTAGGTCGTCTTACAGTTTAGGTTACACTGAGCTAAAAAAATGTCGAGCACTATCAACTATTTAAAATTCATTCCAATCAACCGGAGACACCGTAGTAAACGCGTGGATCATCGTATCCTTTAGATTACACTGAGCTAAAAATATGTCGAACACAATCAACTATTTAAAATTCATTCCAATCAACTGGAGACACCAACGAGTAGGACATCTTACAGTTTAGGTTACACTGAGCTAAAAAAAATGTCGAGCACTATCAACTATTTAAAATTCATTCCAATCAACCGTGGGTACCCACGCGAGTGTAGGATTCAAGCAAACCGGGGAAGGCGTACTCGAAGATTAAAACCCGAATAATCTTGAGCTGTTCAGCAAGGAAACCTTCTTAAAGGAATCACCATCTGTGTGATCAACACCAGCTTGATGAACACCTACTGCTGCTTTAATTGTTATTGGAT
The DNA here is from genome assembly GCA_032207245.1 of Pardosa pseudoannulata. Taxonomy (NCBI): domain Eukaryota; kingdom Metazoa; phylum Arthropoda; class Arachnida; order Araneae; family Lycosidae; genus Pardosa; species Pardosa pseudoannulata. The sequence continues at coordinate 82,252,230 of CM063497.1, read as the reverse complement.
AATTCTTGGCGTAGTGACGTCAAAGCGCGGGGACTACCAATCACAATCTTCTCTAAAGAATGATACAGATATCATCTCTCTGTCGAACTAAAGTTCAACACCGTTTGTAGCTATCTGTTTAACCGAAAATTTAGTCTAGAACATAATACAAAATTGAATTAAATATTGTGTACATATTAGCATATACTTAAAGTATGTAATCTACAAGGAATTTATAAAAATTCATACCTGAAATCTACAAAATTGATAATTTGAAAAACAAAATCCAATCACAACTTCGAAGAGGAAGGAAGAAACTGAATCTGAGCAGAAGCCTGTAAGCTAGTTTTTCTGTCAAAGCTTTTGGAGATCACTTCGCTTACGTGTTTAAATTTCTCTTCGACGCCTTCCCTTTTTCCTTTGTCTATATTCTTTGATTCAAGCATAACCTCAGACTATTCAGCCATCATCAGAATTTTGAATAAGAGGCTTATACAGTCTGTATCGGTTATATGGTCAGCTTAGTGGTCCTTAAAAATCAGACCATATAAGCGAGGTGACCATATATGCGGAACAATACAACTCTGTTGAATTATGGCAGGATTATATTCACCTATCAGAATGTAGCACTCATAAACAAATAATTATACTTTTAAGAACATTTTAAAAATTAATTTGGGGAAATAAAATGTACATTAAAGACATACAACATTTTTTGGGGGGGATTATTAATTTACCTTACTAATCAAAGTACAGCACAAGTACATACGTACATTTATGTTCAATGTATTTATTTAACCCTCCGAGTGGAACACACCGAGGAAAAAAAGTTTCCAAAAAATACGCTAAAGTTTCATTGTGTCAGTGACCAAAGTGTTCTATGATTTTTTACTCCACCCTTTGTCGACTAGATTAGAATACTGGAAACCCACCCTCGTTAATTTCCCTTTATTCCGGTTATAAATAGATATATAAATAGACATTATAGATTGTTAATTTTTTAATACGCATAAAGCTCGTCAAGTCTCGAAGATCATCCCATAAGAAAAATGGTTCTAAAAGTACAAATAAAAATATTCTTTAAAAGAATGATTTATATCTTTTTTACGAAATTCATCCAAGCTATTTAAGCGATGCAATTAGAGATACATCTGTTACCGCAAACGAAATACTTCGAAATAGAGATTTACAAAGCCATGAAAAGCTATCAGCTTCTTTGTGCATCAGGGAGTAGGTGTTCAGTTCTTAAACAATCGACCTGACCCTCCTACCTCAAAACTCCATAGGGGAAAACACTGGCAGAAATGTACATTACATCCATTTTCGGATTGTTTTTAGAGGTCGAAAATTGTACGTGACAACCGCTTTGAAGACATCATCGGTTTTGTGGAATTGTACGTGCGAACCGCTTAGAGGGTTAAAAATAATCAGATACATGTTTTCTTCCTTTGGTTGGTTGTTAACATAGTTTTGTCTAAGTCCTTAACAGCTTTTAAATGCTCATCTGCTGCTTTGGAATTAGTAAGATAACACCTGAAATCATGTATGAGAGAGATAACTTCAACCAATATACAGACAGATGTCCACTTGTTATCAGTGGGGGGCGAGAACTGAGAGAGGTGGGAAACTCCGACGATGAGTCTACACAAACAAAAAAGGGGGAAAGGGAGAAAAATAAAGGCTTGAATTCAGGTCCTCTCCGATTTCGCACTGACTTATTAAAAAATAAATAAAAAATAAAAAATGAAAAGAAAAAAAAACGGAAACTCGTTGAAAACATAAAATTGACCATATAACCGATAACAAGAAAACAATTACTGTATAAGCGGTGCGCTTTAACACATGTTCCCTATTAAGTTAGACGGGACTTTAGAAAATTGACCATATAAGAGGGCGACCATATAGCCGGTACTGACTGTATAGAGAATTATTTAATATCAAAATTGTCGGATTCGAATACAGCTGATGGCTTACATATCCATAGTAATTCAGATTTCTCTTTATGTTGTTGTTGTATTTCATGCCACTTGGTCAAACCTAGCACAATTGAGCCTGAAGGCTCTCATATTAAGGCCTTTCGTTTAAATGAGCACCATTAAGGTGAAAGATCGACTTCGCTCAAGTAGGTCCTCGTAATTTTGAAGCAGGAAGCAACCAGAAGACCCACAGACTTGACCTGCCACCCCCAGGGGTATTGATTCAGAACTTGGAACACACTGTGACCACTGTCGTGTAGCTCTCGTTTAAAATTAGGTATTCATCTATGATCAAATTTATAGTGGTTGTTTATTTCTCTTAATCACAAAGACTAAATATTATTTGGGTTGCGTTGTGTAGATACCTTTCGATTGATGTGATGATAATGTGGAGTCCGTATCACCGCTGGTATGGGGCCTTCTAATATAACTCGGGGTGATACTGAAAAGCGGATGAGCTGGAAACTTCTGGTGGTTTAGAGATGTCGAGGTGTTCCTCTGGCCCAACCCCTTTGATCCCCGTACTCTGTCCTCGAGTCCTGAACACTTGACGTCGAACTCTCGACCTCCGAACTCTGACTTCAACTCGACTCGATTCCTCGAACACTGACAGTCGGACTTGTCTCCTCGACTCGACTGCTCTGCTCCCTTCGATTCGGCTACACTCTCGAACCTCTCCCTCTTCTTTCTCGACTTTTCTTATTTTATATCAATTTCATCTTTGTCCCCTCTTCCTTCTGTTCATCCAATCTGGATAGTTGTAAAATTTTTATTGATTTTCTTAACTCAGCCTTGAAACCGCCAACTTGGAAAAATCTTGCCCCTTCAAATTGGGCACTGTCCCTTAGGGACTCATAAACAACTCCACAAAGGTACATTCTTATTTAGTGTCATGTATGGAGACGGGATTTTAATCTGAGACTGTGATCAGAACCCTGCCCAAGAATTCCGCACAAGCCGAAAAAAGCCGTTTAAATAATTTTCCTTGTCCTCTCCCCTTTACAAATGATGTGATGAGGTCACATTTACATCCCAAGCATTTTACTTCTCGAATTAATTAATCAATTATAATACTGATCTAAATCGCCTCATGACAACCATGAACATATTTTACATGCCCCAGTCACCATTAACGAACACGGCGGATCTTAGGTCAGCTCAGGTTCCGAACACGCAACCTTTCAGTTACAAGATCGTCGTCTTTGCAGACTGAACAACCACGGCTCTTTTTTTAAGTAGTAGCCCCTAGTCTCATAATCCCTCTTGTATTGAATATGCAATGCAAAACGCTGGAAACTATACTCATTCTCTAAAAGCAATTAGTCTTAAAAATTACTTAGAGCCTACTCGAGCTGTAACATCTTTGTTATCATTTCATATTTTGGATTGAGCGTTACTTGCCAGCTCTTTTTATAATAATGAGCAAACAAAACGCATGTCTCGAAACTAACAAGAAAATGGTTATGTTCAAGTATATTAAGTTAAATGTGAGAAGATTATATTTATCTTCATTCCAATCGTTATAAAATACTGGTTATCTTCACTTTTATTTTCTTTTTAAATTTGCAAGCATCTGTATTTGGTTATTTACAAACGCTTAGCTCTCCAAACGAACAAACAAAAAACTGTTCTTCGAACTGATAACAAAAACTGTCAAATTTGTGATATTAGTATCAGTAATCTCTGAATACAAACGTTAGAGCAAAGAATACAGAAGCAGGAAGAAACGCTAACTAAATAAGTGATCTCTAAAAGCCTTGACAAAAAAAATCTACTTTACAGGCTTCTGCTCAGATTCAGTTTCTTCATTCCTCTTTTGCCGAACATAATGGTTAAAGCTACTCTTCGGATCCTTCGTTTCGAATGTTGGATGTTTGTAGCCGTTCGGAATCGTTTTAAACTGTAGTGTCAAATTGTGCAAAACAGTAGACCATAGCTCTCCAAAACCAAACAAAACCTCTTTGAAATTGTGATTGGATTTTGTTTTTTAAATTATCAATTATGTAGAGTTCAGGAATGGGTTTTTAAAAATTCCTTGTAGATTATATACTTGAAGTATATGCTAATAAGTACACAACGTTTAATTTAATGTTGCATTGTGTTCTAGATTAATTTTTTTCTGTTAAACAGATAGCTACAAATGACGTTGAACTTTAATTCGACAGTCTATTCATTCTTTAGAGCAAGTGGGGATTTGTTGTTCCCATGTTATGACGTCACTACACTAAGACTTAGCCAATAACAGTTAAAACAATAACAGGTGGTCATCTAGCAGGTATAGAGAATGTGTGCATGACGTCAGATGCAGCAAAAATTGCAGCTCAACTTCCTCTTTGGTAAAACATTTGAACGTACAGATTGTGCTTGTTATTAGGGTTTTAATTTTGTCAATTGTCTGAAAATGGTAACAAGCTTTTGTACGCATGGCTGTACTAAACGTTTCAAAAAAGGAGAATATATTGGATTTTATTGCTGTCCCAAAGATTCTAGATTGCGAATACTTTGGATAAAAGCTTTGAAAAGGCAAGACTGGACTCCTTCTTCGAGAATTTGTGACAAACATTTTCAGAATGGTAATAGAACGTTAACCTTACTGTAATGCAATAGATTATATACAATTATTATGCTCTAAGAATTTTTTCATTATTATTAGGTTGTTTTTTTCATATTTTTAAAGTATTTTCTATGCTTTTGTGAAAAGTACTGTTGTAACAAATGTACTTCGCCACAGCACCGTGCTGCCACCTGTACATAAACAAACACACACGTAAGAGAAAACTTCCCCAAAAAGTCAGTTGACCTTACGGACTTCAGAGGCGCTGCAACACTTTGACCTCCCCTGGTTCTAATTGTGTTATCTATTTTAATTATGTTATTTTGTCTGTTTAACTTTTATTTTTTTCCCTTTAATATTTTTGTGTGCAAGCTAAGATTTTATGTAATTAAACTATATTTTGCACTGAAAAGATGTTTTCATTGAACCCCACCCTCACAAATATATCTTAGCCACACTGTACCTATAAATGTAATTATTTTTTGTCCTTAAAATGATCAGGTTTTGCACATTTTTTTAGATTCTTATTTATGTAATAGTTTATTGTGTCTGTTGACATAATTAAAGTAGTTATACATTGATTAAGATACTTAATAGCATTGTGTAAAGTGTTTAAATTTTTTTAAAAATATATTCTTTTGTAAGTGCTAAAAAAATCTATTTTGAATTATTTCGCTAGTTTCTGATGTTTCCTTCCTTTTCCCTTAAATAAAAGTTAGTTTTGTTGTATACGTGATCCATATTCAAGTTCATAACATACAATGAAAACAAGCAATGTTTTGACAACGAAAAGTAGAGTTGTAGTCAGCACTCATATCTGTTTACAAACATACACTTTCTTTATTGATCACACAGACGATGACTCCTGTAAGAAGGTTTCCCTTCCGAATAGCTCAAAATAATTTTTTTTCAACCTCCCAGTGCACCTTCTGGGTTTGGTAAGTGTAAAGACGTTTTCACTCGCAAACATGTGTGCTTGTTGAAAAAGTAATGGTTTCCTTTTACGATTCTTTTTAGCGATGAAAAATGCACGTATTTCTAGTGTCACAATAAAAAATTCTACCAGATTTATTCTAGTGCAGGTTAACATATGATCAGACCTTAAAATCGGTTGAAAAATTTTCTATGCATTCATCATGAATAGAATCGCAAATCTATTGTTTTTCCAACACATACATGTTTACTTATGATAAGGTCTTAAGGGCAGTGGCGAACCCTCTATTAACCTTTAGGCTTCGGCTGACCGCTGGCTTGCGTTTGGACTACAAATCGGCAACATTTTCGAAAATCCCTCCCCCTTTTTCCACTTTCTCAAGAGGGAAAAATGTTTTGTCCTATTGTCACTCTCTGGGAGTGGAGGACGTTACAATGCAGGGTTGGTCTAAAACCAATCTGAAAGTTGTTATTTGACATCTCACTTTGAGAAAGACCGTTAAATTTTGGAGCCATGATCAGATTAAATAAAAAAAAATAAACGACGAAGGAAAGAAACTTTGACTCGCTTCCAAACGGATTTGGTTCACAAGATAGAAATAATAGTTTACAAACAACTGCTGGACATGGACAAAAAAGCGCCAGTTGTTCCACATGTCGCCAAACAAAATCACATTCTTCCTTCCCGGTACTGATGCACTCAGCAAAACTTCAACAATAGGGAGGGACTGGCCAAATGACAAGTGAGTAATGACCCCGTACCTGCAAAAGGGGAGAAATATCTATGGTACAACTGTTGTACCCTAGCCGACTTTTGGGTTTCTAAATATTTATGGTACAACTGCTGTACCAGCCGAAACCTAAAAGTTAATGTACATGAGCACGTGAATACCTATGGAGAAAATAACAAATAAATACATTAAAAAATTAAATAAAATAATGTTAGATACACTTCCAGATTTCTTTTCAGCTACTAGAATGAGTATCTCTCCCAATGCGTCTATAAATTTTAGGTTAGTTGGTGTAGAGCGCTAGTGTCTACTATTTTGATAAACAGGGGCTATTGAGACAGAAACCTTCTCAACCCGACGTCGAATGACACATATTTAGTACACTGGTAAGCTAAACTAAAGTAACAGGTGGGTTTTTTGCCATAACTCAAAGAAAAATCATCCAAGAGACATTAAATTCAGAAATGAGGGAGAGTATTATGTAAGTAGACGATGACGAAAGTATCGCTGAAAAAAAAATACTTCCGGTACACTTTGTTATAGATCCACTTTGAACAATGCAATTTTTCTCTTCGTCGCATCACATGCAACGCCAACCGTATGAGCACTAATGTATGTTGAGTAGCTACTGGAAAATGAAGATATCACTCGAATAGATTGGTCAGCGTACTCCCCTGATTTAAATCCCATCGAACTCATACGGTAATAACGAACGCATAGGGTAATAAGGCATATTGTATGGAATCAAACAAAAACAAGCTTTATTGAATGCATATTATCGTGACTCAAGATTGTTTATCCAGGAGGAAGAACAACAAAAAGATGTTCCATAATATGGTTCATATCCTCCCCTAACTGCAATGGTAGCTTCACACCGTCTCCTCATACTCAGAACTAGCTGGTCCAACATTTCTTGATGTAGGAGTGCTCATTTCGCAGTCAGAATCTGTTCGGTGTTCTCCGGAGGATGTAAGCGTGCTGCAATGCGTCTCCCCAAAGCATCCCATACGTGTTCGATGAGATTTAAATCAGGGGAGTAAGCTGGCCAATCTATTCGAGTGATATCTTCATTTTCCAGTAGCTCCTCAACATACATTAGTGCCCATACGGTTGGCGTTGCATGTGGTGCGACGAAGAGAAAAATTGCATTGTTCAAAGTTGATCTATAGCATAGTGTATGTTTTACTACTATTTCCTGTATTCAAAAAGATTGACGTATTTACCAGGTACATGTGTAAGCTGTAGGATAGGAAACTTCACATAATACCACTCGGCACTGGGGTAAGTTTAGGAAACTTTCACACTCATGGGGATATCTGTTTAAATTTATGCTAAAGAAACAATTCATTATGCTTTAAATTTCCATAACTAAGATTAATTTTCATATTTAATTTACTTAGTTTGGTTTGGCTTTGTTTGTATCGCTGCGATCTACCGTTTTGCTACACGGGTGCTTATAACACCGGGACCTGCAATTTAAAGCGAAGGTCTAGCGGCTGAGAACTCCTTGATGGCATTCTAAAATCCTTAATCATATTCCGGGTACAGATGCATTATAGCCGCCTGGTTTTTTTCTCGCCAAATTTGGCGATTTTGTGTGGCAAACTTGGCGATTTTTGGGGCGATGACTAGGTTGCTGTATATGCCTTAACTTTGATAGGGGAATATGGAAGCTATTGGTGCACGTGATTTTTGACGTCATTACCCGGCAATCTATGCAAATTTTCTGTTTTAAATATTCTTTTCGTTCCAGACTTTGGATTAGTAGGTTGTCTCGTAGGTAGGTAAGTTATTTTTGGTATTTAGTTATGGATGTTCTTATTTCGGTTTTAACTATTTGTAGCATTGTGAAGAAATATCAGGAAATTCTTAGACCTGAGGTTGGATTTGCATTTCATTCAAAACGGCACGTTTGTGGGGATGATGGAATTCCGAATTTGAGTTTTTTTATGTATTTGGTTAGTGGGATTTAGTTAATTTAGTTACGACAAGTGAAGTTATTTCGGTTTTGAAATTGTTAAAAAATATCAAAATATTCTAAATCAAACAAGAAGTTTTGGTTTGGAACATTTTGTTTTTGTTGTTATTTTCTGGGATTTAGTTAATTTAGTTATGACGAGTACGTTATTTCTGTTTTGAAATTGTTAAAAAGTATCAAAATATTCTAAACCAAACAAGATGCTTTGGTTTGGAACATTTTGTTTTTGTTCTTATCATTTTCTGGGATTTACTTAATTTAGTTATGAGAAGTGAAGTTGTTTCGGTGTTGAAATTGTTAAAAAAATATCAAAATATTCTAAATCATACAAGATGTTTGGGTTTGGAACATTTTGTTTTTGTTCTTATCATTTTCTGGGATTTAGTTAATTTAGTTATGACGAGTAAGTTATTTCTGTTTTGAAATTGTTAAAAAGTATCAAAATATTCTAAACCAAACAAGATGCTTTGGTTTGGAACATTTTGTTTTTGTTCTTATCATTTTCTGGGATTTAGTTAAGACGGGTGCAGTTATTTCGGTTTTGAAATAGTTAAAATGTATCAGGATATTCTAAGTTAATTGGTTTGGAACATTTTTATTTTGTTCTTTGCACAAGGGGGGTTGAGGGGAGGGACCCTCCATCAATATTAGATTCTTCATAATATTAGTGCTTATTAAAATGATATATATTGTGTTTACTCTGTTGACACATATCATAAATATTACTAATCTGTTATTTATTTTTTAAAAAACGTAAAAAATGATGATTATTATGCTAATTTTATTTTAATAATACTTTAAATTGTTAATCTGTTGTTTCCTTTTAAAGTTTAGTTTTGTTAATGTTGTGTTTCAAATATGCCACGTGACCGCCGCCATGTTTTTTTTTGTGATCTTTCAGAAAACACGCACCGCCGCCATGTTTTTCTACTTGGCGACTTTTCAAATCATGCGTTTTTCTGTTGGTCGCCAAAAAAAAACATGGCGGACGGGACCGGCGACTATAATGCATCTGTTCCGAATATTTTACTACTATTTTCTGTATTCAAAAAGATTGACGTATTTACCAGGTACATATGTAAGCTGTAGGATATGAAACTTCACATAATAACACTAGGCACTGGGCTATGTTTAGGAAACTTTCACACTCATGGGGATATCTGTTAAAATTTATGCTAAAGAAACAATTCATTATGTTTTAAATTTCCATAACTAAGATTAATTTTTATATTTAACTTGCTTGGTTTGTTTTGTATCGCTACGCTCTACCGTTTTTCTACACAGGGGCTTATAACACCAGGACCTACAGTTTAAAGCGAAGTTCTAGCAAGTGAGAGCTCCTTGATGGCATTCTGAAATCATAAATCATGTTCCGTAACCTTTATTTTCTTCTTTTTACCTCATATAAAATAGTGATGGTTTCAATGTTTTCATTCTTTGGGAATTTACAACTATATTCCATTTTATTAGTTACTAGCAAGTGTGTCCATGCTTTGCTACAGTGACTTAATGTATTACTTTTAAACAAAGATTTTTTTCATGCATAACTCTCCAAATTCATCACAGTACAGTTTGAGTCCTTGGCATGCTCTGTTATAAGCGTATTATAACAATATTCAGTTTTTATGCTACTGTACGTTGATTAGCAACGTTAGTAGATCTTGCCATATTAAGTGGTAGAATAGGAAGCAGAGGTTAATGAAGCTGTAGTAGCAGGAAGCAGAGTAATATGCGACAACTGTTATTATTTCAGTATATTGATCGCTTGACAAGTAAACGGAATCTGATGTGCCCAAACATACTGTTTAGTTTTGGCTCATCTGAACAATTTTGAGCAAGTTGAGAAAGAGAACGTTTCTGCTTTGACATTTGCATTGCTGAGTAACACTTAATGATACTAATGTACAATAATTAAGAAACAGCATAAAATAATCATTTAATATAACGCCACACTACGTCTGTCGGAGACAGCAAATGACCCCTCGTAGTTAATATGCGCCAACCGTTCCTATTTCAGTATATTGATCCCTTGACAAACAAGTAAAACGGAAACTGATGTGTCCAAACATGCTGTTTAGTTTTGGCTCATCTGAACAATTTTGAGCAAGTTGAGAAAGAGAACGTTTCTGCTTTGACATTTGCATTGCTGAGTAACACTTAATGATACTAATGTACAATAATTAAGAAACAGCATAAAATAATCATTTAATATAACCCCACACTACGTCTGTCGGAGACAGCGAATGACGCCTCGTAGTTAATATGCGCCAACTGTTCCTATTTCAGTATATTGATCCCTTGACAAACAAGTAAAACGGAAACTGATGTGTCCAAACATACTGTTTAGTTTTGGCTCACCTGAACAATTTTGAGCAAGTTTAGAAAGAGAACGTTTCTGCTTTGACATTTGCATTGCTACGTAACACTTAATGATACTAATGTACAATAATTAAGAAACAGCATAAAATAATCATTTAATATAACGCCACACTACGTCTGTCGGAGACAGCAAATGACCCCTCGTAGTTAATATGCGCCAACCGTTCCTATTTCAGTATATTGATCCCTTGACAAACAAGTAAAACGGAAACTGATGTGTCCAAACATACTGTTTAGTTTTGGCTCACCTGAACAATTTTGAGCAAGTTTAGAAAGAGAACGTTTCTGCTTTGACATTTGCATTGCTACGTAACACTTAATGATACTAATGTACAATAATTAAGAAACAGCATAAAATAATCATTTAATATAACGCCACACTACGTCTGTCGGAGACAGCGAATGACGCCTCGTAGTTAATATGCGCCAACTATTCCTATTTCAGTATATTGATCCCTTGACAAACAAGTAAAACGGAAACTGATGTGTCCAAACATACTGTTTCGTTTTGGCTCATCTGAACAATTTTGAGCAAGTTTAGAAAGAGAACGTTTCTGCTTTGAAATTTGCATTGCTACGTAACACTTAATGATACTAATGTACAATAATTAAGAAACAGCATAAAATAATCATTTAATATAACGCCACACTACGTCTGTCGGAGACATCGAATGACGCCTCGTAGTTAATATGCGCCAACTATTCCTATTTCAGTATATTGATCCCTTGACAAACAAGTAAAACGTAAACTGATGTGTCCAAACATACTGTTTCGTTTTGGCTCATCTGAACAATTTTGAGCAAGTTTAGAAAGAGAACGTTTTTGTTTTGAAATTTGCATTGCTACGTAACACTTAATGATACGAATGTACAATAATTAAGAAACAGCATAAAATAATCATTTAATATAACGCCACACTACGTCTGTCGGAGACAGCGAATGACGCCTCGTAGTTAATATGCGCCAACTGTTCCTATTTCAGTATATTGATCCCTTGACAAACAAGTAAAACGGAAACTGATGTGTCCAAACATACTGTTTAGTTTTGGCTCATGTGAACAATTTTCAGAAAGTTGAGAAAGAGAACGTTTCTGCTTTGAAATTTGCATTGCTACGTAACACTTAATGATACTAATGTACAATAATTAAGAAACAGCATAAAATAATCATTTAATATAACGCCACACTACGTCTGTCGGAGACAGCGAATGACGCCTCGTAGTTAATATGTGCCAACTGTTCCTATTTCAGTATATTGATCCCTTGACAAACAAGTAAAACGTAAACTGATGTGTCCAAACATACTGTTTAGTTTTGGCTCATCTGAACAATTTTCAGAAAGTTGAGAAAGAGAACGGTTCTGATTTGAAATTTGAATGGCTGCGTAACATTTAATCAGGTTTATACATGATGCTAATGTACATTAATTGAACAGCAGTATAAAATAATGATTTAATATAACGCTACTTGACGTCTGTCGGAGACAGCGAATGACTCCTCGGAGACATCAAGATCTACTGTAGCACATGCGATGATCGAAGTTTCCCATACGTCATTGTATGTCCAGGTGTTATGCTGTAAATCACTTGTTATAACCTCCTTCTTATACCTTGAAGGCGTACTTCCCATGATTTCCGAGTATGTCACTTTTATGCGTTAAGATCACAGGATATCACAGGAATATTTGGCATCTGAAGCCTCCTATGTCAGATGATACCGGTAATAGTACACAAAATGTAATGACATTAAGTTGGCATGACACCGAACCGCAACGTTCAGAGTAAGGGCCATACGTTAAATGAACAGTAGCCTTTTATTTTGGTCATTCCAATCGATATAAAATATTGGTGATCTCAATATTTTGATTCTTTACGAGTTTACAATACCGGGTGATAATAATTAAACTTTCCCTATAAACGGCATTCTACAGTCTTAAAATAATATATGACTTAGAAAAAGTAGAATTTGACCTATAAGCGGGATCAATCTAGTGTAGTATCCAGATATTTTAAAATTGGAAGACGTAACATTAAATTCTACATGAATTTTTAACACATTGTATTCGGGACATGTACTACAGTAGAACTTCTTTTTAAGGACCCCACAATACAACAACCCCTTCGTTAGAACGACCATCTTAAAAAGTCCCAATTATTTTACCATAGGAATAACGTTAATTTTGAATCATTACAACGACCCCAAGCGTATTATGTTTCGTTAGAACGACCGCCAATTTTAGTCAGCAGAACTCATGAGCAAGTGGGCTATTTCAAAATTATTGTACTGTGGTGCAACTTCAAGAGACCTTTACTCCTCTCTTTGTGTTTGTTTAAAGGGGGGAGGGGCGTGACGAAAAGGGGAGAACTAAATCTTCAATTATCTTTTGATGAGTTTGTTGCTGTAGACGAAACTTTACAGTGCTGTGGAGAAAATTTGAATGAGAACGATTTTATTGCCCTTATTACCAGAAATGAAGAAATCTGCGATTCCGACGACGGAGAAGAAATCGTCCAAGGTTTTGAAAAAGTGGATGAAAAAGAAGCCTTCAATGTGATTAATGCCTTGCATCAAGATTTTGGAGGACAATTGAATTCTGAAGATTTCCTCCAAAATCTAATGAATATGGAATCAGTGATAATGAAAAATTCCCAAATTAATTTAAAACAGGCGTTAATCAAAGACTTATTTTCAAAAATTCAGCAATGGAAATACAAATAAATAGAAGTGTTCTCTAGGTATGTACTGCTGCATCATTTCTTTTCTCAATAATTTTTTTTTCAATTCGTTACAACAGCCTTTCGTTACAACAACCATATGATGTTAGTCCCACAAGGGGTCGTTATACCGAAGTTCTACTGTAGTACGTTTTCTGACGATTGATACTTGAGCTAGGATCACCTACTAGTACGGGTTAGTGTAACAACATGGTTTGTTAGTGGGTACAAAAATAACGGTATACACAGGAAGACGAAGCCAAATGTTCTTGTCTGCTACATAGAAATAAAAATTAAATATAAATTTTTTATATGATGTCGCATTGGAATGGGTAACTGATCAATTACCTGAAACTAACATTCCAGATCCAGGGCCGCCCACATCTAGTACACGAAAACCTAAATATGACCCTCCTGGAAGATTATCATTGGATATGCGGAAACATATTTTAGAGAAAATTGTTACTACTGGGAAGAAGAAAAATCCGCAAAGACAATGTCGTATGTGTGCTGTGAAAAAAGTGCGGAGTGAAACATCTTACATATGCAAGTTTTGCCGTGTACCTCTTCATAGAGGAAAATGCTTTGAACGTTACCACACTGTAAAACATTATTAGTTTTATGATTTCTCTTTTCATTTTTTTATAATGTGAAAATGTTTATATATAACATGATTCGAAAAAAATTAAAACTATATATTACTATTTCTATTTGATTTTTCATATTTACGATACTATTATAAATTTATAAACTAAAAAAATATTTTTTGTTTACAAAAATCTTATGGTTGTTATTTATATTATTATTTATATATTTCTATTTATATTTGTTTATATATTCCAATATAAAATACGAAAAGTTGGTTAAAAAATTAAATAATTTTGGATCTATTGAGATTTAACTGAATAACTAAATTTACTCAGAAAACTCCCGCTTTCGGTACAATTCCGCTGCGAAATGTACGCAATGTGTTAAGAATTTTTTGCTCGCTTCAACACGAATAACTCAAAACAGTATCATCCAATTTTTATGAAATTTCTAAAGTTAGTCCAAATACTATTTTCTATACTATGTTTTAAAACAATTTTGATTGATAGAATGTTTTTAAAATTATTGTTTATCGCTTGAATAGTAGCTTTGTAAATTTATTAAAAATCTCATAATGAATTTTCGGCTTCCACTCTAAAATATTAATATAGTATCATTTCTAAAACATTATCGTATCTCTCTCTATATATAAGACGAATTTGTTGTCTGTTTGCTTTTAACTCAAGATCCAGACAACCAAATAACGTGAAATTTGGTACACGTACACAAAATTGCATGGTGAAGGTTCTTAAACAGGTTTCGTTTAATCCCTATCTTACTCTGGCCTCTCCAGCCAAAAGTAGTGCCCCATGTCCCTGTCAGCTTCCATTTGATGGTAATTGTCGGAGTCCCTGGCCCATTAGGGCATATCTCCAGTATTTAAGATGCATAATAATAAAGGGAGCGGTTCTTGATGAGTAAATAATGTGATACAGATGCCAGTTCCATTATGTATATTAAAAGAATAGTAAAAGTTAAGTAGATTAATAATAAATGAATAATAATTAAAAAAAGGCTAAAAAAATATGATAATAATGATTAAATATGACAAAAAAGCGATAAAATATGGTTTAAGATGAGTAAATGCGATTAAATATGAGTATAATACAGTAACATAATAGAAAAACGTAGTATAAAATTGAAAAAACCCGATCCGAATCGTAATTTGGATCCTGGGAAACGACAGTGAAATTTCTCCGTCATGAGTGGGCGGAGCCTAAGCTCCTAATTAGGGGGCGAAATAAGCCCTGGTTCTCATGTAGAATTAAAAATTTTTACAGTTTTGGTAGAATGTAAAATTATGAAGGGGAGGGGCTTCTGAATATCAGAAGACCTAAAGTTTCGATATAAAAAATATGAAAAAGTACATCCGTACTGAGAGCTACGAAGTCGACAACGTGTTCGGAGACTTAATAGCATGATGGAGGTAACGTCAGAATTGAATTTTTTTTATGTAAATATAATGAAATTTTTATAAATTTTAAAAAGATAAAATGTAAATTTTTTAAAAAAATTGATTTTTGTGTTGGAAATTTAAAAGAATTGGCAAAATGAGGATATTTAACCATCAGAAGCTTCATCATTGTCAAAAGTAGTTGCAATTAATTCAAAAATATTGTACATTTTTGTCATATTATCACTTTTTGATTTCATAATTTTAGAGATATTCTTAAGAAGGGCAAAAAATATCGGCGATATTGAATTCCTTCATAAATTCGTTAAAGGTTTTAAGAAGTTCTATAAGAGATGTATTGTCGTTAGTATTTTCAGGAGTGTTAATTTCCTTACTATGATTAGCCGAACGATGGCCGAATGGTAGAGCGCTGCTCTTCGGAACCGGAGTTCGCGGGTTCGAATCCCGCTGGTGGCATGGATGTTTGTAGCCGTTCGGAATCGGCTTTAAACTGTAGGTCCCGGTCTCATTAGCCCTCGTGTGCAAAACAGTAGACCGTAGCGCTCCAAACCAAACCAAACCAAACCTTACTATGATTTAAATTAATATTAGTACTACTAGATGGCGTAGCATTATCAGATTTGAGCAGTGGGTACATTTTAGAGAAAACTTTACTAAACAAAAGCGGTAAGTAAACGCAATACTTCTTTGTTATATTTACTTTACTGGAAGCAAATACTGCAACAAATATCACATTCAGCAAAACTTCAAGGATCAAGACTGGATTTCTCACAGAGCAATTCTGGCAAGCAGAAATGATGTGGTTGAGAAGCTCAATGTCACCATTCAGAAGCAGCTTCCAGGTCAAGAATATGCATCCTTAATGATGATGAAGCAGTAAAATATCCCTTTGAGTTCTTGAAATCCATCCAGACTCCTGATTTGAAAGCCCACAACTTGATTCTGAAAGTTGGTGCTCCAATAATGCTGATCCGAAATATTGATGCGTCCAGGTCGTGCAATGGCAAAAGTTTAATTGTGAAAAACCTGATGCAACATGTCATTCAAGCCACAGTACTCACAGAGTGTGGTAAGAGTGAGGATGTCTTCATTCCAAGAATACCTATCATTCCCTCAGCCAACACCATACAATTCAAGAGAAAACAGTTCCCTTTGAAACTGTGCTTTGCCATGACAATCAACAAGTCACAGGGCCAGTCTCTTGGATTGCTCGTATAGACTTGCAGACACCATGCTTTTCTCACGGGCAGTTGTATGTGGCCTGCTCCAGAGTGGACAAAGAGGAAAATCTTTTTGTACACACTCCAAATGGAACTGTCAAAAATGTTGTCTATCACATTACTTTAAGATAAATGTACCCTTTTATTGCATGCAAATAAACAGTTTTGTACGCTTCTACTAAAAACCTTATTTTAAACACTGGTACTTGTAGCAAGTATTATATAAATAGAAAAATGTAATTGACTTTGGTATAAGCTTTAATTTAAATAAAACTAATAAATTTTTTGTGTATAAAATTTTAGAATTTTTTAATAACTTGCTTAAAATTTTTAATAAATTTAACTATTTGGGGAAATTATGAACGATTTTGTAAGAGATAGCCTCTTATTAATTTTAAATAAAATGCAAACTAAAAATGTGATTAAAACATATATATAGCATGTTTCTTTTAATTTATCAACGTATTAAAAGAATTTAATTATATTTAATTGCTAAAAACTAATTTGAAAGATTAATTTAAAATTATGAATAGAGAATATAAATCGAGGATTATGCCTGTAAAATAAGTGAGGTATTATTTATTCAAAATTTTAAATTAAAATATTTATTTAAAACTAATTACTAAAATATTTATGTATAATTTCAAATAAAAAAAATTGTTTAAAACTTATCACTAAAATATTTATGTAAAATTTCAAATTAAAATACTTGTTTAAAACGTATTACTAAAATATTTATGTAAAATTTTAAGTTAAAATATTTGTGTAAAACTCATTACTAAAATATTTATGTAAAATTCCAAATTAAAGTAATTGCGTAAAACTTATTAATAAAATATTTATGTAAAATTCCAAATTAACATAATTGTGTAAAACTTTTTATTAAAATATTTATGTATAATTTCAGATAAAAAAAATTGTGTAAAACTTATTACTAAAATATTTATATAAAATTTCAATTAAAAAAATTGTTAAAACGTATTACTAAAATGTGTATGTAAAATTTCAAATTAAAATATTTGTGTAAAACTTATTACTAAAATATTTTTGTAAAATTTCAAATTAAAAGAAAAGGGTTAAAACATATTACACAAATATATATGTAAAATTTTTAATTAATGTGTTTGTTCAAAACTTATTACTAAAATATTTATGTAAGTTTTCAAATTAAAATTTTCGTGTAAAATTTATAGCCAAAATATTTATGTAAAATTTCAAATTAAAAGAAAAGGGTTAAAACATATTACACAAATATATATGTAAAATTTTAAATTAATATATTT
This sequence comes from Pardosa pseudoannulata, assembly GCA_032207245.1. NCBI lineage: Eukaryota > Metazoa > Arthropoda > Arachnida > Araneae > Lycosidae > Pardosa > Pardosa pseudoannulata. The sequence goes on along the minus strand of CM063497.1, from coordinate 82,234,480 downwards.
GTTCAAAACTTATTACTAAAATATTTATGTAAGTTTTCAAATTAAAATTTTCGTGTAAAATTTATAGCCAAAATATTTATGTAAAATTTCAAATTAAAATAATTGTTTTAAACTTATTACTAAAATATTTGTGTGAAATTTCAAATTAAAATAATTGTGTAAAACTTATTACTAAAATATTTATAAAAATTATGGGTTCAAACAGTGGCATGGATGTTGTATTCGGATTTTAAAATATTGGTCTCATTACCCTCGTGTCAAAAGTAGACCGTAGTTAAACCACCTAATACTAAAATATTTGTGTAAAATTTCAAATTAAAATATTGGTGTAAAACTTATTGCTAAAACATTTATGTAAAATTTTAAATTAAAATATTCGTGTAAAACTTATTATTAAAATATATATGTAAAATTTCAAATTAAAAAAAATGTTTAAAACATATTACAAATATATATATGTAAAATTTCAAATTAAAATTTTTGTTTAAAACTTATTACTAAAATATTTGTGCAAAATTTCAAATTAAAATATTTGTGTAAAACTTATTACTAAAAATTTATGTAAATTTTCAAATTTAAAAAACAAAAAAAGTTTTAACATATTACAAAAATATATATGTAAAATTTCAAATTAAAATATTTGTTTATAACTTATTACTATATAAAATATTTGTGTAACACACATTATAAGATACAAATTTATAAAATTACATTATAAAATATTTGTGTAATATTTCAAATGAAAATATTTGTGTAAAACTCATTACTAAAGCCTTTATGTAAAATTTTACATTAAAATATGATTATCTTAATAGACTACGCTATTTCAAAATTAACTTCATTGATAATTTTCTGTACGTTTTCTGACGATTGATACTTGAGCTAGGATCACATACTAGTACGGGTTAGTGTAACAACATGGTTTGTTTGTGGGTACAAAAATAACGGTATACACAGGATAACGAAGCCGAATGTTCTTGTCTGCTAGATAGAAATAAAAATTAAATATAAAAAAATTTTATATGATGTCGCATTGGAATTGGTAACTGATCAATTACTTGAAACTAACTTTCCAGATCCAGGGCCGCCCACATCTAGTACACAAATCTAGCACCTAAATATGACCCTCCAGGAAGATTATCATTGGATATGCGGAAACATATTTTAGAGAAAATTGTTACTACTGGGAAGAAGAAAAAGCCGCAAAGACAATGTCATATGTGTGCTGTGAAAAAAGTGCGGAGTGAAATATCTTACATATGCAAGTTTTGCCGTGTACCTCTTCATAGGGGAAAATGCTTTGAACGTTACCACAATGTAAAACATTATTAGTCTTATGATTTCTCTTTTCATTTTTTTATAATGTGAAAATGTTTATATATAACATGATTCGAAAAAAATTAAAACTATATATTACTATTTCTATTTGATTTTTCATATTTACAATACTATTATAAATTTATAAACTAAAAAAATATTTTTTGTTTACAAAAATCTTATGGTTGTTATTTATATATTTCTATTTATATATTTGCTTATATATTTCAATATAAAATACGCCGAGCGATGGCCGAATGGTTAGGGCTCTGACCCTCGGTTCAGTAGTTCGTGGGTTCGAATCCCACTCTGGCATGGATGTTCGGAATCGGCTGTAAGCAGTAGGTCCCGGTCTCATTAGCCCTCGTGTTTCAAAAAGTAGACCGCAGAGCTCCAAACCAAACCCAAATCAATATAAAATACGAAAAGTTGGTTAAAAAATTAAATAATTTTCGATCTATTGAGATTTAACTGAATAACTAAATTTACTCACAAAACGCCCGCTTTCGGTACAATTCCGCTGCGAAATGTACCCAAAGTGTACGCAATGTGTTAAGAATTTTTTGCTCGCTTCAACACGAATAACTCAAAACAGTATCATCCAATTTTTATGAAATTTCTAAAGTTACTCCAAATACTATTTTCTATACTATGTTTTAAAACAATTTTGATTGATAGGATGTTTTTAAAATTATTGTATATCGCTTGAATAGTAGCTTTGTAAATTTATTAAAAATCTCATAATGAATTTTCGGCTTCCACTCTAAAATATTAATATAGTATCATTTCTAAAACAGTATCGTATCTCTCTCTATATATAAGACGCATTTGCTGTCTGTTTGCTGTTAACTCAAGATCCAGACGACCAAATAACGTGAAATTTGGTACACGTACACAAAATTGCATGAGGAAGGTTCTTAAACAGGTTTCGTTTGATCCCTATCTTACTCTGGCCTCTCCAGCCAAAAGTAGCCGTGGGTACATGTTCTAGCCCCTTGTTGCAAGCTCTTGTTTGTATTTCATGAGCACCATTTGACGAGAATTGTTAGTAGTCGCTAGTTGGTCGTCGCTTAGAGCAGACGTTCGGTTCTATGGATATCTCCCTCATTGGGATTTAATTATACTTCTTATCGTTGAAGTATTGGCTTTAGTCGGTTTTGCAATAAATATGATTAAGATACAGTCTGCTCTTCTTCATTTGCTAGTTATGTTTTTTTACTTTCGTTTATGGTGCTGAGCTTCGGTGCCAACAGTACATTTTAGAGAAAACTTTACTAAACAAAAGCGGTAAGTAAACGCAATACTTCTTTGTTATATTTACTTTACTGGAAGCAAATACTGCAACAAATATCACATTCAGCAAAACTTCAAGGATCAGGACTGGATTTTTCACAGAGCAATTCTAGCAATCAGAAATAATGTGGTTGAGAAGCTCAATGTCACCATTCAGAAGCAGCTTCCAGGGCAAGAATATGCCTACAAGTCCATAGACTGCATCCTTAATGATGATGAAGCAGTACTGTATCCCTTTGAGTTCTTGAATTCCACCCAGACTCCTGATTTGCAAGCCCACAACTTGATTCTGAAAGTTGGTGCTCCAATAATGTTGATCCGAAATATTGATGCACCCAGGTCGTGCAATGGCAAAAGTTTAATTGTGAAAAAGCTGGTGCAACATGTCATTCAAGCCACAGTACTCACAGAGTGTGTTAAGGGCAAGGATGTCTTCATTCCAAGAATATCTATCATTCCCTCAGTCAACACCATACAATTCAAGATAATACAGTTCTCTTTGAAACTGTGCTTTGCCATGACAATCAACAAGTCATAGGGCCAGTCTCTTTGGAAGGCTGGAATAGACTTGCAGACACTATGCTTTTCTCACGGGCAGTTGTATGGGGCCTGCTCCAGAGTGGGCAAAGAGGAAAATCTTTTTGTACACACTCCAAATGGAACTGTCAAAAATGTTGTCTATCACATTACATTAAGATAAATGTACTCTTTTATTGCATGCAAATAAACAGTTTTGTACGCTCCTACTAAAAACCTTATTTTAAACACGGGTACTTGTAGCTAGTATTATATAAATAGAAACATGTAGTTGACTTTGGTATAACCTTTAATTTAAATAAAACTAATAAATTTTTTGTGTGTAGAATTTTAGAATTTTTTAATAACTTGCTTAAAATTTTCCATAAATTTCACTATTTTGGGAATTAATGAAAGATTTTGTAAAAGATAGCCTCTCATTAATTTTTAATAAAATGCAAACTAAAAATGTGATTAAAACATACATATAGCATGTTTCTTTTAATTTCTCAACGTATTAAAAGAATTTAATTATATTTAATTGCTAAAAACTAATTTGAAAGATTAATTTAAAATTATGAATAGAGAATATAAATCGAGGATTATGCCTGTAAAATAAGTGAGGTATTATTTATTCAAAATTTTAAATTAAAATATTTATTTAAAACTAATTACTAAAATATTTATGTATAATTTCAAATAAAAAAAATTGTGTAAAACTTATTACTAAAATATTTATATAAAATTTCAATTAAAGTAATTGCGTAAAACTTATTAATAAAATATTTATGTAAAATTCCAAATTAACATAATTGTGTAAAACTTTTTATTAAAATATTTATGTATAATTTCAGATAAAAAAAATTGTGTAAAACTTATTACTAAAATATTTATATAAAATTTCAATTAAAAAAATTGTGTAAAACGTATTACTAAAATATTCATGTAAAATTTCAAATAAAAAAGTTGTGTAAAAATTATTACTAAAATATTTATATAAAATTTCAAATAAAAAAATTGTTAAAACGTATTACTAAAATGTTTATGTAAAATTTCAAATTAAAATAATTGTTTTAAACTTATTACTAAAATATTTGTGTGAAATTTCAAATTAAAATAATTGTGTAAAACTTATTACTAAAATATTTATGTAAATTTTCAAATTTAAAAAGATGTTTAAAACATATTACAAAAATATTTATGTAAAATTTCAAATTAAAATTTTCGTGTAAAATTTATAGCCAAAATATTTATGTAAAATTTCAAATTAAAATAATTGTTTTAAACTTATTACTAAAAAATATATATGTAAAATTTTAAATTAATATATTTGTTTAAAACTTATTACTAAAATATTTATATGTAAAATTTCAAATAAAAAAAATTGTGTAAAACTTATTACTAAAATATTTATGTAAAATTTCAATTAAAAAAAAAATGTGTAAAAACGTATTACTAAAAGTATTCTAAAATTTCAAATTAAAATATTTGTGTAAAACCTTATTACTAAAATATTTGTGTAAAATTTCAAATTAAAATATTGGTGTAAAACTTATTGCTAAAACATTTATGTAAAATTTTAAATTAAAATATTCGTGTAAAACTTATTATTAAAATATATATGTAAAATTTCAAATTAAAAAAAATGTTTAAAACATATTACAAATATATATATGTAAAATTTCAAATTAAAATTTTTGTTTAAAACTTATTACTAAAATATTTGTGCAAAATTTCAAATTAAAATATTTGTGTAAAACTTATTACTAAAATATTTATGTAAATTTTCAAATTTAAAAAACAAAAAATGTTTTAACATATTACAAAAATATATATGTAAAATTTCAAATTAAAATTTTTGTTTATAACTTAATACTATATAAAATGTTTGAGTAACACACATTATAAGATACAAAATTATAAAATTACATTATAAAATATTTGTGTAAAATTTCAAATGAAAATATTTGTGTAAAACTCATTACTAAAGCATTTATGTAAAATTTTACATTAAAATATGATTACCTTAATAGAGTACGCTATTTCAAAATTAACTTCATTGATAATTTTCTGTGGGCATATATTTTTGCCATAAAATAAAGATTTTTATTTACACCAAATTTTTTCGAGTTTGAAATTTATGAAGGGGAGAAAATCTCAAATATTAAAATTTGTTAACAATTTGAATTACATTCGAAACATAAGAATAAACTTACTTTTGCATTCTACTCCATACAGCACTAGGGCAGTGAAAATTAGAGCAAGTAATTTCCCAACCATCTTGGTTCGTAACCCACGTAAAACGCCTCCTAATGCATATAAAAATACTCCTGACAACGTTTAGAATTGAAGCATATCCCCCTTTGAACTTACCACTGATAAATCAAACAAAGAGATCTCAGTTCTATAAATGATAAGAAACGTTTTGTGTCTGTGAAATCAGTTTGGAAAATGAAAAATCGATAAAAGGCATTGAAATATATCTCAAATGATAAAATAAACTTCCTCCTACTCTCCGCCATTTACACTTTTTCAGATTAAATGGACAACCCCCCTCCCTCTTGCTTATCTTGACACTCTAATAAACCAGAAACTTACTAAAATGGGCTTCAACGGCCCGATTCCTCATCTAACGGTTAGAACTACCAGAATATCAGTGGAAAATACGTTACTTTTAACTTGGGATTGAGATCTAGATATGGTTAAGAATTTGTAATAAATGTAAATATTCTGTAACACTTTTTGGGTATATACTGTAAATACCAGAAATTATGTGAAGGTGATTTAACCCTCCGAGTGGAACACACTGATTAAAAAAAGTCTCCAAAAATAAGCTAAAGATTTATTGTGTCAATGGCCAAAGCGTTCTATGATTTTTTACTTCACCCTTTGTCGACTAGAATGGAATACGGGAAACCCAACTTCGTTATTGTCCCTTTGCTTCCGGTTATAAATATAGATATTATAGATTGTTAATACATATAAATCTCGTCAAGTTTCGAAGATCATCCCATAAAAAATAATGGATTCTAAAAGTACACATAAAAATATTCTTTTAGAGAATTATTTATATTTTTTTTACGAAAGTTATCCAAGATATTTAAGTGGTGCAGTTAAAGATACGTCTGTTACCGCAAACGAAATACTTCGAAATAGAGATTTACAAAGCCATGAAAAGCTATCAGCGTCTTTGTGCCTCAGGAAGTAGGGGTGCATCCCTCAATAAATGTCAGTCAAAGAAGGATGCAGTTTCTAAACAATCCACCTGACCCTCATACCTCAAACACTGCAGAAATGTACATTACATCCATTTTCGGAACATTTTTGGAGGTCGATAATTGTAAGTGACAACCACTTTGAAGACATCATCGGTTTGGCGGAATTGTACGTGCGAACTGCTTAGAGGGTTAATTGCTGTAAAACACGTTGGATCATAGTTTCCCTGCTTTTTGTTGGCCATGCCCTGATGAACGAAATGAAGGCGAAACTTCTTTTTGTTACAGTGGACAGTGACTAATTCCTTTATTTTGCGGTATTTGCCTTTAGTTAGCGGTTGTTCCGGATACATAATTTCTGTCTCTAAATTGGTGAAATATATCACCAAAGATTGCCAAAATTCACACCAACTTGGCGAGTCTCCATACTTTCTGTAATATTTTCAAGCCTTTTCGTAGTTCTTGATAGGTGGAGAAACTATAAAAGGAGGTATGGTGTGGTTTGGAGTGCTGCAGTCTACTGGTTTATTTACGAAGACTGGTTTATTAATGAGACCAGGAGCTACTGTTTAAAGGTGATTCCGAACAGCTACAAATATCCATATCAGCAGCGGGATTCAAACCCGTGAACTCCAATGCCTAAGTTTAGCGCTCTACTATTCAGCCATCTTTAATACCCACTGACGTAGTTCAATTTTTTTACATCCATGACAATAGTTAGTTGTTTACTGAAAGACTTCTGAGAATCACTCTAATATGTTAACGTAAGAGATCTACAATCTTGCAGTTCGACAGAATGTCATTTTGCACTGAACTCTCGTACATTCCGGATGTGCTTTGGCAGCATAAAAATTGTGCTTTTCTGCCCTTCCTACTCTTTAGTTATATATTGTATTGTAAACTTCCGGATTTACGTTTTCCTATCATTTAAAATTTTTTTAGTTTTCCCTTCTCTTGCTCGTTGATACTATTTGTATTCACTGATAGAAATCTCAGGATTTGTGGACTATGCTCAGGGAATCCTGTTGACTAATAGATTGTCCGAAGGTCCTGAAGGTTATTCACTTTACTCTTCAGCGTCAGCTATTGGCAGATCTTTGTGCAATTGCTGTGTGACTGCTTGGCGTAATTCTTAGTGAACGGTATTAGTTCTTAATATTTTTGTGCTTCAAACTACTGACAGAATGCAGCTGTGAACAGAGTTGTAGATATACTGGAAAATTTTTAAACTGTGAACTGTTTCTTGTAAATAAATCTCTAGTAGTTTTTCACTGCTGGGTGACATAAATGGTTTTGAATCCGTACACCCAATAACAATTTTGGTAACTGTAACAAAGAGTTACATCAGTGGTTCGTCCTTGATGCTATCAGTGGGCTACCAGTAGTGACGAAAAGTTTCCAGCGTCCTATATTGAGCTCCGATCCTGGCTATACAAGCAGAGTTTACCTCTTCTTCCCCCTCCACACTCGTGAGGCAGTGAGACCTCAGCGTAAATACGAGTTCACGGTATATAAAAGGAGCAAATTAGAATTGAGCCGCTGTAGCAAAATCAGCAAAGGCAAAGGTTTTGTAACTGGAAGGTTGCAGTTTCGGAACTCGAGCCGGCCTAAGATCCACCGTGCTCGTTAAAAGTGACTGGAGCACATAAAATATGTTCGTGGTCAGAATGTCCTCCTAGTTCTCAAACAATATCTCTAGAGGTGGCAGACCAAGATCGACGAGTGGATCGGGACAGCCAATTTTGGGTGCTTACACTACCGGTAGAAAATTGATTGGCTGACTGGCGCCATCTATTCACTAATATATTAACTAAAACTACTCAATTAATTGGACAGTTATTTTATTATTTTATTTACATTTTTGACAATATTTTCAGTCAATTTTCTCCTTTTTATTTGAATTTTATTTAATTTTTTACTTTTATTTTTGTTAGTTTTTGTCGTTATATATATATATATATATATATATATATATATATATATGTATATGTATATATATATATATATATATATATATATATATTACATTTTTGACAATTTTTAAAATTGATTTTTATTTTTAACTGTCAATTTTTTTTATCTTTTTTTATTATTTTGAAATCAATTTTTGCTATTATAAACTTTATACCTCAAGCTGTCTATAATGGGCAGTAAACAGCCTGGTTTTTAAAGATAAAAACATTGTTCTGAAAAAATGTTATAATAATATAATAATTTAGAAACTTACATTTTTCTATCAAAGAATATTCATAAGTTTAAATTTTACTATTCCTCTAAAAAGTATACAGCAATATTGAATAATTATTTCACTTAATAAAGAGTAAAAGAGAATTTTTCTTGAATATTCTTTGATAGAAAAATATAAGCTTCTAAAGTACTATATTGAAGTACATTTCAATGAGTAATTTTCTCATGCTTAAATCAGGCTATTTACTGTCCATTACAATAAACTGAGAAGCAAGCAATTTTCTACCGGAAGCTTAAGCACCCAAAATTGGCTAGCCCGATCCACTCGGTAAGATTGGTCCCTGCTTCTAAATTACGAAAATCCTTTTGCCTTAAAGGGGTATAGCTATGGTATAGTTCGCCTTAAAGGGCATTAGTAGCGTATAGTTTAAATCATATTTGGCTTCTCCAAGTGGCATCAGAAACAACATAAATTAGAATCATCGTAGGTAGAGGATGAATGAACCATTTTTAGAAGATGATCTTCCCTGTCCCCATGACACTAGCCTTGCACCATCTTATGAAAAACAAACATTGCGTAAACTTAGCACAATTCTCACCAGCTTAGTCAGATTCGTAGACTTAGTCCTATTCTCATATTCCGAACATTCTGTAACATTCTCAGGTTTCGTTTGATTTGGAGTTACTTTTTTCTTCTACTACTTCTACTTCTTTTTTCTACTTTTTTTTCTACTCGAGGGTTAATGAGACAGGAACCTACAGCTTAAAGCCGATTTCGAACTGCTTCTAACATCCATACTACTGTTGGATTCGAACTCATGAGCTCCAACATCGAAGATCAGAGCCCTAACCATTCGGCTTTCATTCGGCACAATGTAAAACGCTCAATGTCTAAATAATAACTATACACAAAGAAAACATTGTTTCAAAACATGCATTATAACTTTTATTGGCATTCTAATTATTGTTGATGAATGGTAGGTCGATGCAGGACTTGCGTATTTCAAAGCTGGTAGATGTTTCCCCCTTCTTAAGGGTCTCTTTTAGGGTCAAATGGTCTTCTATTACCGGACTTCGGATGGTTCTGCGTAAACTCATAATTGGTCCCAGGGTTTTGTCTCCTGTTAGGCCGTACCTGGGTCCTAAGGGCTTCATTGTATTTATCTAGAAGAGAGGAAAGATAATGTAATTTGATTTACCTTTAATTCATTTTGTGCTACCATCGGAGTCATAATGATGTCAGAAGTCACAACGATGTTTGGTTTTGGTTTGGAAAGCTACGGTGTACTACTTTGCTCACGAGGGTTAATGAGGCTGGGACCTACTACTTAGAGCCAAATACGAACGGCTACGAACATCCATGTCAGCATCGGGATTCGAACACGCGAACTCCGGTACCGAAGAGCAGTACTCTACCAATCGGCCCTCCTTCAGACAGAGAGTAGAATTGGTACTATAAATTCTCCTTTCCATCGATTTCTGGTGTCATTATGACGCGGAAGCTCCTTTGACATATCTCGACCGAAATATGGTACTAATTTATTGTACCGAATTCCAGTCATCTGGAGTTACTTCTGACGTCATTATAACGCGAAAGTTGCCTGTGAAGTATCTTGACCGCAATATGGCAGCACTAATTAAACCCTGAATATAATAGAGCGAATTCATGCAACGTCATAAGTGACTTTAATGCCCTTCCCTTGCATTTTCATGCTCACGATTCCCAATAGGCAACCAATAAGCTGCCCTTCCGTTTGAAATTAAAGCCAGAATCGTCATAAAATGAGATGTACACCCCTGCGTGAAATCGCTTTATATCACACATATCTCTTCTAATTTGTTTGAAAACTGAAAACGCTGAGATAGCTAGTTGCAATCTTAAAAATATTTTATCCATTCGTGTGTTTAAAATTTTAAAGTACCTAATGCAGTTCATAAAATAATAAAATCCTACATTATAACCTGAAACTATAACTTAAATCAAATTAAAATAACTTTTTTCATTGCCTAAATTTCAGTTCTTTTTTCTTGAAGCCTCTCCCAAAACAAAAAGTGAATATATTTTAGTCTTCCTGGGGTTGACCTCCTGGAAGTTCTCTTGAATGAGAACGGATATTATATAAGCGATATCAAGTGAAAGGATTAATTTTGTTAATTTATTTATATTTCAATTTACATGTGTAAATTTTAATTAGTCTAATTTAATTATATAAAGAAATGTGTTATAATATCCATCCTTAAGAATTTACCACACTACTCTGAGTTTCCGCATAAGGCAGAGTGCATTTCACTCTGCCTTATATACTCAGATTATCTCAATTTTAATAGTAAATGCATCGGTGAGTTAACATATTGTGAATAAGTGAGAGAATTCTTGCTTTATAAACAGTTTATGATTACACTCGCTTTTCTAGTCGAATTTATTGCAATTCTCAAGCTTATATATAAATTGTCAGTTTGAAAAAGAAATGAATTTATATTTACGGCAGAAAGTGAGAATCAAGTTATCTGAATGATGAACGAAAGAGAGAATTATTATTTTTCAAAATATTTACGCTTCCTATCTCTTATCCAATCGAGTATGACATAATCCTCAGGTTTAAATATAAGTTTTTAAATTGATAACTAATACATGTGTCCCTATAAGGCATTCGGGAGTTAACAGATTGTCGGTAAATGTATTACTTTCCAAAACATTCATGCTTGCTATCGCTTTTCTAATCGAGTCTGACATAATCCTCAAGTTTAAATATAAGTTTTTAAATTGCAAAACTAATACAGGAGTCCCTTTAAGGCATTCTGGAGTTAACAGATTGTGGTTAAAGGGAAACAGGTTGGTTACATGTATTACTTTCCAAAACGTTCATACTTGCTATCGCTTTTCTAATCGAGTCTGACATTATCCTCAGGTTTAAATATAAGTTTTAAAATTGAAAATCTAATACAGGTGTCCCTATAAGGCATTCGGGAGTTAACAGATTGTCGGTAAATGTATTACTTTCCAAAACGTTCATGCTTGCTATCGCTTTTCTAATCGAGTCTGACATAATCCTCAGGTTTAAATATAAGTTTTTAAACTGCAAAACTAATACAGGTGTCCCTATAAGGCATTCGGGAGTTAACAGATTGTGGTTAAATGGGAAACAGATTGTGGTTAAATGTATTACTTTCCAAAACGTTCATGCTTGCTATCGCTTTTCCAATCGAGTCTGACATTATCCTCAGATTTAAATATAAGATTTAAATTGCAAAATTAATACAGGTGTCCCTATAAGGCATTCCGGAGTTAACAGATTGTGGTTAAATGTATTACTTTCCAAAACGTTCATGCTTGCTATCGCTTTTCCAATCGAATCTGACAATATCCTCAGGTTTAAATTGCAAAACTAATACAGGTGTCCCTATAAGGCATTCGGGAGTTAACAGATTGTGGTTAAATGGGAAACAGTTTGTGGTTAAATGTATTACTTTCCAAAACGCTCATGATTGCTATCGCTTTTCCAATCGAGTCTGACCTTATCCTCAGGTTTAAATATAAGTTTCTAAATTGCAAAACTAAAGCAGGTGTCCCTATAAGACATTCGGGAGTTAACAGATTGTGGTTAAATGTATTACATCCCAAAACGTTCATGCTTGCTATCGCTTTTCCAAACGAGTCTGACATAACCCTCAGGTTTAAACATAAGTTTCTAAATTGCATAACTAATACAGGTTTCCCTATAAGGAATTCGGTAGTTAACAGATTGTGGTTAAATGTATTACTTTCCAAAACGTTCAAGCTTGTTATCGCTTTTCCAATCGATTCTGACATAATCCTCAGGTTTAAATGCATGCTTTCGATCTGCAAAACTAATATGATTTTCCCTATAAGGGTATATTTGAAAAGAACGTGATCGGAATGATGATCTTAATTGTATTCAGGAGTTTACAGATTGTGGATAAATGTGAGAATTATGTTTGTTATGTTTGTTTGTTGGAATTGTTTCCAAATAATTCATGCTTGCTATCCATTTTTCAATCGAGTCTGACATAATCCGGAGGCTTAAATATAAGCTTTTGATTTCTAAAACTAAGATGAGTCTCCCAATAAGGCAAGAATACAAGAACTCTGTTATCTGAGGGGTTAGGTGAAGGAGGTAAATGCATTCGGAAATTAACATCATGTGAATAGATGTGACAATTCTTACTTTCCAGAACCTTGATGTTGGACATCGCTTTTTCAAACGAGTCTGTAAGAATCTTCATGTTTCTCTCTAGTTGTCCAAGTTTAGAATTCATTTCTTCTATTGCTTTGGAATTCGAATTTTCAGTTGAGTAGTTTCGAAATGGTAACCTAAGAGACAAAGAGATACACGTGATTTCTCAGACACTCAAGTACCTAAATTAGACAGCGAAATCTGTTCGAATTAAATACCTGTATAGAGTGTAGGAGAGAACACTGTGAACTCGCGATGAAATGACCAAGTGGCAAGGAAAATGTTCTCCTTTTCTTTTTAACACATTAACGGACAGTAGGAACAAGTGGAGTTCGAAAATTAACACTATATGTTTTTATACGTCCATACTGAAGCTGCAAGTCGTGTAACAGGTGGGAAACGAAATTCAACCTAAAAAATCGTTACCGAAATATGACACTAGGCTTCTACTTGTACGCCGGTAAATACACTTTTGTGCCGCCATAGCCGTAGTGTATAAAAACGACCATTTCTATTTTTAGGACGGCTATTGCCATCATGCCTCATAGTGAAATTTGCTTTGAAGGCTATAGACGCAAGTGCCCGTCAACGTGTTAATCTTAAATACTTCAGAAAACATTTTACTTATTTTGTATTTTTAAATTGAATTTAATAAAATATTTGTGAAAATAGCAACTTTTTAAATGGTACATTTAATAAAAACTTTATTCTTCGAAATATGCTGTTTTCGCTATTCTCAATACTTTTTTTAAAAAATCTTATCCACTATATAATATCCTAAGTTATCTGTCTGTTTGTCCTCGACTTTATCAAGCGGTTTTACCTGGAACGGATAGAGGCATACATATTGGATTCTTGATGAGTTAGGGTTATCAGCGTTCGAAATCCACCCCTTCTCTCTTTTTATAGTATTTATTGCCATTTTTCAAGCCCTATTTTCCCCGGTTAAGAATCGGCGATAAAATTTATCAATTTCTCACATAATAAATAGTTAAAAATAACATTTTTTTCTATGATTATGTCGTCATTCCTTTAACCGTCTCATTTACTCAATTCTTATTTTAAATTATTTAAATATCGTCTGCATTGTTTTCATACGTTTTATCACTGAATTTAGATATTACGTAAATATTTTTTTATATTTGCTTAAATAATAGATTAGGTACATATGTGATGATTTTAAATTTAACCATCGATTAATTTTTGTTGCAATGATAATTTTATCACAGGTATTAACAACAAATTCTATCTATTTCCGGGGTGTAGAGGAAATGATAGTTTCATTCCTTTATTTGAATTAATTACTGTGGAAAAAATTTTTGAAGAACTTAATAATAATTTCGACGTAGCTAAAAAAAACATTGAATTATCTTTCAAAATAAACTAAACTTGATTCTAAACTGCATTCACAGTATCGGGAGACTTTAGAGGAGTATGAAGATAAATAAATTGAGCGTGTACCAGATAATTCTCAGCCAAAAAATAAACCATTTTTTAACTGCCTCATAGGGTATTTTACAATTCTGGAAGATTAAAAATTTTACTGATCCCGTCATATGACGGGCTATATGTTAGTATATAAATAATTATATTTTTGCTCAAATTTTTTTTAAGATATATTGAAACTGCAGTAAGTTAATCTTGGCAGATTAACCCTGCCAGAAGCAAAGATCTTTGTATAGCAGGTAGTAATTATTAAGGTGATTTGTGTAGGAATGACTTAATTCAAGGACTCCAAGGGAGGGTTATGGACGCGAGCTGACACTTTAATGGCCTATTAAGATGCAGTAGTGGACAGGGATCACGTAAGGCCAAGAGGTCAGGACCTTTTGACAGATGTACCGCCTCAGTTAGACTCCCAAACCTGACACGGTCCTCGGAGCCAATCGCCGGCCCTCCGATCTGGAGGTCCGACTTGGAGCTAGAGACGTGGTCTGTCGAAGGACTGCTCTCCCCCTCAAAGAGTCAGTAAAGACACGATGAAAGTAAGAGGTCAGGACCTTTTGACAGATGTACCGCCTCAGTTCAAGATCAGCAGAGTTAATCTTGGCAGATTAACCCTGCCAGAAGCAAAGATCTTTGTATAGCAGGTAGTAATTATTAAGGTGATTTGTGTAGGAATGACTTAATTCAAGGACTCCAAGGGAGGGTTATGGACGCGAGCTGACACTTTAATGGCCTATTAAGATGCAGTAGTGGACAGGGATCACGTAAGGCCAAGAGGTCAGGACCTTTTGACAGATGTACCGCCTCAGTTAGACTCCCAAACCTGACACGGTCCTCGGAGCGGATCGCCAGTCCTCCGATTTGGAGGTCCGACTTGGAGCTAGAAACGTGGTCCGTCGAAGCATTGCTCTCCCCCTCAAAGAGTCAGTAAAGACACGATGAAAGTAAGAGGTCAGGACCTTTTGACAGATGTACCGCCTCAGTTAGACTCCCAAACCTGCCTTACTCACACGGTCCTCGGAGTGGATCGCCGGTCCTCCGATCTATAGATCCGACTTGGAGCTAGAAATGTGGTCCTTCGAAGGACTGCTCTCCACCTCAACGAGTCAGTAAAGACGCGATGAAAGTAAGAGGTCAAGACCTGTGGCCCCCTGTAACATGAAGAGGCTCCCAAGGGAAATTGATGTAGGACCGTGGGTTGCATCTAGAGGAGGATCCTGAATGCTCATAGCAAATAAAAAAAGGGTTACACCAAATATTTATTGTTATGGGCAAATCTTATTGTATTGTAAGAGCGAGTGGACGGGAGAAGAAGAGAAGATAATGAGAGGATCTCCAAGTCAAAAGGAAGAGGGTTGAAGGAAAAAGAAGAAGAAAGGAGAGGAAACGAAGAGTTCGAGAGTGAGGTCACTCACTCCTGATTCCCTGATATGTGCCTCGACAGTTGCCGGTCTCAGGTAATTTGTACGCCCGTTCTCCTACGTCCAGAGAGTGAAGAGCCGTCTCCGTACCTGTCAAGAACGCCCCAGAGCCAAGCCCTGGCTGCCCTGTTTAATGATACCCTGTGCCGCCTTACTACAGATGCTCGTTGCCGGTGTTGTGGTGTAGTACATTTCTGTTGTTACTTCAAATCCATTAATAACCCAAGTATGCTTTATCCCAGATTTAGTTTGCTGCAAACTTGCAGAAAGTTCAGCATGACAAGTCTGCAAGTTTGAAACAAGACTGCAGCAAGTCTACGCAAACTTCAAAGTCACCATGCCTCCAACTTGCAGCAAACTGGTGCCAGTTACAGTACACTTGTCCTGCAAGTTTACGGCAAACTTGTCATATCAAACTTGTAGCAAGTTCATTGCATACCACGGTTGGAAAAAACCCCGCTGTTTTTGAAAAAAAACCTTTTCGTTTGGTTTAAATAGCATCTATAAAGGGAGATTTTTTTACTTTTGGAAAGACTAAGATTTTAATAATTTTAAATAAATATTAAAAACCCATTAGTTATTAATTTCTTGCTAATTAACCCTTTGCACTCGAGAGCTCCGGAGCTGAGCCATTTAAAATTTGTCTTCAAACTCGAGGGTTTTGCTACGGAAACAATGCAGAATAATTAGTTTTTACGGTTCGTTTTTGTTCTTATGTTAAAAACTAAAAATTATTTAGCATTGTCTCCGTGGTAGCACAGATCTCAAGCTCACAGCGTTCTGTTTATAGCGATCTATTTTCGAGAATGACGCCACACTTTGTAGGAAGATTAAACAAGACGAGGGACGAAGGATTCCGCGAAAAAACAAATTAGTTCCAAAAGTCACCGCTAGGGGAATATTTTTGAGCTGTGTTATAGAAAATAGAGTGTTAACAAATGCAAATCAATACGGAAATTAATTTCTTAACTGTGCCAATGAATGTAACGTGAAATTTGAATGAAGAACTTCTTCTTCTGCTCAGCGTACGTGATATTGCAGATCACGAGATTTTATCGGCGTTTATGTAGATTTTACGCTTTTTTAAAAGTGTTGCCCTATTGCACTTGAACTAAATCAGAAAATGTCCATGATAAAAGGTAATTTTATTCCATATTAATTTGCATTTGTTAACACTCTATTTTCTATAACACAGCGCCAAATATTCCCCTAGCGGTGACTTTCGGAACTAATTTATTTTTTCGCGGAATCCTTCGTCCCCTGTCTTGTTTAATCTTCCTACAAAATATGGCGTCATTCTCGCAAATAGATCGCGCTACAGAACACTGTGAAAACTGTCAGTTTAATTATGGCTTCTAGGTATATTTATAGTCATTGAAATTGTCTACCCGATTATACAAGATAGTTAGTCCCTATTAATTGGATTGTCTTGGCTTACTGGGCAATTAGAAATCCTAATGGTAGTGCTGTAGTGCCTCCATTAAATAAAGCGAAGTCCAACGTAGCGGAAGTTTAAATTCATTGAGAATGAAATTGAACGGGTCAGAAAACCAGCTTTACAAGGCAAAAGTGCAGCATGCAATGCCCAAGAAAAATACATCTTTCAATTCGTCCCACCCTAGAGCGAGTGACGACGCTGTGACGACTTCAATATTCTCAAATGAGAGCTGACGTGAAGAATGGATCCCAGTCAAGATAAAATTGGAAATTTATTCTTGATTAACTACGGCTATTTACAAGGGGATGTTAATTCCCAAATCATGTAGAACTGCAAAGGAGGGTTGCCGGTATAACTTCCTCACGAGGATCACAGTCGAAAGAAAAACAAGAGATTTAATAATCTCTTACGAGTGGGGAGGCTTTTCAGGGCGCAATCAAATCCAATTTATCCCCCGTTCGGTATCCGAGACTCTTCCGCTCCCTATATGAGGAGACTTTACGAATCTCCCGAACTAGAAAGCTGGCTCCGGTAAAAAAAAAAAACGCGAAAGCCTCCACGAGGTCAACACACCTACGTAAAAAAAATGACGAAAAGCCCTGAGTCGCAAAATTGTAGGCTTTTTATACCTGGGGGTCAGTTACGGTCCTGTCAACTGTTTTCGGGGTCAGTTAAGATTACAGTTACTTGAGAACTCTAGCTAAAGTTACAGTTAGATTTTTTAGCCGAATTCTCATTCGCTGGCTGTCCCTTTCCGGAATTCCCGAGCATTCATTAACGAGATCCTTCAAGGGCGTATTCGTCTATTCAATCCGATTGTCAAGATCCCAGACTCTGCGACGCCACGCTATTGTCCTGATAAACAGTTGGGCTCCGATCAGCTGTTTTGGCGCGTGCTCGGATAAAGAGGAGTCTTTACAACCCGAATTATTTCTCAAGAGGCCTACAGATTACTCAGCATTTTTGGAGAGCCAAGAGTGAACTTTGATCCTTTAAGTTTGCTTGGAAACCACATAGGCAGAAATTTAGTTATTGGAGAAGAGAAACTATTTTTATGTCACAGCTGAAAAATGCAGACAGGGGATAGAAGCTTAACATTTATAACAGCATTCTTTTTGAGAGACAGGTAAAAAGAATTTAAGTCGGAAAACACTCTTTTATATCTGCCACCTTACGACTAGGAAATTAAGTGTGAAAAATGTGATGTGTGCTTGTTTTGAGAGTGAAGAAAACAAAATGGAAAACTTACGGATGTGGCAAATCCCGTTCCAAGTCTCCGGATGAAGAGTAAAGTGGCTCGTTTAGCTCTTTAATGATTTCGTCTGCCATGCTGGAAGGTGCATCTGCTCTGATGATGTTGGCGGCTGTCAATGTGGCAGATCGTAACCTTGAAAGGGACGACTACAAACAGAATAAAAGTATCACAGGTGATTCAGAACTTTAACAAGTTTTATATCATATATTTAAACCCAAAACTAAAGAAAATTTTTAAATCGTCTTCTGTTTGATATATCCCAAATTTTTATGTAATTTTTTAAAAATTAAATATAATTTAACCCTCTAAGTGGTTCTCACGTACAATTCCGCCAACCAGATGATGACTTCAAAACGTACAATTTTCGACCTCTAAAAACGCTCCGAAAATGGATGTAATGTACATTTTTGCCAGTGCTTTCCCGCTTGGAGTTTTGAGGTGAGGGTCGATTGTTTAGGAACTGCACCACTCTTTCACTGACATTTCTTGTGGGGATGCACCCCTACCCTCTGAGCCACAAAGACGCTGATAGCTTTCATGGCTTTGTAAATCTCTATTTCGAAGTATTTCGTTTGCGGTAACAAATGCATCTCTCATTGCACCACTTAAATATCTTGGATGACTTTCGTGAAAATATAAATAAGTCTCTCAAATAATATTTTTATTTGTACTTTTAAAATCCATTATTTCTTATGGGATGATCTTCGAGACTTGACGAGCTTTATGTGTATTAAAAATTAACAATCTATAATATCTATTTATATATCTATATATAACCAGAAGTAAAGGGACAATAACGAGGGTGGGTTTCCTGTATTCCATTCTAGTCGACAAAAGGTGAAGGAAAAATCATAGAACGTTTTTTTCACTGACACAGTAAGCCTTTAGCGTGTTTTTTGGAGATTTTTTTCCTTCGATGTTTTCCACTCGGAGGGTTAATCTATCAGTAAACATAAAACAATGTGAGTAAGTTCCCAAGTGATACCTCTGGATGGGGTAGGGGAAATCTGGGAGCCTTCCGCTTGGTCCCCGGTTCTAAATTAAGATGACCCTCTTAAAAATGTCCTTCTTAGACCCCAAGTGGTGCTCATCAACCTTCAGGGTGTAGTGGAAATGATAGTTTCATTTATTTACTTCCATTACTTGCTGTGGAAAAATTATTGTGAAGGACTTAGCAAAGATTTCAACGTAGCTAAGAAAACATTGAATTATCTTTCTAAAAGAATTCAAGGTGATTCTAAACTGCATTCACAGTACCGGGAGACTTTAGAGGAGTAAGAAGATAAACAAATTATTCATCGTGTACCAGATAACTGTCAGTCAAAAAACAAATCTTTTTTTTTTTTTTTCTTTTTTTTTTCCCCAATTTTATAGGGTACTTTACAATTCCGGAATATTAAACACTGTACTGATCCCGTTACATGACGGGCTAAATGCTAGTATCTGAATAATTATTAAAGTTTTTAGAGAGTGTAATAATTATTTTAGTTAAATAATTTAGGTTTACAAAAATTAAGTACTTTTCTGTTGGCCGACTTCAAGCTTAAATCTCCAAATATTGTTAAATATACTAATTTTATTATTTAATTTAATACACCATGATGATTGGTTGGGTAGTTCGTGTCGTGACCACTCAGAAGTCAAAAAACTTGTCATAGAAAAATGGTTAACATAACAAATTATTAATCATGTACTAGATAACTGTCAGCCAAAAAGCAAACCATTTTTTACCAGCCTCATAGGGTACTTTACAATTCCGGAAAATTAAACATTGTATTGATCCCATTATATGACGGACTAAATGCTGGTATCTGAATAATTAATAAAGTTTTTAGAGGGTGTAATAATTATGTTTAGTTAAATAATTTAGGTTTACAAAAATTAAGTACTTTTCTGTAGGCCGACTTGAATCTTAAATCTCCAAACATTGTTAAATATATTATTTTTATTATTAAACTTAATACACCATGATTATTGGTTGGGTAGTTCGTGTCGTGACCATTCAGAAGTTATAAAACTTGTCATAGAAAGATGGTTAAGATAAACAAATTATTGATCTCGTACCAGATAACTGCCAGCCAAAAAGCAAACCATTTTTTACCAGCCTCATAGGGTACTTTACAATTCCGGAAAATTAAACATTGTATTGATCCCATTATATGACGGACTAAATGCTGGTATCTGAATAATTAATAAAGTTTTTAGAGGGTGTAATAATTATGTTTAGTTAAATAATTTAGGTTTACAAAAATTAAGTACTTTTCTGTTGGCCGACTTGAATCTTAAATCTCCAAATATTGTTAAATATATTACTTTTATTATTTAATTTAATACACCATGAAGATTGGTTGGTTAGTTCGTGTCGTGACCATTCAGAAGTTATAAAACTTGTCATAGAAAGATGGTTAAGATAAACAAATTATTAATCATGTACTAGATAACTGCCAGCCAAAAAGCAAACCATTTTTTACCAGCCTCATAGGGTACTTTACAATTCCGGAAAATTAAACATTGTATTGATCCCATTATATGACGGACTAAATGCTGGTATCTGAATAATTAATAAAGTTTTTAGAGGGTGTAATAATTATGTTTAGTTAAATAATTTAGGTTTACAAAAATTAAGTACTTTTCTGTTGGCCGACTTCAAGCTTAAATCTCCAAATATTGTTAAATATACTAATTTTATTATTTAATTTAATACACCATGATGATTGGTTGGGTAGTTCGTGTCGTGACCACTCAGAAGTCAAAAAACTTGTCATAGAAAAATGGTTAACATAACAAATTATTAATCATGTACTAGATAACTGTCAGCCAAAAAGCAAACCATTTTTTACCAGCCTCATAGTTTACGTTACAATTCTGGAATATTAAACATTATACTGATCCCATTATATGACGGACTAAATGCTGGTATCTGAATAATTAATAAAGTTTTTAGAGGGTGTAATAATTATGTTTAGTTAAATAATTTAGGTTTACAAAAATTAAGTACTTTTCTGTAGGCCGACTTGAATCTTAAATCTCCAAACATTGTTAAATATATTATTTTTATTATTAAACTTAATACACCATGATTATTGGTTGGGTAGTTCGTGTCGTGACCATTCAGAAGTTATAAAACTTGTCATAGAAAGATGGTTAAGATAAACAAATTATTGATCTCGTACCAGATAACTGTCAGCCAAAAAACAAATCATTTTTTTTACCATCCTCATAGGGTACTTTACAATTCTGGAATATTAAACATTGTACTGATCCCGTTACATGACGGGCTAAATGCTAGTATCTGAATAATTATTAAAGTTTTTAGAGAGTGTAATAATTATGTTTAGTTAAATAATTTAGGTTTACAAAAATTAAGTACTTTTCTGTTGGCCGACTTGAATCTTAAATCTCCAAATATTGTTAAATATACTACTTTTATTATTTAATTTAATACACCATGATTATTGGTTGGGTAGTTCGTGTCGTGACCATTCAGAAGTTATTAAACTTGTCATAGAAAGATGGTTAAGATAAACAAATTATTGATCTCGTACCAGATAACTGTCAGCCAAAAAACAAATCATTTTTTTACCAGCCTCATAGGGTACTTTACAATTCTGGAATATTAAACATTATACTGATCCCGTTACATGACGAGCTAAATACTAGTATCTGAATAATTATTAAAGTTTTTAGAGAGTGTAATAATTATGTTTAGTTAAATAATTTAGGTTTACAAAAATTAAGTACTTTTCTGTAGGCCGACTTGAATCTTAAATCTCCAAACATTGTTAAATATATTATTTTTATTATTAAACTTAATACACCATGATTATTGGTTGGGTAGTTCGTGTCGTGACAATTCAGAAGTTATAAAACTTGTCATAGAAAGATGGTTAAGATAAACAAATTATTAATCATGTACTAGATAACTGTCAGACAAAAAGCAAACCATTTTTTACCAGCCTCATAGGGTACTTTACAATTCTGGAAAATTAAATATTGTACTGATCCCGTTATATGACGGGCTAAATACTAGTATCTGAATAATTATTAAAGTTTTTAGAGAGTGTAATAATTATGTTTAGTTAAATAATTTAGGTTTAGAAAAATTAAGTACTTTTCTGTTGGCCGACTTGAATCTTAAATCTCCAAATATTGTTAAATATACTACTTTTATTATTTAATTTAATACACCATGATTATTGGTTGGGTAGTTCGTGTCGTTACCATTCAGAAGTCATAAAACTTGTCATAGAAAGATGGTTAAGATAAACAAATTATTGATCTCGTACCAGATAACTGTCAGCCAAAAAACAAATCATTTTTTTTACCATCCTCATAGGGTACTTTACAATTCTGGAATATTAAACATTGTACTGATCCCGTTACATGACGG
>CM063497.1:82189306-82206806 GCA_032207245.1 Pardosa pseudoannulata | reverse complement strand
GCTGTCATTTGTAGAACATGCTATCTTAAGATTTCAAATGGTAGCTGGAAATGATGGTCATCATGTGTGTAAAAAGGGATCTTGCTCGTCCACGGCTGTCCTTTCCTATGACCGCAAGTCTCTTTTCTGTACCTAATCGCCTATTGTTACTGGAACAGGTATCTTGGGTTCAATGAAAGCCTATATTGTTGACAATTAAGTCCTGCAGCGACAAATCCTTGACTATACCTTTTATTATTAAGAAGATTTGTTAAAACATATGTAAAATCACCATCTTACTCATAAACATGGCTGAAATAAGACCGAGGAAAAAAAAAAACAAATTGTGCCGAGCTGCAAGCAACTCTTTCGGTCTCAGCTCTTTCCAGAAAAATGTCCGTTCTCCATTGTTACGAGCGGGCATCTCCACTGCTGTTCTCGAGGGCCGGGGTGGATTCCCCTCCTCTTGGTCAAGCTTTCGGCTCCACGGGAAAAATGTCTTGCTCCGCAGCTGGCGCGGGCGAGGGTGGTATCTCTTCCCCTATTATTGAACTTTTACCTCCCTGGAACAGGGCTTGTCCACCCTCTCTCGTGTCAGTGTTCGGCCGCCGTAAATAAAAACATGTGCCCATGTAACACCAACTCCAGTCTTGAGTCTAGTATTACAATGTGGAACAATTCTTGAAGTAATACATTTTTTCGACTACAGTAAATGTTGGCTAAATGCGTACTTCACCAAAAATTGCCCTCGGGTGGTTTAAACAAAAATGTTTTATTCGCTCAAACAAATTCCCATCCTTTCATTATGTCCTACATAACATTTCAAAACTTTCTGATAAAATAGTTTCGACAATAGACAACTTTGAAACAGGGAAGTTTAAATGGACAAGCTGTATATTTGCGTGCGAGTGTGTCTGTATGCTGCAATAAAGAGTTACATTATAACACAATCGCTGCCAGTTTGGAGAGACTGGCCGAAGGGCGAATGTGATGTCAGTGACCCTCAAATTCAACCCAATTGGATTTGAGAGGTTTTCTAACCCCTCCGTGGCCTTTTTGGCTAGACCTTGGAAATGCCGTTCAACGAACCTTCTGCGAATTCTGTGGATTGTGAGCCCCTTAAAGGGCAGAAAAGAACGAGGGAGAAGAGCAGTTTAAAAATCATGGGTAGCAAAAACTGCCTCTCGCCATTCTCTTTTTACATTCAAGGCTCGCCATGTTGACTGACCGCATGATGTTGTTGTTATTGTTGCCTTATACCACTTGGTCAAACCAAGCACGATTGAGCCATACGCTACTTGTATTTAGGAAAAGAGGTGAGCCTTTCGTTTTAACGAGCACCTCAAGGGTGAAAATACGACTTCTTTCCCAAGTGGTCCTCGTAATTTCGAAGCAGGGAGTAAGCAGAAGACCCATAGGCTTGACCTTCTACTCACAGAGGTATCGTTTGAGAAATTGGTGGACATTGTGACCACGAACCTATTTTAAGTACCCCAGTCACCTTTAACGAACACGGCAGATCTCAGGCTGGCTCGAGTTCCGAACCTGCAACCCTCCAGTTACGAATTCAGTTACTCCAGTTTGCTTTTGCCGACTGAGCTACCGCTGCCCTCACATCATGTAATCAATGTTAATCTTAACCCTTTCACGGACAGTGGTTTCGTAGCAAAACCACCTATTAAACATCTTTTTTTTTTAACTTTACATTTTGGATTGCTTTACTTTATCTTTTTATAATTATTTAAGGCTCCAATCTCATACATCTGTGATATATGGAAGCCAATGATGTAGAATCAAGAGCTTTTGCAAATAAAAAAAAACTTTTTGGAAACATGGATGAGTTTTCGATTATATATATATATATATATATATATATATATATATATATATATATATATATATATATATATATAATATATATATATATATATATATACATATATATACGAAAATATATTATAAATATATATTATAATATATATATATATATATATATATATATATATATATATATATATAAATATATATATATATATATATATATAGATTATACATTTTATATATTGAAAATACATTATATATTTTATATATTTTACATATTTTATACATTTTATTTATACATATTATATTTTTAATATTTTAAATATATAACAGATGATAGTTCTACGTTTAACTTATTTCTTTCTTTTTCTATTGAAATGTATGCATTTAAACTTTCTGTACTTAATAAGTCAGATTTAATTTATCTTACTTATGACCTCAAATTAAAGTATCTATACAATCAACACTTTTAAGTTGTAA
The DNA here is from genome assembly GCA_032207245.1 of Pardosa pseudoannulata. NCBI lineage: Eukaryota > Metazoa > Arthropoda > Arachnida > Araneae > Lycosidae > Pardosa > Pardosa pseudoannulata. The sequence goes on along the minus strand of CM063497.1, from coordinate 82,204,526 downwards.
AGCTATTTATTTATTATACCAGTTTAAGGATTATTATTTATTGTACTTCCAGTATAGTTAAACTTTTAAAAAGGCATAATGTTTAAGCTGTACAAGGGTAGGGGTTATTCAGTTAAACCCTAATTTGGTATCCTCTAAGGCATACCCTTCTAAGGAATGCAAAGAAAATTTATATATTTTACATATACAAGGCTTATAGATAACATTTATGAATAAATTACATTAAATTCCCATGAATTTTTTTTGGTGATCTTTAAAGGGTAAATCGATGTTAGAGTTTAAAATAAAGATTTATTAAATGGCATGTCTTTGCTCATTTATATCTTTATCTTATTCTCTTGAGTTTCTCAACAAGCCTGGCATAATATATGTGCATAACTGTAAGAAATAATCCATTAAAAAGCTGTATAATTGTTTTGCACCAGCATCTCACAGGTTTGTCTCTCAATAAAGAAACGTTCTACAATTTTGTAAGTAATGTCTGGCTTACCTCAATTTTGTTCCTGGCTTCCTTTTCTTTAGCCAATTCTGCACGAAGGTTCAATGTTGATGTTTCCAAAGCATGCAGTTTCTCTTGTAAGGCCATCATTTCACCCCGCAAGTTACGATTTTCATTTAATAATTCATCCTGAAAAAAAAATAAAATAATAGGAAGAAAGACAGATTTTTCTGAAACTTTTCAGTGGTTTTAGAAAAAAAAAGTATGATACCTCAATGTTTGCGTCGCCAAATAGTATTTCTAAAATAGGGTATTATCACATATTTATATTAATATATATATATATATATATATATATATATATATATATATATATATATATATATATATATATATATATATATATATATATATATATATATATATATATATTATATATATATATATATAATATATATATATATATATATTTATATATATATATATATATATATATATTATATATATATTTATATTATATATATATATATTTATATATATATTTTATATATTATATAAAAAAAAATATTTTATATATATTTATATATATAATATTAATTTTATATAATTATATATATAATATTTATATATTATATATAAATATATATATACATAAATTTTATATATATAATATATTTATATATATTATATATATTAATATTTATATATATATATATTTTTTTATATATATATTTAATTTAATATAAATTTATTATATAAAAATATATATTTAATATAATATATATATATATATAATTATTATTTAAATATATATATAAATTTATAATATATATAATTTAAAATATAAAATAAGATAATTAAATTATATTATATATGAATACTAGAATATCATATGACGTAGACAATGTTATAAATGTTTTGAATTTATTATCTTGACTATTATAGGTGACAAATTTTAAATTGACAGTGATTATTTGGTGGTATATAAGAAAGATGAAAAAATGAGTAAATGTGAACCATCAAACACAAAAAAACAAACTTCTTGATATTAGCTAATCTAATTTCAAAACATAATATACAAAGATATATAATTTAAACGCTAGATATTTATTAACTGAAAATATTAGACTTTTAAGAAAATTAGTCGTAATAGTGATAAAAGTTTCATTACAACAAATAATAATCTATGATTGAATTTAAATGCATAATATGTACCTAATTTATTATTTAACGTACAGATAACTTAGGCTCTTATTATATAGGGGATTTTGCTAACTATGGATGCCTCTATCCATTCCAGGTCCAACCGCTTCATAATATCGAGGACAGACGTACACATAACTTAGGCTATTATTATATAGGGGATTGCTAACTATGGATGCCTCTATCCATTCCAGGTCCAACCGCTTCATAAAATCGAGGACAGACGTACAGATAACTTAGGCTATTATTATATAGGGGATTGCTAACTATGGATGCCTCTATCCATTCCAGGTCCAACCGCTTCATAAAATCGAGGACAGACGTACAGATAACTTAGGCTATTATTATATAGGGAATTTTGCTAACTGTGGATGCCTCTATCCATTCCAGGTCCAACCGCTTCATAAAATCGAGGACAGACGTACAGATAACTTAGGCTATTATTATATAGGGGATTGCTAACTATGGATGCCTCTATCCATTCCAGGTCCAACCGCTTCATAAAATCGAGGACAGACGTACAGATAACTTAGGCTCTTATTATATAGGGGATTTTGCTAACTGTGGATGCCTCTATCCATTCCAGGTCCAACCGCTTCATAAAATCGAGGACAGACGTACAGATAACTTAGGCTATTATTATATAGGGGATTTTGCTAACTATGGATGCCTCTATCCATTCCAGGTCCAACCGCTTCATAAAATCGAGGACAGACGTGCAGATAACTTAGGCTATTATTATATAGGGAATTTTGCTAACTGTGGATGCCTCTATCCATTCCAGGTCCAACCGCTTCATAAAATCGAGGACAGATGTACAGATAACTTAGGCTATTATTATATAGGGAATTTTGCTAACTGTGGATGCCTCTATCCATTCCAGGTCCAAACGCTTCATAAAATCGAGGACAGACGTACAGATAACTTAGGCTATTATTATATAAGGGATGTGTGTGTGTGTGTTAATCCACCTGTTACATGAATTTGTAGCTGAGTTTGGTTTGGTTTGGAGATCGCGTTTACTGTTTTAATGGCTAATGTTCTGAATGGCTATGAACATTCATATCTGGAGCGGGCTCCGAATTCCGGTACCGAAAAGCAGCGTTTTTCTATTCGACTATCCTCTACCATGGTGAGAGGGGTGTGACGCCTTCAATGTTCTTCAGTGAAGAAGTAGCGTGAAGAAGGATCACAGATTTAACAGAATTGGGAATCACTTTTATGTTTCTGGAGTAAATAATTGCTATACACAGAGGGATTCTAATATCCCAACACAATTCGAAATGCAAAGAATTGTTTATTGCATAACATTTCCATGACGATCGCAGTCATAAAAAAGAATTAAATATTCTCACACGATCGGGAGGCTTTCTAGGGTACAACGCGAACTCAATCTATCCTCCTTTCGGTGTACGAAACCCTGCCGTTCCTTATATGAGCGGACCTTGCTAGTTTCCCGAACGTAATTGCTAAAAATCTGGCTGAGGTCAAAAGTCGCAGAAGCCTCCCCGAGATCAAAGTACCTACGTAAAAAATGTCGAAAAATTCTAGGCTTTTTATACCTGAGGGTCAGTTATGGTCTCGCCAGCCGTTTTCTAGTCAGTTACGATTCCAGTTACCTGAGAACTCCAGCTAAGGTTACAACTAGTCGAATTCTCATTCGCTAGCTGTCCCGTTCCGGAATTCTCGAGGAAATGCTCCGGAATCATTACCGTGACCGATCAGGGCATAACGCCTGCTTGACCGTCTGGTCAAGCAGGTGGAACCCAGATCAACTGATTTCGGTCTGTAGTGTTCTGAACAAAGGGGGTCTTCACAAGGAGTTAACTATACATTCAGTTGATAAGGTTCTTACGGTGAGTTTAGGATCTCCAGCGGATGGCAGTCCCTTCATGATCCTGGATACAACTGCAGAGACTTCCTCCTCCCAGCTCCTTTGAAACCTCTGCACGAACTGAAAGTATCTGTTCCACTTCCTCCTGTCTGCCGTGTTTACGTCCACCTCCGTCCGCAACGTACCCAGCTCGTCGCATACGTCGTGTCTCCTGTGACCGCAACGGAGCACCTTTTGTTCTTCATCAGACGCACTGGCGAGGCTCAACGACAAAAGGAACAGGGAACACAGGAACATTTGTCTGGGTTTGTGTGTCTTCGACAACATATCCTAGCCGAGGGGTAATATAGTAGGCTTGGTTGTGGTTTATTCTGTTCGAATGGAGTCTTGATGTCCTTGGATTATACTATCTCCCTTTCCTAATAAAAAAAAAGATTTATTTTGTTTTAAGTGCGTATATACAAGGTAAAACAAAACTAATGAGTACAACTTTAACTCTAGAACCGCGAGAGTTTCGGTCTACCCTCGGCATAGGCTGTTCGCACATTTTTTAGACTATTTTGGTTAGCGGTATTAACCCTGTAAGCGGTTTGCACGTACAATTCCGCCAAACCGATAATATCAAAGCGGTTGACATGTACAATTTCCGATCTCTATAAACGCTCTGAAAATAGATGTAATATACTTTTCTGCCAGTGTTTTGCCACATGGAGTTTCATGTCGGTAAGAGGTTCAAGTCGATTGTTTAAGAACTGCACTCTCTTTGACTAATTTATTGAGGGATGCAGCCCTACCACTTCAGGCCCAAAAGCGCTGATAGCTTTTCATGGATTTCTAATTCGAAGTTCATTTGCGGTAACAGATGTATCTCTAACTGCACCACTTAAATATCTTGGGTGTCTTTCGTAAAAAAAATATAAGTAAGTCTCTCAAAGAATATTTTTATTTGTACTTTTAGAATCAATTATTTCTTATGGGATGATCTTCGAGACTGGACGATCTTTATGTGTTTTAAAAATTAACAATCTATAATATCTATTTATATATATATATATATATATATATATATATATATATAAATCTATTTATATATAATATCTATATATATATATATATATATATATATATATATATATATATATATATATATATATGTATATATTTATATTTATATATATATATATATATATATATATATATATATATTATATATATATATATAATATATATATATATATATATATATATATAAATATATATATATATATATATATATATGTATATATATGTATATATGTATATATGTATATATATATATAGATATAATATTATATATATATATATATATATATATATATATATATATTAATAACCGGAAATAAAAGGGTCAATAATGAGGGTGGATTTCAAGTATTCCATTCTAGTAGACAAATGAAGGAAAAAAATCACAGAACGCATTGGCCACTGACACAGTAAACCTTTAGCGTATTTTTGGAGACTTTTTCTTCGATGTTTCCACTCTGAGGGTTAAAAAATAGTTTGTTTCAAAGCAAATAGCTGTAATTGTACTACGTTTTTAAAAATTAAAACTATCCTCTGCGGCTTGAGAGGTTTGTTTTCATTCAAAATGGCGTTTTTAAAGAAACAGTGTCTCAAAGGCTTTTATGCTCTTTCCGAAGAGAAGTATTCATATTCCGTTAACCAAAACGATGTGAGAGTCACGGTTTTGTGATATCTAAATCATCGATAGCTAATATCGTCAAATAGAAAGGAAAAAAAAACGTCAAATTGGGGCCTCAAGTTGGACAAATAATGCAAACAAGTGTCCAAGGAAAAAAGAACATCTTCGACTATTGCAAAGTTGTTTAATGTTAAAAAAATCCAACTAGTCAAAGGAAGGTTTCAAAATCATTAAAATGCTCGGTTTCCACTGTAAACAAAATGATAAATGGCGATTTAAATCTTAAGAAAGCGAAAAAGCAATGTGCATCGTCTTTCTCTCAAGTATATCGCTGACACGCTGCAGAATTCTGTATGAAAAACATTTGTCCAAAGAAAAATGAAAACAAAATGTTACAATTGATGAATCATGAGTGTATTTAAATGACTGCAACAAAAAAGAGCTATTTATTACCATAAAACTGGAGAAAAAATTAAGTACATGGTTCAAAAATATCGAAATAAAGTTGTTCTAAGAGATTCATGATTGTTGCTGGTTTTTCTTGTAATAACAAGTTAAAAATAAAGAGAGTTGAAAAAATGTCAGGATTAATTCCAAATGCTATCAGAAACATATTTTATCGCCAATTTTTCTGAATGAAATACCATCGCCGTACCCGCAGTGCCGTCAATCTGTGGAACTCCATCAAGATAAAACTTGCAGTCCCACATCAAAATCCACTGTAAATTTCCTAAAAGAAATGGAACAAAAAATCCAGTATCAAGGCCATACCCTTCACTGATATCCCTACTAAATCTTCCGATGTATCACCTAAGGATTTTTGTGATTTCGGACTTTTAAAATCTGCATTATCCAAACGTCCTCCCACAACTCTTACAGAACTCTGATAAACTGTTCAGGAGGAAAAAACAGTGTCTCGAAGGCTTTTATGCTCTTTCTGAAGAGAAGTATTCATATTCCAGTATCCAAAAGCAATGTGAGAGTCATAGATTAGTGATATATAAAACGTCGATAGCTAATATCGTCCAGGCTTCGAACCGTAATTTTAGGGGATTTTGGTAACTGTGGATGCCTCTATCCATTCCAGGTCCAACCGCTTCATAAAATCGAGGACAGACGTACAGATAACTTAGGCTATTATTATATAGGGGATTGCTAACTATGGATGCCTCTATCCATTCCAGGTCCAACCGCTTCATAAAATCGAGGACAGACGTACAGATAACTTAGGCTATTATTATATAGGGGTTTTTGCTAACTGTGGATGCCTCTATCCATTCCAGGTCCAACCGCTTCATAAAATCGAGGACAGAGGTATAGATAACTTAGGCTATTATTATATAGGGGATTTTGGTAACTGTGGATGCATGTATCCATTTCAGGTCCAACCGCTTCATAAAATTGAGGACAGACGTACAGATAACTTAGGCTATTATTATATAGGGGATTTTGCTAACTGTGGATGCCTCTATCCATTCCAGGTCCAACCGCTTCATAAAATCGAGGACAGACGTACAGATAACTTAGGCTATTATTATATAGGGGATTTTGCTAACTGTGGATGCCTCTATCCATTCCAGGTCCAACCGCTTCATAAAATCGAGGACAGACGTACAGATAACTTAGGCTATTATTATATAGGGGATTTTGGTAACTGTGGATGCCTCTATCCATTCCAGGTCCAACCGCTTCATAAAATCGAGGACAGACGTACAGATAACTTAGGCTATTATTATATAGGGGATTTTGCTAACTGTGGATGCCTCTATCCATTCCAGGTCCAACCGCTTCATAAAATCGAGGACAGACGTACAGATAACTTAGGCTATTATTATATAGGGGATTTTGCTAACTGTGGATGCCTCTATCCATTCCAGGTCCAACCGCTTCATAAAATCGAGGACAGACGTACAGATAACTTAGGCTATTATTATATAGGGAATTTTGCTAATTGTGAATGCCTGTATCCATTCCAGGTCCAACCGCTTCATAAAATCGAGGACAGACGTACAGATAACTTAGGCTATTATTATATAGGGAATTTTGCTAATTGTGAATGCCTCTATCCATTCCAGGTCCAACCGCTTCATAAAATCGAGGACAGACGTACAGATAACTTAGGCTATTATTATATAGGGGATTTTGGTAACTGTTGATGCCTGTATCCATTCCAGGTCCAACCGCTTCATAAAATCGAGGACAGACGTACAGATAACTTAGGCTATTATTATATAGGGGATTTTTGTAACTGTGGATGTCTGTATCCATTCCAGGTCCAACCGCTTCATAAAATCGAGGACAGACGTACAGATAAGTTAGGCTATTATTATTTAGGGAATGCTAACTGTGGATGCCTCTATCCATTCCAGGTCCAACCGCTTCATAAAATCGAGGACAGACGTACAGATAACTTAGGCTATTATTATATAAGGGATGTGTGTGTGTGTGTTAATCCACCTGTTACATGAATTTGTAGCTGAGTTTGGTTTGGTTTGGAGAGCGCGTTTACTGTTTTAATGGCTAATGTTCTGAATGGCTATGAACATCCATATCAGGAGCGGGCTCCGAATTCCGGCACCGAAAAGCAGCGTTTTTCTATTCGACCATCCTCTACCATGGTGAGAGGGGTGTGACGCCTTCAATGTTCTTCAGTGAAGAAGTAGCGTGAAGAAGGATCACAGATTTAACAGAATTGGGAATCACTTTTATGTTTCTGGAGTAAATAATTGCTATACACAGAGGGATTCTAATATCCCAACACAATTCGAAATGCAAAGAATTGTTTATTGCATAACATTTCCATGACGATCGCAGTCGTAAAAAATAATTAAATATTATCACACGATGGGGAGGCTTTTCTAGGATACAACGTGAACCCAATCTATCCTCCTTTCGGTGTACGAGACCCTGCCGTTCCTTATATGAGCGGACCTTGCGAGTTTCCCGAACGTAATTGCTAAAAAGCTGGCTCTGTTCAAAAGTCGCGGAAGCTTCCACGAGATCAAAGTACCTACGTAAAAAATGTCGAAAAATTCTAGGCTTTTTATACCTGAGGGTCAGTTAGGGTCCCACCAACCGTTTTCTGGTCAGTTACGATACCAGTTACCTGAGAACTCCAGCTAAGGTTACAGCTAGTCGAATTCTCATTCGCTAGATGTCCCGTTCCGGAATTCTCGAGGAAATGCTCCGGAATCATTACCGTGACCGATCAGGGCATAACGCCTGCTTGACCGTCTGGTCAAGCAGGTGGAACCCAGTTCAGCTGATTTTGGTCTTTAGTGTTCTGAACAAAGGGGGTCTTCACAAGGAGTTAACTATACATTCAGTTGATAAGGTTCTTACTGTGAGTTTAGGATCTCCAGCGGATGGAAGTTTCTTCATGATCCTGGAGACAACAACAGCGACATCCTCCTCCCAGCTCCTTTGAAACCTCTGCACGAACTGAAAGTATCTGTTCCACTTTCTCCTGTCAGCCGTATTTACGTCCACCTCCGTCCGCAACGAACCCAACTCGTCGCATACGTCGTGTCTCCTGTGACCGCAACGGAGCACCTTTTGTTCTTCATCAGACGCACTGGCGAGGCTCAACGACAAAAGGAACAGGGAACACAGTAACATTTGTCTGGGTTTGTATGTCTTCGACAACATATCCTGGCCGAGGGGTGATATAGTAGGCTTGGGTTGTGATTTATTTTGTTCGAATGAAGTCTTGATGTCCTTGGATTATACTATCTCCCTTTCCTAATAAAAATATTTCTTTTTATTTTAAGTGTTATATACAAAGTAAAACAAAACTAATGAGTACAACTTTAACTCTAGAACCGCGAGAGTTTCGGTCTACCCTCGGCAGAGGCTGTTCGCACATTTTTAGACTATTCTGGTTAGCGGTATTAACCCTCTAAGCGGTTTGCACGTACAATTCCGCCAAACCGATAATATCAAAGCGGTTGACATGTACAATTTTCGATCTCTAAAAAAGCTCTGAAAACAGATGTAATATACTTTTCTGCCAGTGTTTTGCCACATGGAGTTTCACGGTAAGAGGTTCAAGTCGATTGTTGAAGAACTGCATCTTTGACTAATTTATTGAGGGATGCAGCCATACCACTTCAGGCCCAAAAGCGTGATAGCTTTTCTTATTTCTAATTCGAAGTTCATTTGCGGTAACAGATGTATCTCTAATACCACTTAAATATCGGTGTCTTTGTAAAAAATATAAGTAATCTTAAAGAATATTTTTTTTTGTACTTTTAGAATCAATTATTTCTTATATGTCTTAAGATACGATCTTTATGTGTTTTAAAAAATAACAATCTAGATATATATTTATATATAGATATATTCTATTTATATATATATATATATTAATCTATTTATATGTAATATTTTATATTATATATATACATATTATATATATATATATATATAATATTTTATATATATATTGTATATATTTATATTTATATTAATATATATATATATATATATATAAAATTTATATATATATATATATATAATATATATATAACATTATATATATAATAGTATTTATATATGTATAATAATGTATATATGTATATATGTATATTTTTTAAATTTATATATATAAATCATATATATATATATATATATATATATATATATTAATAACCGGAAATAAAAGGGTCAATAATGAGGGTGGATTTCAAGTATTCCATTCTAGTAGACAAAGGGTGAAGGAAAAAAATCACAGAACGCATTGGCCACTGACACAGTAAACCTTTAGCGTATTTTTGGAGACTTTTTCTTCGATGTTTCCACTCTGAGGGTTAAAAAATAGTTTGTTTCAAAGCAAATAGCTGTAATTGTACTACGTTTTTAAAAGTTGAAATTATCCTCTGCGGCTTGAGAGGTTTGTTTTTATTCAAAATGGCTTTTTTAAAGAAACAGTGTCTCGAAGGATTTTATGCTTTTTCCGAAGAGAAGTATTCATATTCCGTTATCCAAAACGATGTGAGAGTCACGGTTTTGTGATATCTAAAGCGTTGATAGCTAATATCGTCTAAAAGAAAGGGAAAAAACGTCAAATTGGGGCCTCAAGTTGGACAAATAATGCAAACAAGTGTCCAAGGAAAAAACGAAGATCTTCGACTATTGCAAAGTTGTTTAATGTTTAAAAAAAATCCAACTAGTCAAAGGAAAGTTTCAAAATCATTAAAATGCTCGGTTTCCACTGTAAACAAAATGATAAATGACGATTTAAATCTTAAGAAAGCGAAAAAGCAATGTGCATCGTCTTTCTCTCAAGTATATCGCTGATCGTAGGACACGCTGCAGAATTCTGTATGAAAAACATTTGTCCAAAGAAAAATGAAAACAAAATGTTACAATTGATGAATCATGAGTGTATTTAAATGACTGCAACAAAAAAGAGCTATTTATTACCATAAAACTGGAGAAAAAAATTAAGTACATGGTTAAAAAAATCGAAATAAAGTTTTTCTAAGGGATTCATGATTGTTGCTGGTTTTTCTTATAATAACAAATTAAAAATAAAGGGAGTTGAAAAAATGTCAGGATTAATTCCAAATGCTATAAGGAATATATGTTATCGCCAATTTTTCTGAATGAAATACCATCGCCGTAACCGCAGTGCCATCAATCTGTGGAACTCCATCAAGACAAAGCTAGCAGTCACACATCAAAATCCACTGTAAATTTCCTAAAAAAAATGGAACAAAAAACCGCTATCAAGGCCATACCCTTCACTGATATCCCTACTAAATCTTCCGATGTATCACCTAAGGATTTTTGTGATTTCGGACTTTTAAAATCTGCATTATCCAAACGTCCTCCCACAACTCTTACAGAACTCTGATAAACTGTTCAGGGGAAAAAAACAGTGTCTCGGAGGCTTTTATGCTCTTTCTGAAGAGAAGTATTCATATTCCAGTATCCAAAAGCAATGTGAGAGTCATAGTTTAGTGATATATAAAACGTCGATAGGTAATATCGTCCAGGGCTTCGAACCGTAATTTTTTTTGTTCCGGTTTTCGTTCCGGTTCAACTAAAAAATTAATATCGGTTCAGTTCCGGTTTTCGCTCCGCCAAAAATAACGGTTTTCGGTTCAGTTCCGGTTTTCGCTCCGCCAAAAATAACTGTTTTCGTTTCAGTTCCATATGAATAATTTCATTTTATGTATATTCTTATTTGTACTAAAAATATAATTCTATCATAAACAAAAAATGTAATTCTATCAAAATTTAGAAGATTTTATTCTTTTTTTAATTGGTACACTATGTGAATTGATACAAACAGCAGGCCTAATGAAATACTACTATTACGAAACATTTGAATCGCCGCCATTACCAAACACCCATTTGATGCGCAGAAGATTTGATAGATGCTTCATGCTACGTCACTTAGGGCCTCTCCTGTCTATTTACTCCTCCCTGATCTAAACAGTCTATACAAACATCCGTGGATGATCGCATGCTGAGATGTGAAAAATAAAATATAACTCGATATTTTTCTTAAAAAATCATCTATACTTCTAGTTTAATCAACTGAATTAAATATGTCTTCTACTAGTAGTTTCATGCGAAACTGAAACAGAAAAATTACTAGTGAATATCAAAATAGGAAATCGAGAAGCAGTATACATGTAATGATAATTATAAAGTTGACGTTAAATTAGAAAATATTGATAAGTTGGTAACAGTAACAAAATGACTGAAAGATATATCGAACCGAAATAAACCGATATTTTTTTTCGGTTCAGTTCCGGTTTTCGTTCCGACCAAAATAACGGTTTTTTCCGGTTTTTGGTTTTCGGTTCAGTTTCGGTTCGAAGCCCTGATATCGTCAAAAAGAAAGGAAACAAAAGTCAAATTGGAGCCTCAAGTGGGACGAAAATTCTAAAAAAGTATCCAAGGAAAAAAAGAACATATTCGACTATTGCAAAGGTACGTTGTTTAATGTTAAAAGAAAATCCCCCTAGTCAAAGGACAGTTGCAAAATCATTAAAATGCTCTGTGACCACTGTGCACAAAATGATAAACTTTGATTGAAATCTTTAGAAAGCGAAAAAACGCCATGCGCATCATCTTTCTCTAAAGCGTCTTTCTCTGACCACAGGACACGCTGCAGAATTTTGTATGAGAAACATTTATCCAAGGAAAAATGGAAAAAATGTCGCAATAGATAAATCATGTGTGTATTTAAATGACTTCAACAAAAAAAGAGCCATTTATTATCATAAAAGGGGATAAAAAATTTAAGTAAATGGTTCAAAGAATCGAAAGAAAACTTTTCTAAGGGATTCGTGATTGTTGCTAGTTTTTCCTATAATGGCAAGTTAAAAATAAAGAGAGTTGAAAAAATGTCAAGATTAACTCCAAATACTATCAGGAACATATTTTATCGCCAATTTTTCTGAATGAAATGCCATCGCTTTACCTACAGTGCCATGAATCTGTGGAACTCCATCAAGTCAAAGGTAGTAGTCACACATCAAAATCCATTATAAATTTCCTAAAAGAAATTAACAAAAAACCGGTATCAAGGCTATTTCACTGATATCCGTACTAAATCTCCCGATGTATCACCTATGGATTTTTGTGCTTTCGTACTTTTAAAATCTGTATTATCCAGACGTTGTCCCACAACCCTTACAGGACTCTGGAAAGCTGTTCAGGAGGAAATGGGATAGAATACCTCTTTTGATACTTCAAAAGGCATTATTATCCTGGAAATTTTAGTGTCGTAAGGTAGTTCAGAACAAGGGATATCAAATAGAACATTTCAAACACAAGAATTTTATGTAATTTAATTTTTGTGACTACAATACACTCAAACCTGTTTTTGTGCGGTGGATAGGGACCGCATAAAAAAAACGCATAAAAAATGGCACAAAACTTCACGAATAGATATAAAATATAGTTTTCGAAACACAATTAAAAAATTTTTATGCGGTGAATAGGGACCGCATAAAAAAGTCTCACGTTTAAAATAACTCAAAACCTTACGAAATAACTAGTACATACCTGGAATTTCGCCAAACGTTTTGGAATCTGATTTAAAAAAATACACTTGTGAACATTTTTAAATATTTTATTTACATATTATGTGATTATTTTACACATACAAAACTTTTCAAAACGTATAAACATTATCCTTCGCAGTCTGACAATACGCGAACTTTCCTGTGATAAACTGGTTCAAAATCGCTTTCGTCACTTGAAGATACGCACTCGTTTAGAGTTGACTTTTTTTCACGTACTATATAGTCAGTGATTAGTTTTTGCGACGACTGTTGTTTCACTAGATGCTTGTATATGTCCCGGTAGCCAAATGAGTACGACTGAAGCTCCTTTTGGAATTTTGAAGTTCTTTCAGAATTGGCATCGATTGCAAGAAAATAACATTCTAATTTATGACAGAGTTGGAGTCCAGCATAGATTTTATTGCTGTATTGATCTTCTTCTTGCCCATGTAACATTGTTAGTAATTTATAATTTCATCTTTTATGTCATTGAAACATTTCGACAAGATATTTTCACTAAAACTATTTTACATTGATGTCATTATTGATAAATTCGATAACTTCGTCCATTATGTTCAATTTGATTAAAAATTTCCTTTACCGCACAAAAAAAATCGCATAAAAAAGACCTCACAAAAACGATTTTGAGTGTATACATCGTCTAAAAGTGTGCAAACAGCCTCTGTATAACCACGGGGTTAGTCATACATACCCCGATTAATATGAATCCGAGTTGTTATTCTAAAATTACACTGTATTTCAGAGACGTTCCTTGGAGGAGGTGCAAAGGGGCATATACACCAAGATTTTTTTCCCGAAACTAAAAAAAAAAGAAGGGGGGGAAATAAACTGAGCTGTGGAAAAGAAAATTATTAACAAAACGATGTAGATTAACTTCTATAGAAGCTTTACAATGTGCATGTAAAAAAAATTTTGAATTATGAATTTAAAAAATTGAGTCATTTTTAAACATGCAATGAAAGCTCGTTTTCAGATATGAAATATGTATAAAATATTTGAGAAACAGTAGGGAAGAGTGGGGCACCTTGGGACATAAACATTGTTAATTATTTTTTTATTTGCAGCAAATTATTATTTTTGATGTGACATTTTTTTTTAAAGAATTTTGATGAAGATATTTATAGAATTTATTTTTTGTTTGTAAAATTAATATATAAAAAAAACAAAAATTACATCAATATGCATTTTAGTAATTTTTTGAAAAAAATTTTAAAAATTTTAGAAAAATGTATTGTTGTAAAGAAAAATTTTTTATTATTTCTATGTTAATAAATAATGCATTGTTAATAACTGTATATAGTTAAAAAAATTTTTGTAAAATTAGCAAGTTGGGAAACAAAGATGTAATAACTTTAAAAATAATTTGAACAGTATTTTGTATTTCTTATTTAGTGTCCCAACCTACCCCTTACAGTGGGGCCGGTTGGTACATTGGAAAGGCATTTTATTTTTTTTTATTACTCTTTAACTAAATGAGATATTAAGTAGATTTAATGTTTATAAGAAGATATGATGTCAATATATGCATGAATACTTATTTTTTTAATTAGCTATAAAACAAATTCATAAAAATGTGTCCCGAGGTGCCCCGGTCTCACCTACATCAGAAATGCGTTTAAATGGACTCTGCTTGCTGTATATCTATAAAAATATTTCTGTAACTGAAGATGAAGTTTTAAATATTTTACAAAAACAAAAGCGAAGAATAAATATAAATTTGTAAAAATTAATGTGAATATTTTTTATTGCATTCTAATCGATTATTTTAACTTTTTTTTAAACTGCAACTTTTTTTTCAATCATTAAATGGTATTTTATCTGTTTTCGACGATACAGGATTCTATCAATTCCGGTAAGTAAAAAATTTTGCTTTCATACTATCTCTATTATTTTTCTTAAATGCCCATATTTTTCTAATTTTTATTGCTTGGTAAAAATTATATCAGTTCATGAATAGTTTTACAACTGAGAAATTAGTTTGATATAATGTATTCTTTAGTTTTTACAGAATGATAATA
>CM063497.1:82159306-82184306 GCA_032207245.1 Pardosa pseudoannulata | reverse complement strand
AGTAAACTACATGTTTCTATTTATATAATATATGATACTGTTTTAGAAATGATACTAAATTAATATTTTACAGTAGCAGCCGCCTAAAATTCATTATGAGAGTGATATACTATAATTTTAAAAACATTCTATCAATCAAAATTGTTTTAAAACATAGTATAGAAAATAGTATTTGGACTAAGTAAACTACATGTTTCTATTTATATAATATACGATACTGTTTTAGAAATGATACTAAATTAATATTTTAGAGTAGAACCGAAAATTCATTATGACATTTTTAATAAATTTACAAAACAACTATTCAAGCGATATACAATAATTTTAAAAACATTCTATCAATCAAAATTGTTTTAAAACATAGTATAGAAAATAGTATTTGGACTAAGTAAACTACATGTTTCTATTTATATAATATACGATACTGTTTTAGAAATGATACTAAATTAATATTTTAGAGTACAAGACGAAAATTCATTATGAGATTTTTAATAAATTCACAAAGCTACTATTCAAGCGATATACAATAATTTTAAAAACATTCTCTCAATCAAAATTGTTTTAAAACGTAGTATAGAAAATAGTATTTGGACTAAGTAAACTACATGTTTCTATTTATATAATATACGATACTGTTTTAGAAATGATACTAAATTAATATTTTAGAGTAGAAGCCGAAAATTCATTATGAGATTTTTAATAAATTTACAAAGCTACTATTCAAGCGATATACAATAATTTTAAAAACATTCTATCAATCAAAATTGTTTTAAAACATAGTATAGAAAATAGTATTTGGACTAAGTAAACTACATGTTTCTATTTATATAATATACGATACTGTTTTAGAAATGATACTAAATTAATATTTTAGTGTACAAGACGAAAATTCATTATGAGATTTTTAATAAATTTACAAAGCTACTATTCAAGCAATATACAATAATTTTAAAAACATTCTATCAACTAAAATTGTTTAAAACATAGTATAGAAAATAGTATTTGGACTAAGTAAACTACATGTTTCTATTTATATAATATACGATACTGTTTTAGAAATGATACTAAATTAATATTTTAGAGTAGAAACCGAAAATTCATTATGACATTTTTAATAAATTTACAAAGCTTTTATTCAAACATTATATACAATAATTTTAAAAACATTTCTATCAATCAAAATTGTTTTAAAACATAGTATAGAAAATAGTATTTGGACTAAGTAAACTACATGTTTCTATTTATATAATATACGATACTGTTTTAGAAATGATACTAAATTAATATTTTAGAGTAGAAACCGAAAATTCATTATGACATTTTTAATAAATTTACAAAACAACTATTCAAGCGATATACAATAATTTTAAAAACATTCTATCAATCAAAATTGTTTTAAAACATAGTATAGAAAATAGTATTTGGACTAAGTAAACTACATGTTTCTATTTATATAATATACGATACTGTTTTAGAAATGATACTAAATTAATATTTTAGAGTAGAAACCGAAAATTCATTATGACATTTTTAATAAATTTACAAAACAACTATTCAAGCGATATACAATAATTTTAAAAACATTCTATCAATCAAAATTGTTTTAAAACATAGTATAGAAAATAGTATTTGGACTAGCTTTAGAAATTTCATAAAAATTGGATGATACTGTTTTGAGTTATACGTGTTGAAGCGAGCAAAAAATTCTTAGCACATTGTGTACACAATGGGTACATTTCGCAGTGGAATTGTATTGGAAGTGGGCGTTTTGAGCGTAAATTCAGTTATCAAAATCTTTTTTTTATAAAACGTCAAGTTAAAATAATATTTAATGCATATAAAACATCGTATATACATAAATTTTTAAGTACATATTTATAATATAATCGGTTTTATATCATGCTAATTTCTTTTTAGCTGGTCGAAACATTTATTTTATTAATTTTTTAAAAACACTATTCATTAAATAATTTTGTTTTATCTTTTATCAAGTATAAAAATATTTTAAATTATTTATATATAGATTATGATACATACTGTTTTAGAAACAAAACACGATAAACTAAAAAAAAATTTACAGTAGAATAGAAATTCATTGCGTTTTGATATTTTAGAGAAAAAAAATCTCCGTCAATTATACATTGAGTCTATAAAAATTTATATGTCTATAAAAAATTCATTATTGAACTGTATTAGAATAATTTAATATTTTTTACAAAAGATACGTTAGAAATGACAGATTATACAAAAAAAAAATATTTGATGTATATAAATCATTATATTTTAAAAACAAATTGAAATCAGCTGTTTTTTAGTGTAAATATAAATAATTTTAAGAAAAACATACACTAATCAAATAATTGTTTATAATCGTATGAAGAGTACAAATTAGTATTTTCTTTCTTACAAGCTAATTTCAATGATTTTTAATATTTTATGAAAGCAGTGCATAATTCATATACAATAAATTTTAAAAAACTAAATTGTTTTTTTTTACCGTAAGAAAACATATTTAAATGTTTAAAAACAGTTTCTAATGTATAAAAATGTTTGTAAACTTCATAGTTAATAAAGTCCGTATTTTAATGGACTAGTATCGATTCATTTTAAATCTAATAGAGCAAATGTTCAATAATTTTATAATTTAAATTCTACACGAAAATTGTTTTAACCATAGTATTTCTTTTTTAGTCACAAGTCTATTAATTTTTTAATATTTTTTCTATAAAACTAAATGTTGTTTAATTTTTATGGTGTCGTGATCGTTGGAAATTCTTAAGCAACTTTAAATAAATTATAGAACAATTTTTATGAATTTTAGATTTCGTATAATCACATACTTGTATTAATCAAACAACGAGTTAAATAAAATCATTATAAGAAATTCCTATTACTGTAACGTCTGTATAAAACTTATATTGTTTCTATTAATCTAAAGTAAAATTCTTATGAATATATAAATTAGAGTGATACTCTAAATTATTTTTAGAGTAAAAGACATATTATCGATATAAATAACATTCTATCAAATCAAAATTTGTTTAAAAGTAAGATAGTATAGAAATATTGTATTTCTTCTGCTTAGTTTCATAATTTTATGGCTGCTTTGAGATTGATTAGAAAAAGCAACAGTAAAAATTCTTTCGTAGTGTTGTATGCGAAGTGGGAAACTGGAAGTTGGGCGTTTGAGCGTAAATTTATAGATTAAAATCTCAATAGATCGAAAATTATTTAATTTTTTAACCAACTTTTCGTATTTTATATTGAAGTATATGAACAAATATATACAGTAAAACCCGTTTAATGTATCCGTCTACGTTGAAAATGTCATTTACTGATAAAAATCATATTTTTTTATTTCTCCAATGTAAAATTTCAACTTTTAGACTTCTAAATCTGTTTTTGTTTTGTCTCTACAACATTTTAAAGGAAAGTTACAGTTGTTTAAACATCAGTGACAGCTGTCAAAACAAAACTGTAGTAGTGACTTTGGAACCGGAAGTTGTAAATTTAAAGATTTTTAAAGAGCATGTTTTGGACAAAACTTTATAAATTTTCATCAGAATTAGTTTAAACATTTTTATAGTATTTTTAATAATAAGCAACTTGGCAATTTAGTAAATTTTGAAGCAAGAAAGTGTGGGGAATTTTAAGCATGTATTTTAATTTTTTAATAGTTAAAGTGGCTTACATAAACTTCAAATGCGATTTTCTCAGAAAGGTATTTTTAATAAAATGTTGAAACATGAAATGTGATTTCTCAAAAAGTTCTTAAAATATTTTATTGAAAATTATTATGAATGCTTTTGATATTTACTAGTAAATGACCTAAAAGCTTTAAATTTGGATAATTTTTAATGATGTTCCACTCATAGTTAAATATAAAGGTAATAAAAATTCGTTAAAAATTCAATGTGTATAATTTTGAAGGACCAAAATTTTTTTCCAAAATGTAAATTAAGCAAAGATTTTAGGTGATTCTCTAGTCCAGTGTATAAGATATGTGTTGCATGAAAAATATTGAAATAATTAACTTTATTTAAAAATTAGACCTTTTAAAAAACCCGATTTTTTTACTAAATTTTCTTTATTTATTAGAAATTTTATAAAAACTTTTCTAGAAATAAATTTTTTAAGTGCAATTCTCTATGATAATATAAAAAAAATAAATCTAAAAATGCAAAAACATGAACTAGTTTCTACTTTTAAAGAAAAAAGTTCTCCTAACGTAGACGGATACATTAAGAAGTTCTTGCTGAATAAGTTTATATTTTCAGTAACTATTTTTAGCACTATTCATACAATGTTAAAATAACCCGTTTATAAAATTTCGTTCCAAACTTTTACACGCTTAAAAAGTTGTCTTTCATTTCTAAGTTTACTTACAGAACGCGTTTATAGTTGCCTTTCCATTACTGTTTTTTTCTCCCCTCTGTTTGTAAAGGTCAATGTTTATGGCTGAAAACGATTGTTGTCATTTTTATTTAAAATGTGCCTGAAAAAGTTTTTAAAAGCTTAAGACACCTGGACTGTTATCAGTTACATATTTCCGATAAAAAAAAATAACCGATTTTTTCTGTAAAATCGATTTTAGTGGTGTTTAAAGCAAAATTTCTCAGCTGAATTGAAGATAGGGGAGACTGGGGCACCTTGGGACATTTTTCAGTTAAACATTTTTATGAATTTTTTTAAAGCTAATTGAAAAAAATAAGTATGCATGCATATATTGTCATCATATCTGCTTCTTATAAACATTAAACCTACTTAATATCTCATTTAGTTAAAGAGTAATAAAAGAAATAAAATGCCTTTCCAATATCCCAACCTACCACACTAAATAACAAATACAAAATACTGTTCAAATTATTTTTATTAACTGTTATAAAAGAGAAATAGCTGAAAATTGTTCAATTTAATACATTTTTTAACAAATCTTACATTTGCCGCCGATTCAAGCATATTAGCATTTACAGCAGAATACTTTCTGTTTGTTTTTTTTGTTCTCACCCTTTTTTTCTGAAAAAAAAAGGATTTATAAATTAATATTTTGACATGTTAAATCAATTAAAAATTAGGCACCAAAATATTAATTATTTTGCTTGAATTGATATTTGTTTACAATTTTTAAAGTGTCCCAAGGTGCCCCATTTTACATAGTATCTTTTGGTAACTACTATACAGTTAGGCTTAACAATACAATTTATTTATTAGCATAGAAATAATAATAAAAAAATAATTTTCTTTCATAACAATACACTTTTTTTAAATATTTTAATTTTTTTCACAAAAATTACTTTTTAAAATGCACATTGATGTAATTTGGGGTTATCCAAAACAAAGAAAATGAAATTGTTCCTTACCTATAAGCACTATTTTCACCAAAATTCTTTGAGAAGTGAAGAGTAATGTCATATATCAATACACATGAGAACTAATTCCTGGTTGCAAATTAAAGCCTGAAAATAAAGGTGTCCCAAGGTGGTCTATGTCCCAAGGTGCCCCACTCTCCCCTACTCTAACTTAATTATGTTGTTTTCCTTTATTAGCTGATATTTTAAGTATGCAAAAAATGTAAATTTTTGAGAAAAACCAAACCTATTGTTTATATATTATTTTATAAAGAAAAAAATCTCTCTTCATTATCTATGTGATTATTTTGTTTTAAAAAAAAAACAAAAAGTTTTCTCTTTCCATTCCCTTAGAAAACTTTTTAAATATTTTATATTTTCGTATATATATATATATATATATAAAGATAAGATATATATAATATATATTAACTATTTTATAAAATATTAGATATATATATATATATATTATATATATATATATATATTATTTTATAAACATACATACACATAAATAATATTATTGCCTGATTACCCGTTTAAAAAGATTAAGAAGTTTTAATCAGTTAGGCCCTTGGAAACTTCTTAAGTGTGTTTCACTGTATTTAAAATTATAAAGAACAACTAAAATTTTTGTATACAAAGAAATATATTTTTAGTGGATAAATTTATAATAATATCGTAAATATGAAAATCAAATAGAAATAGTAGTAAATTTTGATTTTTTCGAATTATGTTATATATAAATTTTTTTTTATATTATAAAAAAAAATGAAAGCAATATAAAACTAATAATGTAAAAACTAGTTTTTATTTGTCTAAATTTTTCACAATCTAGTAGTAGACATGAACATTCGGCTTCGTTTTCCTGTATATATCGTTATTTTCGTACCCACAAACACACCATGTTGTTATACTAACCTGTACTGGTACTTGACCCGCGCTCAAGTATCTATCGTCAGAAAACGTACTAGTACGTGTCCCGCATATAATATGTTAAATGTAAATAAGTTTTAGTTGATTGATAAAACCTAATTACAAAACAATAGGAATTTAAATTTTTATAAGCTAATGTTTTTAATAATAATTATTATAACTCAGGAACAAATATATTTTATTGTACGAAAATATTCGTTTAGGGTACTTTTCAGGTATACAAATACATGTTTGAATCAGGTTATAAAACACATAATATAATTCCACATTGCCTAAAATAATCTTACAGCATTTTCAATTTACATAATTATGAGTACATTTTTTTTTTTTTTGAATAGAAGAAAAAAAATGTTTTTAGAATTTTAAGAGTTGTACCAACAGGAGGCGTTCACGACAGAGATATAAGGCTATTACTGTAGCATTATAATTATGTAATAAATTTGGTTCTCCTAATGTGTAGCGTAAATTTGTTATTAGTTGCATTTTCATTTACTTAATAATTCTATCAGTAGCAAATAATTATTTAAGTTCACCATGTTTAAATAGCAGCGAATAATCTCTGTTTCAAATTGCGTACCATCTGACGACATGGATCAATTGCGATTACAATTAAACGACTTTGGTGAGATCGACCCTAATATATATTTTGTACAGAAAGCTTTAATTATGTTGTATCTAAACTGAATGCACTCAATGCAGTTGGTTCCAACTTTATCAATGATTACTAAGTCAAATATATTGTAGTTAATCATGTTTTTCTTTAATTGACACTACTGTGATTATACCTAATTGGTTCCAGCAAAGTGAGGTAGGCATCTATAAGATTATCAATATAATTATGTAGTTTAATCTCTGATTTCTGTTTGACTGGTTAGCAGGCCTAAATGTGTAACATTAAATGTGTCATTAATCACGATTCTATAAGGTATACTTAGGTAATTCTAAATTACAGTGACAGCAGAACAATTTTCACTTAATATACTATTAGTATAAAAGCTTTGATTTTTTTTATCTAAAAATATCAATGTAGTTTTAAACTAAATTTATAATTTACTAAGCCGATCCCACCAAGTCTTTAATAACTACATTAGTTTTAACCAATAAGCAATTTTGTTTAAATTAATCATGAATATTAACGACTTTTATCGGCCCTAAGTCAAATATATTGTAGTTAATCACTGTTTTTCTTTAATTGACTTTTGATTATTTAAGCTCGGTTCCAAAAAGTGAGGTATAGATCTAGTAGAAGATTATTAGTATAATTATGTAGTTTTTAATCTATGATTAGCACTGTTTGACTGGTTATAAGCCTAAATGTGTAACATTAAATGTGTCATTAGTCACGATTCTCCAAATATACTTAGGGTAATTCTGGGCAAGTGTTCAGTAACAGCAGAACTTTTCACTTAATATACTATTGTATAAAAAGCTTTAAATTATGTTGTATCTAAACTGAATGCACTCAATGTAGTTGGTTAAACTAAACTTTATCAATGATTACTAAGTCAAATATATTGTAGTTAATCACTGTTTTTCTTAATTGACACTACTGTGATTATACCTCAGCCTTGGTTCCAGCAAAGTGAGGTAGGCATCTAGTAGAAGATTATCAATATAATTATGTAGTTTTTAATCTATGATTAGCTCTGTTTGACTTGTTAGTAGGCCTAAATGTGTAACATTAAATGTGTCATTAATCACGATTCTATAAGATATACTTAGGTAATTCTGGGCAAGTGTTCAGTAAGACAGCAGAACAATTTTCACTTAATATACTATTAGTATAAAAGCTTTAATTATGTTGTATCTAAACTGAATGCACTCAATGTAGTTGGTTAAAAAACTTTATCAATGATTACTAAAGTCAAATATATTGTAGTTAATCACTGTTTTTCTTTAATTGACTACTCTGATTATATCTAAGCCTCGGTTTCAGCAAAGTGAGGTATACATCTAGTAGAAGATTATCAATATAACTATGTAGTTTTTAATCTATGATTATCTCTGTTTGACTGGTTATCAAGCCTAAATGTGTAACATTAAATGTATCATTAGTCACGATTTTCCAAGGTATACTTAGGGTAATTCTGGGCAAGTGTTCAGTAAAACAGCAGAACAATTTTCACTTAATATACTATTAGTATAAAAGCTTTAAATTATGTTGTATCTAAACTGAATGCACTCAATGTAGTTGGTTAAACTAAACTTTATCAATGATTACTAAGTCAAATATATTGTAGTTAATCACTGTTTTTCTTTAATTGACACTACTGTGATTATACTAAGCTCGGTTCCAGAAAAGTGAGGTATTCTAGTAGAAGATTATTAGTATAATTATGTAGTTTTTAATCTATGATTAGCACTGTTTGACTGGTTAGCAAGCCTAAATGTGTAACATTAAATGTGTCATTAGTCACGATTCTCAAGATATACTTAGGGTAATTCTGGGCAAGTGTTCAGTAAAAACAGCAGAACAATTTTCACTTAATATACTATTAGTATAAAAGCTTTAAATTATGTTGTATCTAAACTGAATGCACTCAATGTAGTTGGTTAAACTAAACTTTATCAATGATTACTAAGTCAAATATATTGTAGTTAATCACTGTTTTTCTTTAATTGACACTACTGTGATTATACTAAGCTCGGTTCCAGAAAAGTGAGGTATAGATCTAGTAGAAGATTATTAGTATAATTATGTAGTTTTTAATCTATGATTAGCATTGTTTGACTGGTTAGCAAGCCTAAATGTGTAACATTAAATGTGTCATTAGTCACGATTCTCCAAGATATACTTAGGGTAATTCTGGGCAAGTGTTCAGTAAGACAGAACATTTTCACTTAATATACTATTAGTATAAAAGCTTTAAATTATGTTGTATCTAAACTGAATGCACTCAATGTAGTTGGTTAAACTAAACTTTATCAATGATTACTAAGTCAAATATATTGTAGTTAATCACTGTTTTTCTTCATTGACACTACTCTGATTATATCTAAGCTCGGTTCCAGAAAAGTGAGGTATAGATCTAGTAGAAGATTATTAGTATTATTATGTAGTTTTTAATCTATGATTAGCTGTTTGACTGGTTAGCAAGCCTAAATGTGTAACAATAAATGTGTCATTAGTCACGATTCTCCAAGATATACTTAGGGTAATTCTGGGCAAGTGTTCAGTAAAACAGCAGAACAATTTTCACTTAATATACTATTAGTATAAAAGCTTTAAATTATGTTGTATCTAAACTGAATGCACTCAATGTAGTTGGTTAAACTAAACTTTATGAATGATTACTAAGTCAAATATATTGTAGTTAATCACTGTTTTCTTTAATTGACACTACTGTGATTATACCTAAGCCTCGGTTTCAGCAAAGTGAGGTATACATCTAGTAGAAGATTATCAATATAACTATGTAGTTTTTAATCTATGATTATCTCTGTTTGACTGGTTATCAAGCCTAAATGTGTAACATTAAATGTGTCATTAGTCACAATTCTCCAAGATATACTTAGGGTAATTCTGGGCAAGTGTTCAGTAAGACAGCAGCACAATTTTCACTTAATATACTATTAGTATAAAAGCTTTAAATTATGTTGTATCTAAACTGAATGCACTCAATGTAGTTGGTTAAACTAAACTTTATCAATGATTACTAAGTCAAATATATTGTAGTTAATCACTGTTTTTCTTTAATTGACACTACTGTGATTATACTAAGCTCGGTTCCAGAAAAGTGAGGTACATCTAGTAGAAGATTATCAATATATTTATGTAGTTTCTAATCTATGATTAGCTCTGTTTGACTGGTTAGAAAGCCTAAATGTGCAACCTTAAATTTGTCATTAGTTACGATTCTCCAAGGTATACTTAGGGTAATTCTGGGAAAAAGTTCAGTAAACAGCAGCACAATTTTCACTTAATATACTATTAGTATAAAAGCTTTAAATTATGTTGTATCTAAACTGAATGCACTCAATGTAGTTGGTTAAACTAAACTTTATCAATGATTACTAAGTCAAATATATTGTAGTTAATCACTGTTTTTCTTTAACTGACACTACTGTGATTATATCTAAGCTCGGTTCCAGAAAAGTGAGGTATAGATCTAGTAGAAGATTATCAATATAATTATGTAGTTTTTAATCTATGATTAGCTCTGTTTGACTGGTTAGTAGGCCTAAATGTGTAACATTAAATGTGTCATTAGTCACAATTCTCCAAGATATACTTAGGGTAATTCTGGGCAAGTGTTCAGTAAGACAGCAGAACAATTTTCACTTAATATACTATTAGTATAAAAGCTTTAAATTATGTTGTATCTAAACTGAATGCACTCAATGTAGTTGGTTAAACTAAACTTTATCAATGATTACTAAGTCAAATATATTGTAGTTAATCACTGTTTTTCTTTAACTGACACTACTGTGATTATACTAAGCTCGGTTCCAGCAAAGTGAGGTATACATCTAGTAGAAGATTATTAGTATAATTATGTAGTTTTTAATCTATGATTAGCATTGTTTGACTGGTTAGTAGGCCTAAATGTGTAACATTAAATGTGTCATTAGTCACAATTCTCCAAGATATACTTAGGGTAATTCTGGGCAAGTGTTCAGTAAGACAGCAGAACAATTTTCACTTAATATACTATTAGTATAAAAGCTTTAAATTATGTTGTATCTAAACTGAATGCACTCAATGTAGTTGGTTAAACTAAACTTTATGAATGATTACTAAGTCAAATATATTGTAGTTAATCACTGTTTTCTTTAATTGACACTACTGTGATTATATCTAAGCTCGGTTCCAGAAAAGTGAGTTATAGATCTAGTAGAAGATTATCAATATAATTATGTAGTTTTTAATCTATGATTAGCTCTGTTTGACTGGTTAGTAGGCCTAAATGTGTAACATTAAATGTGTCATTAGTCACGATTCTCCAAGAAATACTTAGGGTAATTCTGGGCAAGTGTTCAGTAAAACAGCAGAACAATTTTCACTTAATATACTATTAGTACAAAAGCTTTAATTATGTTGCATCTAAAGTGAATGCATTCAATGTAGTTAGTTAAACCAAACTTTATCAATGATTACTAAGTCAAATATATTGTAGTTAATCACTGTTTTCCTTTAATTAACACTACTGTGATTATACCTAAGCCTCGGTTTCAGCAAAGTGAGGTATACATCTAGTAGAAGATTATCAATATAATTATGTAGTTTTTAATCTATGATTAGCTCTGTTTGACTCGTTAGAAAGCCTAAATGTGCAACCTTAAATTTGTCATTAGTTACGATTCTCCAAGAAATACTTAGGGTAATTCTGGGCAAGTGTGCAGTAAAACAGCAGAACGATTTTCACTTAATATACTATTAGTATAAAAGCTTTGATTTATGTTGTATCTAAACTGAATGCACTCAATGTAGTTGGTTAAACCAAACTTTATCAATGATTACTAAGTCAAATATATTGTAGTTAATCACTGTTTTCCTTTAATTGACACTACTGTGATTATATCTAAGCTCGGTCCAGAAAAGTGAGGTATAGACCTAGTAGAAGATTATCAATATAATTATGTAGTTTTTAATCTATGATTAGCACTGTTTGACTGGTTAGCAAGCCTAAATGTGTAACATTAAATGTGTCATTAGTCACGATTCTCCAAGAAATACTTAGGGTAATTCTGGGCAAGTGTTCAGTAAAACAGCAGAACAATTTTCACTTAATATACTATTAGTATAAAAGCTTTAAATTATGTTGTATCTAAACTGAATGCACTCAATGTAGTTGGTTAAACTAAACTTTATCAATGATTACTAAGTTAAATATATTGTAGTTAATCACCGTTTTCCTTTAATTGACACTACTGTGATTATACCTAAGCCTCGGCTCCAGCAAAGTGAGGTAAACATCTAGTAGATGATTAGCAATATAATTATGTAGTTTTTTTATCTATGATTAACTCTGTTTGACTGGTTAGCAAGCCTAAATGTGTAACATTAAATTTGTCATTAGTCACGATTCTTCAAGATATACTTAGGGTAATTCTGGGCAAGTGTTCAGTAAAACAGCAGAACGATTTTCACTTAATATACTATTAGTATAAAAGCTTTGATTTATGTTGTATCTAAACTGAATGCACTCAATGTAGTTGGTTAAACCAAACTTTATCAATGATTACTAAGTCAAATATATTGTAGTTAATCACTGTTTTCCTTTAATTGACACTACTGTGATTATATCTAAGCTCGGTCCAGAAAAGTGAGGTATAGACCTAGTAGAAGATTATCAATATAATTATGTAGTTTTTAATCTATGATTAGCACTGTTTGACTGGTTAGCAAGCCTAAATGTGTAACATTAAATGTGTCATTAGTCACGATTCTCCAAGAAATACTTAGGGTAATTCTGGGCAAGTGTTCAGTAAAACAGCAGAACAATTTTCACTTAATATACTATTAGTATAAAAGCTTTAAATTATGTTGTATCTAAACTGAATGCACTCAATGTAGTTGGTTAAACTAAACTTTATCAATGATTACTAAGTCAAATATATTGTAGTTAATCACTGTTTTTTTAATTGACACTACTGTGATTATACCTCAGCCTTGGTTCCAGCAAAGTGAGGTAGGCATCTAGTAGAAGATTATTAGTATAATTATGTAGTTTTTAATCTATGATTAGCATTGTTTGACTGGTTAGCAAGCCTAAATGTGTAACATTAAATGTGTCATTAGTCACGATTCTCCAAGATATACTTAGGGTAATTCTGGGCAAGTGTTCAGTAAAACAGCAGAACAATTTTCACTTAATATACTATTAGTATAAAAGCTTTAAATTATGTTGTATCTAAACTGAATGCACTCAATGTAGTTGGTTAAACTAAACTTTATCAATGATTACTAAGTCAAATATATTGTAGTTAATCACTGTTTTTCTTTAATTGACACTACTGTGATTATACTAAGCTCGGTTCCAGAAAAGTGAGGTATAGATCTAGTAGAAGATTATTAGTATAATTATGTAGTTTTTAATCTATGATTAGCATTGTTTGACTGGTTAGCAAGCCTAAATGTGTAACATTAAATGTGTCATTAGTCACGATTCTCCAAGATATACTTAGGGTAATTCTGGGCAAGTGTTCAGTAAGACAGCAGAACAATTTTCACTTAATATACTATTAGTATAAAAGCTTTAAATTATGTTGTATCTAAACTGAATGCACTCAATATAGTTGGTTAAACCAAACTTTATGAATGATTACGAAGTCAAATATATTGTAGTTAATCAATCTTTTCCTTTAATTGACACTACTGTGATTATACCTAAGCCTCGGTACCAGCAAAGTAAGGTATACATATGGTAGAAGATTATCAATATAATTATGTAATTTTTAATCTATGGTTAGCACTGTTTGACTGGTTAGCAAGCCTAAATGTGTAACAATAAATGTGTCATTAGTCACGATTCTCCAAGATATACTTAGGGTAATTCTGGGCAAGTGTTCAGTAAGACAGCAGAACAATTTTCACTTAATATACTATTAGTATAAAAGCTTTAAATTATGTTGTATCTAAACTGAATGCACTCAATGTAGTTGGTTAAACTAAACTTTATCAATGATTACTAAGTCAAATATATTGTAGTTAATCACTGTTTTTCTTTAATTGACACTACTGTGATTATATATAAGCTCGGTTCCAGCAAAGTAAGGTATACATATGGTAGAAGATTATCAATATAATTATGTAATTTTTAATCTATGGTTAGCACTGTTTGACTGGTTAGCAAGCCTAAATGTGTAACAATAAATGTGTCATTAGTCACGATTCTCCAAGATATACTTAGGGTAATTCTGGGCAAGTGTTCAGTAAAACAGCAGAACAATTTTCACTTAATATACTATTAGTATAAAAGCTTTGAACTATGTTGCATATAAACTGAATGCACTTAATGCAGTTGGTTAAACCAAAATTTTATCAATGATTACTAAGTCAAATATATTGTAGTTAATCACTGTTTTCCTTTAATTGACACTACTGTGATTATATCTAAGCTCGGTCCAGAAAAGTGAGGTATAGACCTAGTAGAAGATTATCAATATAATTATGTAGTTTTTAATCTATGATTAGCACTGTTTGACTGGTTAGCAAGCCTAAATGTGTAACATTAAATGTGTCATTAGTCACGATTCTCCAAGAAATACTTAGGGTAATTCTGGGCAAGTGTTCAGTAAAACAGCAGAACAATTTTCACTTAATATACTATTAGTATAAAAGCTTTGAATTATGTTGTATCTAAACTGAATGCACTCAATATAGTTGGTTAAACCAAACTTTATCAATGATTACTAAGTTAAATATATTGTAGTTAATCACCGTTTTCCTTTAATTGACACTACTGTGATTATATATAAGCTCGATTCCAGAAAATGGAGGTATACATCTAATAAATGATTAAAAGTATAATTATGTAGTTTTTAATCTATGATTATCTCTATTTGACTGTTAGTAAGCCTAAATGTGTAGCGTTAAATTTGTCTTTCGTTTAGATTCTCCCAGGTATACTTAGGGTAATTCTGGGCAAGAGTTCAGTACTCCAGCAGAGCAATTATTACTTAATATACTCTTAGTACAGAAGCTTTGAATTATGTTGTATCTAAATTGAATGCACTCAATGTAGTTGGTTAAACCAAACTTTATCAATTATTAATAAGTCAAATATATTGTAGTTAATCAATGTTTTCATTTAATTGACACTGCTGCGATTATACCTGAGCTCCTGTTCCAGCTAAATGAGGTATACATCTAGTAGATGATTAGCAATATAATTATGTAGTTTTTTATCTATGATTAACTCTGACTGGTTAGCAAGCCTAAATGTGCAACGTTAGATTTGTCATTAGTTACGATTCTTCAAAGTATGTTTAAGGTAATTTTGGGCAAAAATTTACAAATATATTGTAGTTAATTACTGTTTTTCTCTTATTAACACTGTTGATATGATACCAAAGCCCTTGTTCCAGCAAAGTGAGGTATATATCTAGTTGATGATTAACAGCATTATTATGTAGTTTTTAATCTACGATTAGCTCTGTTTGACTGGTTAGCAGGCAAAAATGTGAAGCGTTAAATTTGTCATTAGTTACGATTCTCCAAGGTAATTCTACGTACGCCAGCAGAACAATTTTTACTTAATATACTATTAGTACAGAAGCTTTGAATTATGTTGTATCTAAACTGAATGCACTCAATGTAGTTGGCTAAACCAAACTTTATCGATGATTACTAAGTCAAATATATTGTAGTTAATCGCTGTTTTCCTTTAATTGCGAATGCTGAGATTATACTTAATCCCCTGTTACAGCAAAGTGAGGTATACATCTAGTAAATGATTAAAAGTATAATTATGTATTTTTATTCTATTATTGGCTCTATTTCACTGGTTAGCAAGCCTAAATGTGTAGCGTTAAATTTGTCATTAGTTACGATTCTCCCAGGTATACTTAGGGTAATTCTGGGCAAGAGTTCAGTAAGCCAGCAGAACATTTTTTATTTAATATATTATTAGTACAGAAGCTTTAATTATGTTGCATCTAAAGTGAATGCACTCAATGTAGTTGGTTAAACTAAACTTTATCAATGATTACTAAGTCAAATATATTGTAGTTAATTACTGTTTTCCTTTAATTGACACTACTGTGATTATACCTAAACCTCGGTTCCAGCACAGGGAGGTATACATCGAGTGGATGAGGAGCAGTATAATTATGTAGTTTTTAATCTATGATTAGCTTTGTTTGACTGGTTAGAAAGCCTAAATGTGCAATCTTAAATTTGTCATTAGTTACGATTCTCCAAGATATACTTAGGGTAATTCTGGGCAAGAGTTCAGTAAGCCAGCAGAACAATTTTCCCTTAATATACTATTACTACAAATGCTTTGAATTATGTTGTATCTAAACTGAATGCACTCAATGTAGTTGGTTAAACCAAACTTTATGAATGATTACTAAGTCAAATATATTGTAGTTAATCAATCTTTTCCTTTCGTTGAGACTGCTGAAATTACATATATGCCCCCGTTCCAGTAAAGTGAAGTATACATCTAGTAGACGATTAGCAATATACTCGCCAGTCTCGCCAAAGTCGTTTAACATCTAACCGCGATTAACCCATGGAGCCAACCAATGGTAGGACACAATTTTCCGTTTAAACAGAGACTAATCTCGGTTAACTGTTAAATAACTTTTGTTAGACGGGCCCTAATTAAGTAGTTTTTAATCTATGATTAGCTCTATTGGACTGGATAACAAGCCTACATATGTAGCGTTATATTTGTGATTTGTTGCGATTCTCCAAGGTATGCTTAGGGTAATTCTGGGCAAGAGTTCAGTACGCCAGGTGAAGGTTTTTTGCTTAACATACTGTTAGTACAGAAGATATAAATTATGTTGTATCTAAACTGAATGCACTCAAGATAGTTACTTAAACTGAACATTATAGTTAACTGTGTAATTAACCATTGTATAGCATCTGTTTCCTTGCGAACGTCATATTTTGATTTATTTTGATTTTATGTTTCTGAAACAATTGTGGCTACACATTCGTTAACAGTATGGAGTGAATTTATTTTACTTTAATTATCATTTGCTGAATATAGTAACGAAATATCAAACTGTTAGCAGAAATAAACTGAAACCATTTTGTAGATTCCTGTTGGGAATTTTCCCTAAAAGATTGGAGTTTAAATTTATCCAATTTATCCAGAAAGGTCAAATATAAACTTCTGCAAAAAAGACCATATTATGATAATAGTGCATCCATTTATTTGTAAGTACTTTTACTTTCTAGTGTCTACGAATTTTTATAATATCGCATTATTTTTATTATACATCTGAATTGCACAATATTGAAAACTACTTCTTTGGGGGTTATATCAGAATAGGGTACCCATTGGCGAATTTCGTGGAAATACTGGCGATGTTTACTAAATAAACTAATATTACTTTTAGTTATGGCTGAAAGCGAGGTACATAAATAAAGAAAACTCAAAGACATTATTACTATCAGAATAAAATCGTCATGATCCATGAGAAAAGTGTACTCCTTGGTGTTTTAGGAGACTTTTTGGTACAGATGCGATATTTACACTGCAGCTTTTGTGGCCAAATTTGGCAATTTTTCGATCGTTTTGCCGGGCAATGACTGTTCAACTTTGTCTACCCTGGTATTTTAGCTTTGTAGTGGCAACCCAGATTCCTTCTTTCAGTCCCATTGGTGCAAGTGATTTCTGACGTCACCACCCGGCTCTGAATAATTTCTTTCTAGTATTAGTTCTTTTGCCTTACGGGATTCATGCCGGCTCGGTCTGCCATGCTTTTTTTGGCGACCAACAGAAAAACACATTTGAAAAATAGCTAACTAAAAAAACATGGTGGTCGTTTTTCAGGATTTATATGACTGTTATAGCGCAATTTATACCATTATTAAATAAATATAGCATAATAATTATCATTTTTTACGTTATTTAAAATATTAAATAACAGATTAGGGTAGAATCCCAGTTCTGGGGTCCAGCCACCATGTTTTTGGCTCTACTTTTGTACAAGTTATCGCCAAATTGTCGCCAAGTGTTGTTTACAATTTGTGCTTCATTTTGTGGTAAGTTCATACCCAATTTCAAAGCATATTTTGAACAAAAAACGGTTTGAAATTTTGTTAAGATGAATACAAATTTTAAAAAAATACAAAATACAAAATAGACCAAGGTTTGGATCCTCTTTGGAGTAACTTGCGCAATAAATGATGTGATGTCATGATGATCTAATTCTTGTTTGATTCAATTATATTAAAAGTTGTAGGAGGTAAGTTTGAATTTCAACACTTTTTGACGTTAATTTAACGGTTTTGCAGCTTGCTACATTTCAATCTGTTTTTCACCAGTGGAGTGGTTAAGTTTTGAATTCTCTTCAATCGTATTTATTTCAAAACTTTTATTTGTTCTAATTTTATAGTATTTAAATTTCTTAATTAGTATTTGTTTTTAATTTTATAGTATTTAAATTTTTGTAATTTCTATTTGGCTTTAAGTTTTAATTTCTGGTTTTCAAAATTTAATTTTTTTGTTTCGCCAATAGTCGCCAAAAACAAGATGGCGGACAAGGAGCTTGTCGTTCACTGGAAATTAACCGTATATATCAACACAGTTTAAAAACAATATATATCATTTTAATAAGAGGACTAATATTATAAAAATCTAACGTGTGAGGGGGGTTTCCCCTATCAACCCCCTTGTAATACAAGAAATGCAAAATAAATTTTTCAGGTTTCTAGTTTGACGCGTTATTCAGAACATTGGCATGGTTGCTATAGAATGTAAGTACCCATTATGTATCTTACATAAAGGATTTAAGGCGATATTTATATATATTAACCTTTCCTTTAGGATTTTTCTTTACTTACAGGCAATTTTATACTTCTCTTTCTCTGGCAAACGGCTTCGAGTGAAATCTCAAAGTATTACTACAGTGCTTCCCTTGAACAATATCAAATCTCGTACATTAGGGATCTTTCTACTAATGGATCCTTTAAAGTCAGAGGACATGTTAACTGCAGTTGTAAGGAATGGTCCAAATTAATAGAAATTCCCAAGTAAGTTGCTCAGTACTAATCAACTGTAAAATAGAACGCAGTAATTTATTTAATATTATCTTATTACTGTGGTATAGATATCGCCGTGATCGGTTTAAATATAGGATCTCATAGGATATCCCTGGTCCTTTGTTAAAAAGTCCAGATTTAGAATAAAAACTAGCCCGAAAATATTCTGTCCTAAGTCATTTTATACAGTAGAACTTCGGTGTAACGACCCCCTGTGGGACCAACATCATATGGTCGTTGTAACGAAAGGTCGCTGTAACGAATTGAAAAAATTATAAAAAAAAAATTCAGCAAAGAAATGACGCAACAGTACATATCTAGAGAACACTTCTATTTATTTGTATTTCCATTGCTGAATTTTTGAAAAAAAGTCTTTGATTGACGCCTGTTTCAAGTTCATTTGGGAATGTTTCATTATCACTCATTCTATATCAGTTAGATTTTGAAGGAAATCTTCAGAATTACATTGCCCTTCTAGATATTAACGCAAGGCATTGTTTGCATTGAAGGCTTCTTTTTCATTCACTTTTTCAAAAGCTTAGACGTTTTCTTCTCCGTCGTCGGAATCGAATTGAAGTTGGACCAGAGTACAATAATTTAGAAATAGCCCACTTATGAGTTCTGCAGACTAAAATTGGTGGTCGCTCTAACAAAAAATAATTCGCTTGGAGTCGTTGTAATGATTGAAAATTAACATTATTCCTATGATAAAATGATTGGGACTTTTTAAGATCGTCGTTCTAACGAAGGGGTCGTTAAAAAGAGGTTCTACTGCATTACCAATAAAATAGGAAAATTCTCCTGCCTAAAAATCAAGGATACATTCATGTGAATCTAGATTATTTTATTTTCATGAAAAAAGACTACAATTCTAAATCATTTTCTTAGTTTCCCTAAATCTCTAAAATAGAAATCAATCCGTATAAAATTTTGAGAAGGATATGCTACTCAACAAAAAGTAATTAAAGAGGCAGTTGCAAGAAATGGCCCCTGTTTTGTCCCCACATACGTATCAAAGAACGATCAGTCCCGAATTGGCACTAACTAAAAATTGCAGGGTAGGTAAAAATAGGAAACCCCTGACCAACAGTATTTTGCCAATTGGGTTACCTATGAATTCCTAGGAACGGGAACATAATTGTGTTATGATATCGCTCAAATTTGAGAAGGAGAGGGATACAAAAATATCGTGCAGGAAATATGTAAAATATGTAATGTTTTACGACAATTACCTTTACACAATGCTGTTACTTTTTAACCCTGAAACCGTGGTAGCTCAGCCAGCAAAGAAAGTGATCTCGTAACTGAAAAGTTACAGGTTTGAGGCTCGATATCGCCAAAGATCCTCCGTTTCTATTAATGGTGGATGAGGCACGTAAAATAGGTTCTTGGTCGCAATGTCCTCCAAGTTCTTAAACTATACCTGGAGGTGGCAGGATAAACCTGGAGGTGTTTTGCTTGGTTCTGTCTTCTAAATTGCGAGGACTTGTTCGCGTTGTCCCTAGGGTGTAATGTTGGCCTGGTCTATGGCCTTCCAAAACACACTGGTATGCAAAACTTAAGCAACAGGTGGGTTTTTTTTTGCCATATCATCACAAGAAATCATCTGAGAGACATGACATTCAGAAATAAGAGAGACTATTATGTACGTAAAGGATGACGGAAGCATCGGCGCCGAAAGGGGAATACAATGCATACGGTATGGAATCAAACAAAAACAAGCTTTATTGAACGCATAGGATCGTGATTCATGATTGTCTATCCAAGAGGAAGAACAACAAGCAAATGTTCCTTAATATGGGATATGCCCTCCCCTAACTTGAATGATTGCTTCGCACCGTCTCTGCATTCTCAGAACCAGCTGGTCCAACATTTCTTGTGGTAGGAGAGTCCATTCCGCCATCATCATCTGCTTGAGTTGTTGGGTGTTCTCCGGAGGATGATGCGTCTCTCCAAAGCATCCCACACATGTTCGATAGGATTTAAATCAGGGGAGTAAGCTGGCAATTCATTCGAGCGTTATCTTCACTTTCCAGTAGCTCAGCAACAGCAATTTCATATCTCTCAGATGATTTCTAGTGGAGTTAAGGCAAAAACCCCACCTGTTGCTTCAGTTTTGCACACCAGTCTAAAACGGTCGACAATTTCCGAGGCGTTGTATGGGTGAATGTCTAACATGCAAGTGCCTTCACGTTATTAAAAAGATTTTTAAACTTTTACACTCGTATAACCATATAATTTCGACAATATGTTTTACATTAGAACCTTTATTTGACCATCCTGCGTCATTCTATACATCATTAAAACCAGGGCTTCGAACCGTAACTTTTTTTGTTCCGGTTTTCGTTCCGGTTCAACTAAAAAATTAATATCGGTTCAGTTCCGGTTTTCGCTCCGCCAAAAATAACGGTTTTCGGTTCAGTTCCGGTTTTCGCTCCGCCAAAAATAACTGTTTTCGTTTCAGTTCCAAATGAATAATTTCATTTTATGTATATTCTTATTTGTACTAAAAATATAATTCTATCATAAACAAAAAATGCAATTCTATCAAAATTTAGAAGATTTTATTCTTTTTTTAATTGGTACACTATGTGAATTGATACAAACAGCAGGCCTAATGAAATACTACTATTACGAAACATTTGAATCGCCGCCATTACCAAACACCCATTTGATGCGCAGAAGATTTGATAGATGCTTCATGCTACGTCACTTAGGGCCTCTCCTGTCTATTTACTCCTCCCTGATCTAAACAGTCTATACAAACAGCCGTGGATGATCGCATGCTGAAATGTGAAAAATAAAATATAACTCGATATTTTTCTTAAAAAATCATCTATACTTCTAGTTTAATCAACTGAATTAAATATGTCTTCTACAAGTAGTTTCATGCGAAACTGAAACAGAAAACTACTAGTGAATATCAAAATAGGAAATCGAGAAGCAGTATACATGTAATGATAATTATAAAGTTGACGTTAAATTAGAAAATATTGATAAGTTGGTAACAGTAACAAAATGACTGAAAGATATATCGAACCGAAATAAACCGATATTTTTTTCGGTTCAGTTTCGGTTTTCGTTCCGACCAAAATAACGGTTTTTTCCGGTTTTCGGTTTTCGGTTCAGTTCCGGTTCGAAGCCCTGATTAAAACAGCTCCGCTTTTTTCGATGCGGAACACTTAACATTATTTATAGTATTCATCATACGATACCTCTGGCTTTTGTTGCCTTTTTTATAGTGAGAGCACCATATAGGTAGAGAAACTTCTCTGTCTATGAAGGGATAATAAAAATACATACAAGCCTTACTCAAGTGCGAACAAAGCCCATCGAGTGGGAGCACAATATGCTAACCGCTATAAAATCTGCGAAGCAAACTGAAGAATGTAAATAGGCCTGTTTTTCGCAAAGTAATATTCAAAGTTTTTCCTTTTCATTTTGTACTTTAAGTATCATTAAACATTTGTTTTCAAATTAAAATTAATCATTTTTTCTTATGTTTTACAAGAGTTAGTTTTTTCGTGTGTGTGCGTTTAGAAGTTAGATGTAGTTTTAATGGGATTAGTAGGATTTTCTTCTATTGATATTTTTAAAAGTTAGTTTAACAGATAGTGGTTTGGTGTGCCCTGGCCACCACAAACCCAGATAGCATGCTTACTTACAGCAAGTTAATTTTTTCAGAATAATATCTTGTCATAACAAATTTGATGTGACAAACTTGCAGCAAAACTTCTCCAATTTAGACGGAGCATAAAGCGACCACTCCTTTGCAAAGCAATTTGCTGCAAAACTGTGGCAATATTGTTATGACAAACTTGGAGCAAGCGAAAATTCCCATCATTGCATGAGAGTTAAGATAACGATCGCATGCGCAAACCTTTCCTGACCAAAGACAAGATTGACAACATGAGTGACACGCCATTCCGTAAGGTGCTATTTATCTTTTAAAAGGCATTTATTATTTTAATTATTCAACTGTGGTTATTTTTTAAAGTAGCATTTCTCTATAATTTGCAACTATCTAAAATTTCTAATAAATTAAATAGATGTGTTAATTCTATTAATTCACTAAGCAATGCTTTCGTTTTCATGCACGTGTATTGTGCCATGTTAAACCTATGTTGAAAACTTTAACTTTTAAGTGAACATTTCTCAACTTTTCTCAACCGTGGTTTGCAATGAACTTACTGCAAGTTTGATATGACAAGTTTACGGCAAACTTACACGTCAAGTGTAATGTAATTTGCATGACAAGTTTGCTGTAAGTTGGAGGTATGGTGACTACGAAGTTTGCGTAGACTTGCTGCAGACTTGTCATGCTGAACTTGCTGCAAGTTTTCAGTCTTGCAAAGCAAGACTTCTGCAAGTTTGATGCAAACTAAATTTGCTATCTGAGAACACAATTAGTACTAGCCGATTCGAAGAGATGGAACAGGCTAAGATATGTCAGTTATGGGCCATGCTTGGTAAGGAAAGCTGAAAGAGCTGCATTGGAGATTATCCTGAAAAATTTAAGTTTAAAAAGAAATATCTGTATAATGAAAAATCTTAGTGTAATAATGTAGCTTAGTGTATCTGTATAATGAAAAATATCAGTTTTAACACGGCGGGAAGCCGACAAATGACAGTACTTGAGATTTACTCACACAATACCGTTACTTGGAGAAATAAAACTAACTTAATGATCTGTATATGGAAGAAAGGTACAAATGATCTTTCTCGTATAGCAAAACAGCAGACCGTAGCACTTCACACTGCAAACAAATTAACATTCTGATGACGGTATATGACGGAAACAAAACTAACGTAACGATCTGTAAATGGAAGAAAGGTACAAATGATCGTTCTCGTATAGCAAAACAGCAGACCGTAGCACTTCAAATTGCAAACAAATTAACATTCTGATGACGGTATATGACGGAAACAAAACTAACGTAACGATCTGTAAATGGAAGAAAGGTACAAATGATCTTTCTCGTATAGCAAAACAACAGACTGTAGCGCTTCACGCTGCAAACAAATTAACATTCTGATGACGGTATATGACGGAAACAAAACTAACGCAACGATCTGTAAATGGAAGAAAGGTACAAATGATCTTTCTCCTATAGCAAAGCAGCAGACCGTAGCACTTCAAATTGCAAACAAATTAGACACAATATATAAAAAAGAGATGACTTACCGTGGAAAACAATTTATTTTAATATTTCACTTAAAACTGTTGCTGTTTCTGATGCCATTTAGACAAACCAAGCACGATTTCAGTAATATGCTATTCATATTAAGGTAAAGGGGTATGACTTTCGTTTTTTAATGACCACCGCTAGGGTGAAAGAACGACTTTTTCTCATGTGATTCCTCGTAATTTAGAAGCAGGAACCAAGCAGAAGACACATAGACTTTGCCTGCTTACCCCAAAGGTATTGTTTGAGACCTTGGAGGACATTGTAACCTCGAAAATATTTTACACGCCCCAGTCCCCTGAAACGAACATGGCAGATTTCACTTAAAATTGAAACACCATTATAAGTATCTTTATAATATTTTGCGAATTTGGCCAGTTCTGTGTCAAATTAGTTCTTGATTATATACTAGAATGCTAGTGTCTTGGGATCGGAGAAGATAGTGATCAGGAACCGCTAAAATATGAAAAAGGTGCCCGCAGTCTCCGCTTAAGCTGATTGCTTCTCTTATCTCTCCACTGCCATGATCTCTTGCTGACTGCAACATTATTTTGATCGATGAGTCGGGATGATTCAAAAGAAACGGTAATGATGTCAAGAAGGTTCCACGTTATAAAATGTTTACAAAAAGTTAGTCTTCGCTCATTTGTATCTGGTGTCTTATTTCTTGTGTTATCTGAGCAGGCCTGGTATAAGTCATTGGTACATAATGACATTACAGGTTCTAAATCGAAAATTTCAGTAAGGATTGTTTTAAACAGTTCAGAAATGTTCAGAGATTTTAAAAACGTTTTCCGTTCAACCCTTAGCCGAACGATGGCCGAATGGTTAGGGTGCTAGCCTTCGGAACCGAAGTTCGTGGG